>JAYRBT010000042.1:21452380-21474412 GCA_036023395.1 Myiotriccus ornatus | reverse complement strand
CTCTGCCAGGTGTAAAGTTCCATCTTCAGTATCCTAGCTTACAGAGAGCCCAGGGCCAGCTGGGCTCCCCCACACCACATAGCTATTGCATAACGAACTGGGGGTTGGTCTGATATTCTGCAGATGCAATTTCCTTTCCAAACTTCAGATGAAAATCAACTTTCAATATTTCTCCTGTTTTCAAAGTGACAGTAGAGGAGCAATACTTAGATATCCTTCCTGTTCTACACAGAAGGCATAACGATGAAGGACTGAAGAATACAAAAGTCAGAGCTTTTCCCTTCCTCCAGCTCCCAGTTCTGCACTCTTTTATCAAGACTAACAAGTTAATTTGACAGGATGCCTCTTTTCCCCTTTGTAAAGCTTTTCTTCCTTCTGTTGCAAAGCACCAGAAAACACAATCCTTAACCAAAAGAAAAGACACATGTGCCATTCTGTAAAATCCAGTATAATTTAGGAGTGTGAGAAGGGGAAGAGTTGTGCTGCATGAGGTTTGCTTAACTTTGTGCAATTAAACCTTGAAGGAACAAGAACCAGACTTTTGAAGTGATTCACTTGGTCCCCGGCACAAGCACAAGCACTGTTCTCAAGAAGAACAGAAAAAATGACTGACCTTCAGAATAATTCACAGTATGTTCTTTGTAACAGCTTTTCCTAAAATTATAATTACTTAGAAGTGCTGAGTAGGAGTAAGGCAGACAGGCCAAGGCTCCTTGCAACTTTCCAGTGCTAAGAGATGACTGAATTACAGCACTACAGGCAGAATAAAAGATGATGTAGAGCCAGAAGTCACTCATTCTTGTGCTCTGTTCAACCACAAAGTTATGGTGGAACGAAAGTAAAGAAAGCTAGGAAGGAAGCATAAATCTATGTCTCTTGTTGCACAGAAAATTAATGTATATACCTGTCAGTGTATTGGAAAACAAAAGCATTGGCTCAAGTAAACTGGGCAATACTTTAGAGAGAAGAATTCACTCCAAATGCTGCAGCAGTTATACATGCTTGCTACAAGTATTCAAGTCACATGCAAAAGTATAGTAAAAATTCACAAGTCTGTACACATTCAGTAGAGAAATCAACACGCCCTGGCCATTTAACCTCCCAAGGTCAACGAAAAGCTTGACAGAACAGATGTCTTCTTTAGATGAGTCTGAAAGTTGTCCACCATTGCCCAAAGAAACCTCCTTCCCAAAAGAGGGCAGCAGGTCTCTATATTCAGAGGACCATAGACTCCTCAGGAGAAGAATATAAAAATAAGTTTAGAATCAGGGTAATGGGGCAACATCTGACCCAGAATGGGAAGGATTACACAGTCACAGATTTATCAGAATTACTTGAGAGATAACAAAAATCAAGTAATACATTTTCTTTTTATTCTTGCTTCCTGACTAAAAGAATGTTGTAGATCAAGAAAACAGTTAAGCACCTGAGATACTGCCACAAAGGGAAAAGAAACTCCATAAAAACATGAGGATAAGTGTTAAAGGAGAAATAGCAGGAACGGTAGCTGCAAAGTTCTGGAGGGCTGTACCAGCTTGTTATGACAGAGAGAACAGGAAAACGACATTCTGAATTTGAAGACTGATATTGATATTCCAGGCTGGGATGAACTAGCACACAAAGTGGATAAAAAAACCATACTGGAATTAAAAACATACTGGAAAACACAGCCAGCGTGGGAGCTGTGGTAACAGAAATGGGGTGAAATTCAGCATCCCACACTTTAGGTGAGGACTCACAAGAACTTCTGTGAGATTTTCATTCTTGGCTACTTGGAGCTGAGGTTTCAGATGCACTGCCTCAGCTCACCCCAGGCACATACTAATGCGACATGAGAAGGAGGGTACACTAATTCCAGCTGCAAAACTAACTCCAGCTGCTAAAACCTAAAGGCTGTTAGTATAATCAGAGAAGGAGAGAGATTACTGCCTGAGGGGTGGTTCAGACCTTGGATTGTTTCACATAGCAGAATGAGACACCATCCTCTGCTAAATCCTTCAGGAAGGAAACACTGTTACTTGTAGCTGAAGGGCAGACCTGACAGAACAGTAAGTGGGTATAAACCAAACTGCAAATGCATTCTGTTGGGAAACAAAAGTCTCACAACCAGCAGAGCAAAGAAAAACAGTGGGGATATCTAATAACTTAAGTTTCACCTGTTTATAAAAGAGACATCTTGGTTTTCAACGTGAGACTGACTCAAGCCAGGAAGCCCTTTCCCATTTGCTGTACAACAATGATACACAGTAACTTGTTTGTGTGTTGAAGACATTATCAGTTTTCCAATAATTCTGCAAGATTCCATCCCACAGCAAAACAACCTATTTCATTCAGCCACGATATTTGCCAGGATGCTTATTTGGTGTACCTGAGGCACAACAGCTTTGTTAGCCTGGCTTATTACATGTTCTATCAAAAGCAAAGCATTTAGTTAAACAGGCAGGTATCATTAAAGGCACAAGTAGAGCGGTTTGGCAGTAGAGGTGTTATTCCCTGGTAACTATTTGGTGATTCAGAAAGAATCTGCGAACTGGCAGGTGAATAAAATACCTCGTTTAACACAGTAACTACTGAGGGGAAAACCTACAGCTATCTTTTTTGTTCCACCTTTCAGAAACGGCCCTTATTTGGTTTCCTAATTTGAATGCACACAATTTGCAAACACACACACAAAACTGTTTAGAAGCTACTGCACCAAAAATTATGTCCCTAATTCAGACTATCAACCCCTCTTTAACACTGTATTAGTTTAGTCCATTTTAATCTTTCTCACTCTTCTGAACTGATTGCACAAATTTATTTACTTGCTATTGAAAAAAAAAAACCAACAAACCCAACAACAAACCAACAACACAAATTATTTCAATGCTTTATTTGGCTTACAATTATTGGTCTTAAAATCAGCAAGCAACTTAGAAGTATTTTGAGACAGCTTTCTATTTTGATAGTACCCTAGGTTTTGAGGGGTTTTTATTATTCATATGAATGATTGTGATAAGTAAATATTACCTGACATCTGCCTTACACACACAAATGCACATACTATCCAAGGATGGGTTCACTCCACTGACAAAATGACCTAGTTTCTCCCTCTGAATCATTCAGCCTTTCGGAAAGGAAAGGTTAGAGGCTACCTATCTTCTTTTAATGTTATTACACAGTTCTGTTCATTTTCCAGGCTGTCCAGCAATATAGATTGAAATGGATTTGCACTGCTGACCATCTGTATTGCTCAGAGCTTCAGTACCTTGCACCTCTTTACCCGGTCCCTCAGACGACACATCACTCCAGCTATTATAATCAGGATGCATTACCCCATTTATCTTATTAGCACTGAGGCAACACCGTCTGATCACTGATATGAAGAACCCTAACCACATCACTATTAAAAACAAAATGGACAAACTTTTTTTTTTTCCCCAAAAAAGTGGCTTATGGCAGCTGTGCTTGCCACTCTGTAGCCTCACTGAAGTCACACCAAGTAAAAGGTAAGTGCTGTCTCTACACTTGTGCAGTGAAGGAGGATATTTATTTTTTTTTAACCACACAATCAGGATAGCTGCTTCCCTGTTGGAACTACTTATTTTTCCACTATATGGAAAAAAAAAACCCAAAAAAAACCACACACACCACAAAAAATTATCCTTCATGCTGAGAACACATATGCTTCCAGAGCAAGTGTCTGCAGCCAAGGTATAAATCCATCCTAAATACAAACCCAAAAATGATATGTAAGTCTTATGCTTGTAAAACTCAAAGAGCAGAAACAGAATAGTAGAAATTCATTGTACTGATTTCAACAGGGCACACTCTGAGCTAGCCCTAAGGAATCATACCAATTCTAAAAGCTCAATATTAATAAAAAGTAAAACTTTTACTATTAACATAAGCCATAGGGACATTTTTGCTTCCTTTTCACAAGGTTTAAGAGTTTGTTTTACATGAAGTAGCTACCAAACTTAGCTGAGGTAGAAATATAGATCTATAGGTTTGGGATATTGGGTTTGTTGTTGGTTTGGGGGATTGGGACTAGGTGATGTCTGTTTTTAAAGAAATTAAATAGCAATTTACAACTTCTACTACAATAGACAGAACAACAAAAAAGACATTTTTGAAAAAGTAGTAGTATTAAGTAACTTGTATTTCAGTATTTTATGCTCAATGCGTAACTTCTTTAAAACGGATGAGATCATAAATTGTTTTTTTTCAGTAGCAATCGTAACATTTCACGAGTGGAAGCACTCATTCTACTCTCCTCACATATTATCTATAGCTTTTTTCCCTGCCTCCCTTATGCATAGGCACACACTGTCTCGCCCCTCTTTTATATATAAATACACAAACGCATGCTTTTCACATCCCACTGGGAATTTGGCAGAACCACAGGATGCAGGAAGCAGGACCCTCTGCCTCAGGCACAGATCACGGTCACGGTCTCACTTGGAGCACACACAAGTCAATTGCTTCCCTTCTTCCAGTACGTGAACACATTCAGAGTTACAACATACATACATACATACAACATAAATACTAATCAATTCGCTACAACACACAACCTTACGGGACCAACGAGATACTGATGAATTTACTGAAGCCCAAAACAACTGAAAGACTCTACAAAGGACATTGGTATTTCAGTTCTGGGTCTGCTCCATCTGTGAACATGAATTCCACATAATGGGAGGCTCTCTACAATGATCACAAATTGATCAGTGAGAATTAAATGTTATGCCTATCTGAAGGGACACCACACAACAGTGCATTGGTCTCACAGCCTAATTACTTAAAGGCACTCATGTCCCTTTTGGCCACCTCCCTGTGCACTCAAGGACTTTGGGGAACCTGCAGCCTCCCCCCTCAGCCTCCAGAAGATACTCAGAATGAGTAAAGGAAATTACAACTAGGATTCCATGCTTCCAAGCATTTCTTTTTATTTATTCCTAATCTAAGTTTCTATAAATGTGTCAATGTAATTGAGTATTAGGGCTATTTAAGACAATTCCAGTTAATAAATTAAGAAGTACCCAGTTAGGCAGGAACACACAAAAAGGTGACTTCATAAAACTTCACTCCTGATTAGCCCCTTTAAAGAATTGCTTAGGATAAAAAAGCTTACAATCAAGCTAATTTTTTATTTTTTAAGAAGAAGACAAACCTTTAAACTTTCAATTTTTTTTTCTGTAAGATATAATTTCCATGCTGGAACACAGAAAAATCACAGACCATTTGGTGGTCCGTACACTTGACGGTCAACAGTTGCTACACATACACATGCTAAGAATCAATACAGAGAGGATGCTACCCAGAGGCCCTCTGCAAGCACTCTCAGCTCTATGAACAGAAGACTACTGGAAAGCCAACTATTAAAACAAAATACACTATGACAGTATATTTCATAAGCAGATTCTAGTGAAGTCATACATTAAAAAAAAATTTGATGTTAAAATGGAAATACTATTCCTATTTTACCTGTCATTCTGACCCTGTTAATTCCCACCAGCATTATTATTCTCAGCACTAGAAAGTATAAGCACAGCAACCTCTTGCAAACCAGTTAAGGTCTATCTGCAGGATTAGATTCAGTGAATGGCTCAGGGTGTCACAATATTTTCCAAGGGCACTTTATTTGCTCTCTGGAGATACTCTTGAAAATGATTTCTCAGTCATTAATTATTCATTCTATTTCTTATAATCAGTTCTTTTAATTAGTATCCCAGGCAGCTTTGCTGATGATCCCACACTTTCTGTAATTAGGGGCAGTTTGTTGTCCCTAATTAACTTCAGACATAGCAAGACTCTTATTACTTTGTTACTTCAGCTGTTTTTATGTTTGCATCACATATTCTGTCCTGCTTTAATGGCTCAGAAAGGAGACTGCCCTGTTGTGCTATTTATCTCATTTAGGTTCCATCTCTCTTTCTTGACTCTGTGTTAGCTGCTTTATATTACATCTCTCTGACTCTCTTTGAAGTCACATCTACACTGGCAAGCAGTGTGACACCAGAAAAGTGCATCTGCACAGTGAAACAGAACCCTGCCAGCCTGTACAGTCTCCTTCCCATGTGTGCTGCTCTGCATAATTAAGTGCGCTTGTAACAGACACAGCTTGTCATATAGCAAGAGGGTCATGAATGGAGGCTTTAACCAGTTTACTGATTTTATCATACCTCTGTGACCTCTTGAAGGCCATTCCAGACTGAGTTCTAAAAACTGCAGTTAGCGATTAATACATTAATAAACTATTAGAGTTTAAATATCCAGAACACACAAAACAGCTAGCAGTTTAGGAATAATCTGAATAATTTTATTGCCATTTTAAGTAAATAATACTTTTAATTCTTACATGATGCTTTTATCCACAGACAGCAAGGTGTATTAAGGCAGCAGAAAAACTCTTGGAATCCAGTTGTTCCAAAGAAAGTTTGAGGAAGAGCCAAGCAAACAAAACTAATAATACCAGCCCTGTTCCCAGGGACAGTGTACTGCTGTCCATTCTTGTGATTCAGGAAGTAAAGAGGTTTTAAAAATTCTCTACCACAGCCTGTGGGTGGTGGGGGCAAGGAGGGGACAAACAAATATTCATTTGGCTCTAACAGAAGTCCCGTAAGGTATATCCTACACACAGGGTGTCCGAGAGAGAGCCACACACAAAAGTAGCCACACAGTCTGACACCAGTGGGTGACTGATCTGCAGAAAAAGCAGATCACCTTTATACTACACAGTTAAGAATAACATTCTTATTTCCTTTTCAGTAACACACAAGTAAAATACATCCACATATGCACAGGCTGCTAGATCTTGTAATTCTCAGACTACCTTTGTAGGATGTTTTGGTTTTCATATTGTAGGTGGTAAAACAGAAAGCTTGTAGTCACAAAACACAGCTAGTCACTTTGTAACATTTATTACCACAGAAAACGGCCTGGAAACATTAAGTAAGGGTACTTAAAAACTTGGATAGCACAATTAGATAACTTTAAAAGCTGGCCTTAATCTCAAGAGGTGTTTTTAAAGTAAATGGATTTGGGAGCCAAAGTATGCTGAAATTTCTTGTATCACAGAATATTTAAGGTAAAATGCTTCAAATTACTTCATAACTATGTACTAGCTAGCTCAGAACCTCCACTGTGTGTAGCATATGTGTGGCTATGACAATGATACTGCATTTGGAATTAAGTCACCACACCAAAAAGTGTCTGTTCAGCCAAATATTCTAACTCAGAGGGCTGATGATTACTAGAAGAAAAAATTTCTAATGGAGTTTGTTAACTTTTATCTCCAAATAATACCACTATTTACTCTTAAATAACCACTGGTAAGAGGCTGAAAAATCCTCTGCCTTTTAATGACACTGTAGGAAAGAAGAGAGAGGGGAACTGATTGTTAAAATGATTTAATATCAGATCATACAAAAAACCCTCTTATTTATTTTTATTTCTTTGTTTATGCCACATCCATAAAGATATCAAAATAAAAAAATATTTTAAATGGTCAATATTAATAGTTTAGCATTAACGCATATTCAATGTATTAAACAGTGGAAGAACAAAACATATGTAGAACACTTCTGAACAAGAAACAACCTTCCTACAAGGCCTCAGGATACATAATTTAGAAATAAATGAAGGAATGTATGAGCAATAGGCACAAACGGGAGATGCTTCCCAGCAAAAGCCAGCAAGATAAACATTTGGCATAGGCTGCCTGAAGGTAGATATTTTTAAAAAGCAGAAAACTCATGAATACACCATCAGAAAAACCTAAACAACTCCAACCTTCTACAGAAAAAAACAGTTTTCCCCAGTTTTCCGACTACTGATTTTCATGGACTCCAACTCCTGTGCCCCACGTTTCTCAACAGTTCTTTACACTTCGTATTTTGTATTACTGACATGAATATTGAGATTATTCACTTTTTTCCAGCTTTGTCCTTTCTTCCATGTTCCTGTGTGTGGCCCAAACAAGTCTACTCAAAGTACTATCCTAAGGATTTTTTTTTGATATCTATACTATCACTCAAAGTATCCCTCCAGCACTTTCATTAAACAGAAGCTGTCAGCCTCTATTTCTAAAACCTCACAAAGACAACTGAAGATAAATAAATAACTAATCGTTGAGAAAAAATGGAAACAGAGCTGAAAAAATCTTGTACAATCAACTTCTCTTTTTCTAATTTTTCTTCACCAGGTCATGTAGTTTAAAAAGTACTCACTGTAGTTCATTCTTCACAATACTGTTAATTAATGCTTTTCCCTTTCCTGACAGGAAAAACACTCAAGAATATTCTTTACTTCATGCATACAAGTAATCATGCTTGAAGAGAGCCATATGCTTTATCTCCTCACTGCAAAATAAACAAGAACCAGAAATAAATTTTTTTTAATAAGCACCATCAACTTCTAGAGAGTTTTAAACACAAAATGAAAGGCCTTCAATGCTTATGGCTGAGAAAATAACCTTTAAAATGCAAACTTAAACTGATGTACTTAAATTGATGCAGCCTGGTATCGACATGCAAACACTCCATCTCTCCTGCTGTTCAGAGTTTCCCACACACAGCAACAAATTGAAAACTGCCTTTTCACAGCTGCTACTCTGAAACCTGGGGGAATCAGCTGCAACACACAAGCACTGGGCTGCTTTCAATTCAGTGGCAGCACTTCTAGGCAGAAATGGGCACTGGAGACAGGTACTAGGCAAATGGAACAGGACTTCAGCAGATGCTGTTCCTCTCCCTGGCTCCCATCATGAATGGCAATAGCTAGAAGCCGTGGAGAGGTCTGAGTTACCAGACCTGTGCACGTCACTGCCATCAGCTGGCAGCAAGAGGAGTAACTTGGAAAGAAATATAGGAGTCATGTTTGCAGCTAATGTGCCCCCCCCCCCCAAAAAATAAAGTTATATGAAAAATTACTTAAAGATTAAAGAGTTAAAAAACCTTAGAAGCTGGCACCTGGTTCAGACAGAGTAACATACTAACTGAGGCTCAGTCCAACTAAACATAGAACCAGAGTCAAGGCACAAAGACTGGCACCCCAACATATATCCCTCAGTCAGCAGAGGCAAGCCAAGGACTTTCCTAGAAGACAACACATCATCCCATCTTCCCCTATGGATACCTCTTGGGTTGAGAAAGCAAGTTTTGTCCCTGAGCTATTAGCTTTCCAGTTCTAGCAAGGGAAGCAGCAGCAGACAGGAATATGGTAAGCTAGAAATGTAGGAGACATGTATACACAAAATAGAAACAGGAGAGTAGAACACAAATACAGAGGTACATTAAAAAAGCAAAACAATACATTGTGAAAGCAACTTCAGGATGATTTTCACTAATGTGAACAAGAAATGGTAAAAAGCCAGAAGGAGAAAAACCAACTCTAATAACCAGCAGGCAAATGGAGAGTCAAGTGGTTAGTAGTGTCTCCAAACATGAACTGATGACAGCAGGTGTGCATGGGGGAGCAAGGAAGAGAAAATGAAAACTTGCTTTTATAGAAACGCATAATTCAATGAACAGTTAACCAGCAACCAACAAGCATTTTCTGCTCTGGCAATATTGTATAGTTAAAGACAGTACATGGTAATGGTTATTCTGATATATTGCCCCTCTCCAGATACACGTGAAGAAGTGTGGCTCAGAGAGGAAAAGAGTATTTTCACCAGCTTTGTTATTCCATGGCAGCAATGAGTATACTTGTCAAATAATTTCAGAGAAAGTATTAAAGACAAGATGAGCTGATTTGGTATTTCTGTTTCTCAGTCACCAATTACGGCAGTTCAGATACACAAAATATAATGTTAGAGTAACAACTGCAAAGGGTGAGGAATGCAAGGCAGCCCAGCCAGCCAATTCCCCTGTACAGTTCCTGCAGAGATGGAGACAATCAACTGATCCTTCAAACTCTCCTCGTCAGCTCCCCTGTAGAAAAAACCTAATAACTAGTCTTCCTCAGGCACTTTCAATGGGGTACGTGCCAACAAAGTCAACACACTTGTCAATCTGTGTGGGTGACAGAAAAAAAGAAACAACCTGGGGTCAGTCATTCAGAAGAAAAAAAAAATTGCCCCATCAAATAATAATAAATAAAAAATAATCAAATTTCAAAGGCAAGTAAAGGTAAAATAGGCAGGGAAAACAAAACAATAAAGTAAAAGAAGAGACTGATGAATTTTTCATCATAGTAGACTAGGTTTGCAGACTGTGCATACACATTCACTTCATAATACAGCTGCTTATCAGCTCCTGGTTTTCCCAGCACATTGTCTAGCTTTTGGCCAAGCTCCAGCTATCAATTCTGAACTGGCAGGCGAACAGAAGAATTTAAGATTAAAACAAAACTCTGAAGGACTGTCATTTCTGAAGCAGCACTGGTAACTTGAAGGCTCTGCTTCTCTCGTCATCCTTCAGTACTTCTTCAGCCATGGGTTGATTCAATTGCCCATGGTGAGCAACTTTCCTACTGCAGGTAAAACCAACTTCTTCCTCAAAGAGTCAGTTCTGATGGAGCAAAAAGATCTATTTGCAAATAATCTTGTCTCAACATGTAAAGAGCTCTGTAGGTCACCATATTATGGGCTTCAATGGGAGCAAAACGCTCTATACTCGCTGCAGATAAAATATACACAGCTTACAGCATCATGACAAGGTGTTATGGGGGAAAAGAAGGCAAATAAACTTGATTTAAAATTACTTCATGAAACACCACAAAAAAACCCAAAATCTTTCTAAGGGAAACAATGAAGTTAGGAGTGGAAGACATTCCTAGAAAGGTCTTTAGGAGAATTTTGATCATATGACCAAGTTTTATAGCTAAGCTCTTCCTCTTAAATGTGTCTAGAGTTCCTGAAAACAATGGCTTTGGATGTACTCTTCTTGCTACCCTAGCAGTGAAGAAAGCAACATCTTATGAAGCAGGCTCAGAAGCCAAAAAAAAAATTTTCTTTCCCAAGAAGATACACAACACTAGCTCAAAGGTAAGGAAATGTGGGGCTTGGGACAGGAGAAACGAAAACACTGAGAATAAAACTTATCCAGAGAATGAAGTCTATCCCCACAACCAACATTTTCCTGATACTGTTACTTAGTGGACACATACTACTGTAAAGCTCTTCTTTAGAGGTAAACTCCGAGAAACAGGAAAGAACAAATTTACAGAATTCAGATGAAAATAAATTATTGATTATTACTGCTCCTACTTTGAGAATTAATTAGAAGTCAGTGTTTTCAATCTACTCATGATTGAGCAGTTGGACAGGAGAGAAAAAATGGTCATCGAGTATTCAGGAAATAAAGTCATTCAGTTATGAATTTTACGCAGCCAGATCAATTACTTCTGCTACTTATCACCTATGAAAGCAAGACTTGAATTATCAGCTTTGATGTACTAAGCCTTTCACGCATTATGAAATCTTGTTTAGCCTAGGAGTGTTACTTCTCCCTCAGTCTTGGGTTTTTGTGTGGCCACTTGATTACTACAGTAAATTTTAAAGTGTTGAGAAAGAAAAACACAGGAAGAACTTTTTTGTTAGTTTTGTAGCATTTCACTGTCCCTTCCTTCCCCAGGAACTTTAACTCTGATTTGTCCCAGATATAGAACCTGCCTTTGGCATACACTCCCTGAGTAAAAAACTGGGTAGGTACACACAAATGTACAACTGATCAGTATAAAGAGCAGTTACCAAGGTCATCATCTAATCACCGAAAGTGTGTGTTCACAGACACCACTTTCCCTTGATGCAAGAAAGTCACAACGGCAATGCATTTCCTTCACCACGTAAATCTTATTCTCCGGACCAACTCAGTCTGCTGGATTGAGATTCAGTTTGGCAGGGGTAGGAGAACACAAGGAAGAAGAATGGGATGTGTTAAACATTTTCTTCTTCTCTTTTGCTGGGACTATAAACAAAGAGGAGTGGAGACACAAAATAAAAATGCTGAAATACGTTCAAGAGGACTCTTATAAAAAAGTGGTAACAACAAAAAAGTTACAGTCACTTTCAACCAGGGACAGACAAACCCTGCTTTACAAAAGAACCATATGTAATGCATTGATGCATTAATATTCCTCTAAAAGTAGGAAAATATATGACTAAATGTCCACAAATATCTATTGAAAATATGTTACTAAATACATACTAGCTCAACTCTTTAGAGCAAACTCCATCTTTGTCAGGATTTGCCACCCAACCTTGAAAAATCACACCATGTTTCAGCTCCACATGTCCAATATTTGGTTATTTCTCCTTCTCTATTAAAAATCTACTTGCAACCAAAATAAGACAGGATGTAACAGTAGGCCACTAACTAACTCTGAACAGTTAAAAAAAAGTATTTCTACCACATATCCTAAAGATTTAAATAAAAACAAGAAATGCAGTCTCATTATAAAAATATCTGAATCAGCAAAATCTGGGCTAAATAACATTAAATTTGTCATTAAAAAGAAGTTAGCGGAATTGATGGACTCCGGTGAGTTATAATACTTCTTTTTATTCTTAGAGTTTGATTTTTTTTAGTTAATCTTATCTATCACAATACAGCAGAGCTAATTTTACTTAGCAAGAAGGAACTAGAAATGACAACAGAGGAATGAAACACTGCCTGCATTTAAAATTCTTTAATTAGTATAATGCAGTCCTTTAAGTATGGTGGTTTCAAGATACTGTGTAGTGTATTTTAATCTGATACTAAAGCAAGAACATAAGAAGCCAGCCATATTGTAACCCATTTCCTTACTGATATTACAGTGCAGTTGAGGATATTTGATGTATGAATTCTATCTCATTCCCTTACTGGATAATATGTTCCACATTAAAAAGGAAGAATGCAGCACAGTAAAATATTGCAGAATGTAGTTTTTGCTCAGCAATATGCCAAATGAACTGGCAGAAAGAACAAATTACTTCTGCTTTTAAGCAGGGTAGATACTATTCTTAGGTTATCAGAAAGACTGCTGGTGCAAAAGCATTACAAAGAGTGCACAAGCTGAAAGAGGCAGGGAGCTGGAACCACAGAGCACCACAGCTTCTGATTCAAAACCATGTCTTGGATCACTTATCTACTGATGATGGACAGGACATGCAGTAGTTAACAGCTCGAGTTAAATAATATGGGTAAGGAACCTCAGTTCAGCTCACAAGGGACAGCCAGTCACATCACACAAGTCAGAAGTGAAGCAAAAGAACAAGGGTTCAAGGAACAATCCATATCTGTATCATACCTTGGCAGAGAGAAAATTAATTCAGGAAATAAGACAGACTTTTACCCCATGGAATATAAATCATAGAATGACACAATTGGTAAGATTGGAAGGGACCACAGTGGGTCATCTCGTCCAACCTCACTGCCTGAGCAGGGTCATTCCAGAGCACGTTGCACAGGATTGCATCCAGACAGTTCTTAAATATCTCCAGTGAGGGAGACTCTACAACCTCTTCGGGCAACTTGTTACAGTGCCTGGTTACTTGCACAGTAAAGTTCTTCCTCATATTCAGGTGGAACTTCCTGTGCATCAGTTTCTGCCCATTGCCTCTTGTCCTATTACTTGACACCACCAAGAAGAGCCTGGCTCCATCCTCTTGACACCCTCCCTTTAGATATTTATACACATTGATGAGGTCCCCTCTCAGTCATCTCTTCTCTAGGCCACCTATCACATCTGCAAAAGTGTCTTCCTTTGGGGCATGGTGTAAGACAGGTGGTTGTACTCTCATTCACAGGGCCACTGTGCAGCACAGAGCGCAAAAATTAGGCACAAAAGAGGGCTCCTTCGTACAGCTCTCAGCAATTTCAAACTATCAAAGCAGATTTTCTGAACTCTCAAAATTCCAGACCACTTTTGCTACCCTATATTCACTGAGTAATATATACCACATTGTCAAATAAGAAGAAGGATGGTGATGTGCATTTCAATACTTTTAGATAGAAATGCAACTCCTAGAAAGAATAATTTTGTGTGTTATGTCTTATTTAAAAACTCTATTTCTCGAACAGCTAAAGACAAGTCATCCTTGTTCCGCAGCTAAATTCATAAACATGACAAAGTCTCTTTGCACATACAGTTATTAACCCAAAAGTCAGAGTTCACTTAAAAACAGTAATTACAAGGAGTAGCATTTAATTTTAAGTATTCTGTCAATCACTCTGTTCATTGCTCTATGTTAAATCCACAACAGTTTTATTTCTGTATTTGCTTCACATCAGCAATCTCCTTGCAGACATTTTATTAATAAAAATAATTAATACAGTAGTTATTTTTAAAACAGTTCCTGTGCTTAACAATCAGTGAGAACTTCTAAATGCTCAGTATTTTCTGCAATTGATGGTCACAAGCTTAACTTGGAAGCTGATTAAGAAAATTTAATCAAGAAGAGGGCAATGTGGCACTGGAGTGGGTCACACAGATGGGCTGTGGGATCTCATCTCTGGAGGCTTCTGAGTTTCCTGCTTGAACCTAGATTGGTATCAACGCTGCATCAAGTTCACTTTGACTCTGTCCAGTGGGAAGTCACACTGAGATGACCTCCAGATGTCTCTTCAAAATATCGTTTCTATGGTGTGACTCTGTTTGGGGTGGGGAATCTTCAGTGGGGTGAAAATTCTCATTTTGACAGGTTTTCTTTGTCTTTCTGCTTACAAGATGTCTTTATACAGGCTCCACAACTTAAGCACCTACACTTAATGAAACCAAAATGTTCTTCCAGAAATAATCTTATTATTGCTGCCACGTTAACTTGTCAGAGAATTCATGAAGCACAGCTACCTGTAGCAGACATACTTCGAACACCCCAAAACATTTAGTATTGGATTTTACAAACCCTTAGAGATATGGAAGTATCAAGATCATAAGAAGCCAAGTGGAACTGAATTCTTTTTTGTGTCCTATGACTATCCTTCTGGATAATTATGTGGAATGGTTTTTTTTGTTTGTTTCTTTTCTGTTTTGATTTGGATTGGTCTGTTTGTTTATAGAATTGAAAGTAAAAATACACAAACTTTTTAGACCAAACATTTCAAGAGCTGAGCTTTTAAGTGGTTATCTGGAAATACAGTTCAAAACTTTAAGCATTCTACCTATTTGACAGCTCAAAAGTAAGTGAGAATAAGCACAAATCGCTACCATACACCTGCCAGCTCTCAACAGCTTGTACTTGATGTATAAGGTACAGAGAATAATTTCAGTCAAGCTTCACTGAAAGGCCATTCTCATCACAAACACGCATGTTGATTGTTTCTATGTACAGAGAGAGCACACTTAATAATTCATTAAACAAAATAATTTTCTCGTTCACCTCTCTATTATGGCTTAATTTGATAGGGTTGGGTACTGATGGTCAGAACGCGACTCGCAGGAGGCACCTCTGGGAAATTTAACTCCAGTCATCAGGCAGCGCCGAGAAGCAGGAACAGGTCCTCCACGGCAGAACGGCCCCAGCGCCCCCGCGCCCGCTCCCTGCTCTCCTGTGCCCTTCGCACGGCGACTCTAAGAACAACTCTAAAAACTTAAACGACTTCACCCCGGTGACTGATGGATTTCTAGGTGAAGGGTCTGTTTTGGAGAAGGCGGGCTCAAACCGAGCCCTCCAGCAGCCGCTCCCGCAGCGCCCGCGATGCCGCCGCGGCTCCTGTCGCCGTGTCCCGCCCGTGCCCGGGGCGGCGCTCAACCTGTTGCGGGGCTGGAGCGCGGCGGCGGCGGCGGCGGCTGCGGGATGGCCCGCGGGAGACAAACGCAGGCGGCGGGGCAGGGGGAGCGGGGAGGCGGGTGCTCGCTCACCTTCTGCTGCCGACGGGCCATGTCCGTGGGCTGCTTGGCGTTGAAGGGGTGCGCGATGCACCTCGCGATGAACACGTAGAGCTGCAGCCGGAGCCGCTTCTCCCGCTCCTCTCGCTGCAGGCGCTCCTGCTCCTCCAGGCCCTCGCTCAGCATCGAGGGGCTGGGGCTGGCCGCCCGCGCAGCCCCGGCCTCTCTGCCCCGAGCGTCCCGGGGCGGCGCCGGCGGCAGCGAGCGCGGAGAGCCGCCGCCCGCCGCCACCAGCACGTCCCGCCGCTCCTCTTCCAGCAGCTCATCGGACTCCTCCTCGCTGGAGGAAGGGTCCAGCATCGCGCTCGGGGGGCGCGCCCGGCGGCTGGCACGGAGCGAGTCGGGGAGCGGAGCGCACCTTTCCGGACACGTCGAGTTTACACACGGACTGTTTCCGACCGGCGGCGGCTGCCGGGCGGGAGCGGAGGGGCGGGCAGGAGAGGCGGGGTTTGGGAAGGGCGTCGAGCCCGGGTTGCCTGGGAATTGCTTCTAGCGGCTCCCGGCGGAGGCAGGGGCGGGACGGGGGTCGGGCTATCACCTTCGCCCGCCCCGCGGGGGTAGTGGCCCGAGAGTGGCCGGGAGGGGCAAGGGAGGGCAGCGGCACACCTGGCAGAGCACCGCTCAGCACAGCACGACTCGGCTGCCCTGCTCCCAGCAAGGGCAGCTGCTGGCCGGGGAGCCTCCATGGCAGAGGTGGTCCGGTGCGCCCTACCCCGTGTCCCGGGTAGCGGGGCCACCGTGGGAAGCGCGTCCTCCCCTCTCCATCCGGCTCGCACACACGGAGGAACACCGTGCTGGAAGGGGAGAGCGGAGGCTGTACGAGCCAGCAGCCCCGGGCTCGCTGGCATCCTCTGCCAAGTAGTGGGGGTGGAAATGAGAGATATCTCAAATGGTCCCAGAAGAGGAAGCCACCGAAAACCTGCCTTTTCTGCGGTGGGTAGTGGGCTGATGCTGAAGCGTGAATTGCTCTCGCAGGTTGTTTCTGTCGGGATCCTGCAGCCACAAGTAGATAGTTCACATCTCTCTGAAGTCGTTGTTCCAGGCTGTCTGAGGATCCAGACAGGCTCTTATTCACAGTGATTGTCGTCACACTTAGTGCTGTGAGAACCATACGAATGTCTATGACGAGCTCTCTCTAAAACTGAACAAAAAAGGCTTTACCGTGTGAAAGCCAAATGCCTGGAATCTGATCAGGACCCCCTGGAAAGGCAGGCCTAGGGAGGGAGGGGACATCAGATTTCATGTGGATCAACAAGTCCTTCTCTCACTCCTTATTCACCCACATGGAAAGGTCCTGGTACCAGGGAGGACAAGGGAACTAATGAGCAGGGAAAGATCAGGGGGCAGGAGGACAAAGGCTGGAGGGATGAACTGGCTCACAGAAAGGCCGTGACCCTGTATGATGCTCTAAAACAACAGTAGCTGAGGCTGTGCCCACGCTGCCACCAGGCCCTGCTCTATAGCACTGACAGGTTTTCAGAGCTCTGCATGGAAACTGAACAAATTCAGGCAACCAACATGGTTCTCACTGTATGAGCTGGGCTGGGTTTAGAGTGGTGAAGGACTCTAGTCCATTATCAATATTTTGAAGTGCCCAGTAGTCCGGATTTAGGAAAGGATCCTTAAAGTTGGCAGTTATCTGCCTAGTGAACCACCTTTCAGGAGGTGGAATTCCTCTTGCTGAGGGCAGCAGTTATTAGCTAGATGGCAGCATTAGGCATTAGGAGTCTGGGTTCTGCCTCTGGATCTTTACCAGGGGAATGAGGTGGAACACTGAGGGAGAGTTGTGCTAACAAACATACTGGCTTTCTTCAAAGTTTGAGTGCTAAATGTAGCAGTCATATAAAAATAAGTGGGCTATTTATATGGTTGGCTTGTATCCTTAACATTGTATAATAGTAGGCAAAATTTGTGAAATGCAGAAAGGCAGGCAGGGGAAAGCATGAATGTCAACCTACTGAACATCTCTAGTCACATTTCCTTAGCACAGTAATTGTTAAAGCCAGTTTTTGTTGCAGCCACCATCACCGATCACATGCCAGTGCTTGTGTTTGCAGTGTATCATTGCAAGTAGTGCTAGTCCTGTAGTAGATAAGAGCTGGTTCCATGAAAAATATGGTTACTGTAAACCACTTTTTCGCTACAAGGAATACAATGTCCACTCAGATTTGTGGGTGCCTTTTCCAATAACTTGTTCTCATTCTAATGACAAATAAAAATAAAGCAACATTAAATAAAGTAACACTAGAAAAATCTTGCCACTAAATATATGCAAAGCTTCAACTGGGATATGAATTCCTCAAAACTTCAAAATGGTCAGATCTCAAGCAGTTTTAAATGTAAAAATTGCTCAGTCCATCAGTGTCATTTCACAACTACTGCTACATTAAGGCCAGGATGATCATGTTATAATAAATAAGATTACATGACTCTTCTCTTTAGAAAAGGTTATGTTTGCTCCATTAGCTGCATGCTCCTTTTTGGAGGGAAGATGTCTCTTCTTTCATGATTCATATCAGATTCAGAGATGTTGAGACAGACACGAACTTTCTGAGCTCATCTAGTCTAACTCCTGGAGCAGAGTCACCTTGAGGAGGTTGCCCAGGGCTGAGTCCAATCAGGTTTTGAACATCTGCAAGGATGGATAATCCACTATCTCTGTGGGCAACTTATGCCAGTGTTTGACTACTCTCACAGTGAAAAAGCTTTTTCTTATGTCTAAACAGAATTAATTGCACGTATTTCATTTTGCGCATGTTACTTCTTATCCTTCCCTGGTTATCTTTGAGCAGTGTCTGGCTCTGTGATCTTCACTCAATCACATATTTATATATTGATAAGATTCTGCTGACCCTTCTCTTCTCCATGTTGAAAGATCCCATCTCTCTCAGTCTCTCCACATAATTCATATGCCAAGTCATTAATCACCTTCCTGACCTTTTGCTTGCTCCTATGTGTCCATGTCCCTCATACTGTGAAGCTCAGGACTGGACACAGAACTCTGAATGTGTCCTCTCCAGTGCTGAGGAGAGGAGAAGGATCACACCCTTGACCTCCTGGTGACACTCATCCAAATGCAGCCCAGGAGGCTGTTGGACTTCATTGCCAGAAGAGCACATTGGTGGCTCATGTTCACCTTGGTGTCTACCAAGACAAATATTCCTGAAAAGCTGCTTTCAGAAGCCAGCCCCCAGCCTGCATTGGTGCATGGGGAATTTCATCCTCAGGTGCAGGATTTTGCAATTGTTAATTTTGTTGAACAACTTGTGTTTCTTGTTTGCCATTTTCTCCAGCCTGTTGAGTCACATAGCCTGAATATCAACCTCACAAGTTCATGCTGTCTGCAAACTGTCAAAGGGTGTGCTCTGTCCCATCGTCCAGGTCATTAATGCAGATATTAAATGGCTTTGGTCGCCATATCCCTGGGTTCACCAATACTGACTGGCTTTCAGGTGTTATCTGTGCCACTGATCACAAACCTTTAGGCCAGGCAGTTCAGCTTTCCCACTTAGCTAGGCGGCACTTCATCCATTTTTCTATGAGGATGCTACAGGAGACAGTGTTAAAAACCTGTTTGGAGTCAAGATAAACAACATCCACTGCTCTCTGCTCATCCACCAAGTGAGTCATTCAGTCAGAGAAGCCTATCAGGTTTGGCCAACCATGATTTCTCCTCCATACACCCATGCTGACTATACCATCATTTTCTTGCTTTGAGTATGTTTGGAAACAGTTTCCAGAGTTATTTGGTCCACCAGCTTCCCAGGGATAAAAGTGAGGCTTGTTTGTAGTTCTTCTGTTTTACCTTTATTGAAGATAGAAGTGCTATTTGCTTTCTTCCACTACTGAAAACATCCATTTCTTCCCTAGAGTTGCATGCAAAGGACCTCTAGCAATGCAGCAAAAGTCTAGTGCTTTGCTTTCAGGTCACAGCTTTTCTCACTGTATCTCCTTATTTGGGGAAAAAAATTAAAACAAGAACAATTTATGTTTTGTTTTCCATCAGACCAAACTCAAAATGGAATGTTTGCAGCTTGGAAACGACTATGTGGATAAATTGAACTGACAATATCTATCAGCATATCTAAGAGTTTAGGAGGAACACTCTTACTTTCCACAGCTACTTGTGTGACAACCCTTTACTTGGTATTGTGTGTTTCTGTTCTATAAAGCTACTTGTCATGGTTTAGCTAGTTCTGGGAAGCCTTGCAGGAATTTTTTCCCTTCCCCCCTGCCCACTGCTGCAGAGCTATCAGGTAAGCACTTAAGAGTACAAAAGAACTAGGTGGCTGGCTAATGGCTGAAAATTAGTCTCCTAGGAAATGGGGGAGACGAAAGGCTATTGTTTACTTTTTCTCTCGTCTCCTGGGCAACGGGGGAGGAGGAGTTGGGGACTGGGTTGTTGGCTGCAGCACAGGTCGGAGGGGAAGTTTGGCGCTGCTCTCTGCTCCTCAGCCATTTGGCTAGCTGTGGGCCCTGCCTGAATTCTTCATCGGATAGGAGCTGTTGGGTTTTTTTGCCTGGAGGTTTTTTGGTTTTTTTCCTTTTCCCTTTCACTATTCTCGTTTGTTTTTCTTTCCCTGGCACTGGTCCGGGCACAACAGCAGCGGGAAGAGAGGACTTTGCAGAGCAGTTTCGACCAGCCAGAGTGAGTGAAAGATTATTTTGTTTTTGTTTACCTTGCCCCTCTCCCTCTCCCCTTTCCCAGCTTGTGGGAAGGGAAAGAAGGTCCAGTTTTGTGGTTGGATTGGTTTCTCCGGCATACTGTGGTGACTGACACAGGACATTACAAGTTCTGCATCTCTAGTGAGACAACAGCGCCACCTGGTGACTGCTATAAGACATTACAAGCTCTGCGTCTCCAGTGACCCAACGTCGCCCCCTATTGACTGTGGTTGGAATTGCACCAAAGGGCACAAAATTGAACTGTTTACTTTTCCCTTTGCCTGTTTATCGGTTTGGTTTTTTGAAGGGGATTATTTGTGGGTATAGGAGTATTGTTTGGTTGTTTTACTTGTTGGGGTTTTTTTTCCGTGTTTCTGTTAATACACACATACCTTTTAATAAAGGGCTGTTATTTTTCCTTTTCCATAATTTGTTTTTCCTTCAATCGGAGCCTCTTAATTTCGAATTTATAATTGCTTAGAGGGAGGAGTTTGGGTCTTTTCTCATAACTCATCCTCAGCAAATGACCATTGTCTCATTTAAACTGGGACACTACTATATTCTGACATTATTTGCATTTTTGGATCTGATGTCTTGTTGATTCTTGGTGCTGTTTATCATCTGGTGCATTTAAATGTAGAGTGTCATTTTTATGTATTTTAAACATTTCTGCAGAGCACAAAAGCCACCTTACTGGTGCCCTTTTTGTACTTTTCTGATAATGCTACCATCAAAGGACAGTGTTATCAGTCTTATAAAAATCAGTCAGAACTTGTTCCTGAACTCCTCGGATGCTTGTTCAAATTCTGCTCAGCCAGTTCAGTACGCAAACATCAGTGCAGGATATTCAAATACCTATAAGCTTTAAAAATTCAACAACAATGAAAAGTCATTCATTAGTTCTCATTAAGATAATCTAACCAAACCCATTTTATTTGTATTTACTCTTTACTTTGTCCAACCTCAGCACAGATTTATTTACAATTGCACTCATCCAACTGCAATTTTTTCTACCTAGATATTATATTCTACCTAACTTAGTTTGTAGAGTGCATTAATCTTAACAAAACGGTCTTAAGAACGGGACTGTTCTTTCTTTATAGGGCAATTAAATGCGAAATTGTCAAAAATGTTTTCTATTTAGGGGATAAAAGAAGCACTAGAAGTTAGTGGTGATAAAATCATTTTTGAACTAATTTGAGGGGTTTTTCAAGACATATAAACTATGTTTTCAAATCCTTCCTTTGGGAAAACATTACTAAAATTAAGGTATGTAAGAATTAGTGCCTTGTAATTCACTTGTAACTGTCTTTTTGTTATAAAATTCACTAATATTTTGAGGCTCAGTAGTTCATGGTAATGAGTTTTAGCTTCATGCAGCGCATTGTTATTTTAGACACTTCTCGTGCTATTTTGGCTAATGTTTTGTGTCGGCGGAGAGGGCACAGAGAAACCGCATGCAGATCAATATGATCGAAGGCAGAGTCTCGTTTATTAAGTGCTACAGTTTCCATTATATACTTTTCTTACACACACATGTCTTTACACGATTGGTCGGGAATAGTTAAA
>JAYRBT010000042.1:21441044-21452280 GCA_036023395.1 Myiotriccus ornatus | reverse complement strand
CTTTTGCTGGTTCAGGCTTAAGGCCCACTAATATGGCTTGTCCATATTGTCTGTTCTCTAGTCAAACATCCCACAGTTTTGGATTACCAAATCATGTGATTAAGAAAGAATCTCACCTTATGTTATTTGTAAGCAGGTCATAGCCAAAGCCAGACATGGCAGTGATGTTTCTACAGTGCTTTATAATTGCTTTATCATGGAAATACATCACACCAGGCAGCACCAAGTGATGGGTGAAGTGCTGCCTCACCTTTTGCCTTACCCACTGTGACCATCTTTATTTGTATACCATGAACTTGTGGGGAAAAATTTGAAAGCATGAAAGAATACTTCCACAAAAGTAAAAACCTAAAGGTAAAGTAGAAAAAATAACCACATTTTTATTACTGCCTTTTTTTAATTATTATTATTATTTTTATTGTAGGACTGTTAAGCTGAGCATGTATTTTTTTGGTGGTCTTGCTTACCAATTCTGAAGGCATTTGACTGTTGACATCATTGTCTATTTATATGTATAAATTTTTGCCTAGGCAAGAACACATAACAGAGATGCTGTAGGGGCCTATGGTATAGCCAATGTGGATTTACAATCTGCTTGGAAGAATATTAGATTGAAAGTGCAAAAGAGTTTGAATCTTGCATTCTTTTCATGAAGAGCTGTGTACAATAGGTCTTCAGAAAAATTTATCAGCATTCGTGTACTACCCCTGAGTAGTGCTCACCTTTACAGTATGAGAAGTTTGTGCTGATATATTTCCCAGTCCTTCAGCTTTTCCGTGCTGCAGGTTAATTTAATCCTTTGTGAAAAGTTCACAGGAAGTGCTAAAATTTCTGGAGGTTTTATTTCTGGAATATAATATAAATTCATTTCATTTCAGGAATGCATTTCCCCCAGAGGCATGTCAGATGAGACCTCTCCATGAATTTCAGGTGTTCTGTACAGATTCAAGTATTTGGATGAGAATTTGTGGAAAGAAATCACTAAACATTGTGGTGTTGATCACACATAAGATGGATTTGGCAGTAGTAAGGGACTGTTGTGATGAACAGAGCTCTTCAGCTTGCAATGACAAACCAGAGCTTTCCCTGAAAGCCAGGCTTGCTGCCAATTTATTTCTTAGTGGGTCTCACTATAACACAGTACTGATGGTGGAACTCTCTGTGTTAATATTCAGATAGCTTCTTTATGATGCCTGAAAATATGGGATTTTTTTTTTTTTTTTGGTCCTCTCAACCAGACAAACAAGTGGCAGAACATTCACAGACTTTGAAGATGGAGAGGTTGCAGACATCATCACACCGTTACTCTTGCTACAAAGTCTTTCTTGTTCACCACAATCACTTGCATTTGCAGACAACGTGTAATATATTCACCCTCTCCTACTTAAATCAAACACTTTTGCTCCACTGATCAATACCCAAAAGCAGAGTTTGGGACAGGGTTCCTTCCAAGCTATTCCATTTGATTTGACTCCCTATGAGTAATTATTAAACAAAATGGCTTTTATCTCCTGACAGTTCTTTTTGGCTTGCCAGAACTGGATACCAATGCTCATCAGCTAGATAGGTCTCAGACAAGAGCATAGGGAGTATCAAATAACATCCACATGTTTTATTTCTAACTAGCTTTCCTAGTCCTAAAGAGAAATTCCCACTGTCTCCTCAGTTGCGTACCCAGAGGCAGCTGACCAGCATAAGTGATGTCAATAGCTAATCTATATAAAGAAAAAAACTAAGTAAGTTGGATCCAGGTATTTCCACACTTATCTCCCAGTTTTGTAGCTCAGGTTTAGTTCATGCATAGGTATATAAATGTACAGAAATATATGAGAAAATGCTAATCATATGTCCTGTTCTGACATTTTGGTGGCATGGCATTACTCAGAAGCTGTGCAGCAACAATGTAATGAGTAGGTTATTGCTAAGAGGCCATATTAAAATTTGTGTCACGTCATTACTTAGTACAAAAAGCTACTCTATAAAATGGAAGTTTTTGAATTAATTTGCTCCAGGGTAGCCTTATGTCTGAAATGTAGTGTTCTCTACAACTTAAGCTAAAATAGTTAAGGCAATCTGATTTTTCAGTGTGGGATTGAAAAAGTGACATTAATATCTCCTTTAAAATTCTAGAGAAATATCCAAATTCTTTTTCCATAAAGAAATGCTTCTATCCACAAGAAACCTCTACCTCACAACCTGTCTATATTGGCTATGATGTTAGGACCATGTACAACACAGGATCTGTTGTCCTGTTAGCTTAATAGTGCCAGTGAAAATTCTAAAATTAGTCTTGTTATAGACTAATGAAGTTAATGAACTTCTGAATTAGCAACATCAAGAAATGTACAGAGCCATCAAGTAGCTGTTGTTTAGTCAGAATACATTAATACTTTCATGTAGTTTTCATCGTTAACATACAGGTAGTGCTACAAGGGGCTGTTACTACTTTTTAAATATTTGGTTTCTTAGCAAGCCCAGATGACAGAGAACGCACTGATATGAGTGGTGTGGACTCTTGTCAGCAATATAGTGGAATGTGCTATCTTTTCTGGAGTGATGCAGGTGCTGCTCGTGTGACACTGCCAGACACTCTTAGTGAGTTCCATGGAATCCTGTTACGTGGAATCCTCTGGAATCTCCAGAGGAATCTGCTTGCTTAAGCCCTGTTCAGGTCTAAAAACAATAACAGAAAGTAGACTTGGAAAGGATCTTAAGAAGGTATTGTGATTGTATTTCTGCTCCAAAATAAGATCTGCTACAGCTAAAAAAATTGTCACTGATTTTTGTCTAACCTTATTCTTAGTACCTTCTAGTATTTCATGTCCCTAGGCAAATAGTTCCAGCATTGAACTTCTTCAGTTCAGAGAGCTTGTCTTAATGTTACCCTAAGCCTCCTATTCTGGGAATTTGTGCCATACAGCCTACCCTGTGTTTTTGATGCTCCAAAGATCCCATGCCCCATCCCTGCTCACCCTGCACCATGTTTACTCAACTCCTGGGCAAGTAGGACAAAAGCACTTTGCTTCCATTCCCTTTACTATGGGAGCTGTTCTGCTCAGTTGAGACAAGGGTAGACCTTAAGAGTTTTCCCTGCGTTGGAGGGAGAGACCCAGAGAGGAAGCTCTCTGGGTGCAAGGCAAGCTCATCTGAAAAAAAAAACCAGTGTCCATCTTTTTATGCTGAAGAGAACAGGCACTTGCAAAGGGGACCTGACCACATTCTCCACTTGATGCCTGGGCATGGAGAAGGAAGCACAGGGTGGGTTTCCAGGGAGGCAATTGAGCTAGGCCTTATCCCTCTTCCAGGAGCCACTGCAGGGCGTGCATATGACAAGATCTTGTGTTGCTTTTTGGGCCTGAGCAGAGGGAACCAAGTACCTCATTCTTCTGCTCCATTCAGCATTGCGTTGGAGCTTCGTACTAGTCCTGAAAAGAGGAGGACAAGAACAAGAGGGGACAACAACTGGGAGATGCTGTGGGCAAGAGCAGATGTTTTCAGTCTCTTGCCAGTAATGAGCTCTGAGCCAGTAAAATCTGCTCCAAGTCCCTGAGCAATTTAAACCTATCAGTCTCACCTGTCTGCAGCAAACACAGAAAACAGTACATTACTTCCCTATTTGTAAAGGATTTTTGTATAAAAAGGAATTCTGTTTCTCGTGCTCAGCTTTCTGTGGGCTACATGATGCCTCAGTTTTTTGCAGAGGTGATGGGTACAATCAAAGTACACATTTCCTGAAGTAGCACTCTCAGAGGTAAGCCAGTCTTACCATATCATGCTGAACAGACAGAATATTTGTGAGCTTACATGTGACTGTCCTTTTAATATTTCCAGCGGCAGAGCTGCCTTGGTTCCCTAACACTATGAGCTAAACAGCCACCCATGTCATTTTGCTTGTGTTAGAAATGTGGCCCTGTTCCTTTCAAAGCAGGGGTTTGGTGCAGTGCTATTGACAGTGAGAATGGCTCTGTGATCATCAGGGATGCAGGAGGAGCTCAGCCTTTCTGATTCTACTCTCACTACTCAAGCCTGCAGTTTTACATACTGCCAACTTGAAAATAATTGGAGGCCGTTATTATCCTGTTAATTTTGTTTCCTGGGTGAGCTCAGATTTCTGCCTGTGTGCATAATTAATCCAAATTAGCCAAAAATGCAGTTTGCATGGACTCTTGCCAGGAACTGGGCCTGTAAGTGAATATCATGCATAGTTCTGGGAGATTCTTTCTTGTTTTTTCTGAACTCTGGACTTCAGTTTCAGTCTAGTCACTTATAATGAATTTGTCTTTCTTTAAAGTATGTGTTGGAGTTCAGGTGGATTGACACTGTCCTTTTCATATCTTTCATTCCACTTGTTATGGAAATGAACTGTCATTTAACATGGCCCTATTCTGCAATGCTCTGACCCATACATTGAGAATCAATTTTCTGGAAAAGACAATATATTAACTCTAAGCAGTCATGCCCTAATTCTAGAAAAACAGCTGGAGTCAATGTTTGTTTTGTCAAATTCTGGATAATGAAATAAGTGGTAAGAGGGTCATTAACTCATAACCTAAATGATTTCTGTAAAGGAAATAATCCTAGATGGCAAAGCGAGATTAGCTGTTTAATGAAACCATCTACAAGGATGATGAGACTATGGAAATTTCCTCAAGAGTTTGAAATGGCAACAAGAGAACCCTTTGGTTCTGACCACATCTTCCCACTGCATGTGAGGAAACCAGCTTAATTCAAACCCATATGGAGTGATATATGTGGTCATTTTCTGTTTGGTTATGAAGAGAGTGTTTGTCAGACCTTTCACAGCATATGGTCAAAACAAAAAGAATCCCTATTGTCGTGGTTGAAATCCACATTTGAGTACTCGGACAGTCATAATCTGCTCAGATGCCTATGCATGAGCTTAAATTTGATATATCTTCCAGAAGAATTCCTTTCAAACAACATGAGTACTATAGTGCACAGAAAAATATTGCAGAGAATACAGATAGAGGCAGCTGTACTGACCGTACTCAAGAGCTATGCTCTGCAAAGGGCAGAAAGCTCATCACTATGATAATGCCTCTTTGAAAAGTCTAATCGTACCCAGTTGTCTATGTTTTGAATGTAAATCCCGATAAGTTAGGAAAGGATTTAAAGTCCACTGCTGACAGAATTAGCCCCTTTTTTCTCTTCAGTGGGCTTTTCTCTGTTTGTTTTCCAAAGGCTCCTAAACTCTGACCTGCATTTGAACTTTAAGGGAGTTGCTAGTTAGATATGCCAGAATATAATAATTTTTAAACCAGGGATAAAAGAAGTGTTGTTAGTGTCTGGATTTATCCTCTAAAAGACCTTCTTACAGCCTTTCTGAAGGGGGATATTTTTAGACCTAGCAAGCTGGAACCATTTTTTAATCACTCATTTTTTAAATTAATATTCTGTAACTAGACTAGAATAAAGTATTTCTTTAGGTTTTATTTTGAACCAGCGCAATAAATTCAATCATGTAAATGGAAGTGACATGGCACTTTTTTCTATACATCACCAGGTGAAAATTTTCTGCTTTCACATGCGCTCAGCCTCTTTGTCTTCTAACACAATGCCTTGGGTTAGTTGAAGATCTGATTTCAATATAGTTTTAATACAGTTTCAGGGCAGTTTTGATACAGTTCAATTCATTGCTCTCACAGGTGACCTGATGATCCTTTTTCCTGGAAATTTTTGGTTACAACATGAAGTTACGTTGTTCATGCAATTTGCCACAGTCTTAATAGCATCTGGGTATGTTATCTGTAACTTCATCACCTGAAGTTATTATACCGAGTGAGAATTCCACTTTCATATTCCCCCATCCCCTCCCAAAAGCCCCTGTCCTTCTGTTTGTGGAGGGAAGCTGAAGTGGCAGCACTGCAATGGCTCATCTTTAAGGAGGCAGTTAAAAAGAGTACAGGGTGTATCTGGCTTTTTCCAGATCTGATGACTTCAAAGGCAATATTATGATTTGGAATCCTGGACTTCCCAGAACTTGGGCTTGGTACTGCTGCCTTTGGCTGTATGCATGTTTTTATAGTGTCACACTGGCTCTTCAGCACTTTGTCCTCTTCTGTCATCTGGTGACTCTGTGAGAGAGGCTGGCATATATTCATTCATAAGTCAAGACAGTTAAGGCTTTGATTTATATCTTAAATGAAGCTCTGACGTGATTTTTCTCAAACTACCAACTTTCTGCCTGACAGTAAGCTGAAAGGAGTGTTGAAAACCTTCACCAGATTAGTAATACTTGCATTTGCTTCTGAAGTAAGAACATATGCATATACTCATAGAATATGCTGAGTTGGAGGGAACCCATCAGGATCATCAAGTCCAATTCCTGGCCCTGCACAGGACACTCCATGAACAATGCTAATATTTTATTTTACTTTTTTTGCAACTTTTCATATATCTAATAGATATTTTAAGTAAAGTAGGCATTTACTAAGTACATTTTTTCAATTAATTCTGCTGTTTTCATTTAATTCTATTTTTTTACAAAAACCATATTTGAAGAGAGTCCTAGATAAAAACATGTGCTTCATTGCAAGTTTACTGAAATATATTTGTCCCCACAATTGATAAACAAGTAGAAGGTGACACTTTCTTCCTATTGAATGTGTTTAAATATTTGTGTAAGCTAATTCCAAAGACAAACAAAAAATACAAATATAATTTTTTTTGCTGTCCATCTTGCAATCGGTCCTTTGAATCACAGCCTTTGGGGATAGTTGCTAAATCATCCTGTGAGATTAGTGTTAAAGGGAGAGTTTACAAAATGAAATGGCAGGAATTATGCCAAATTCACCTGCCATTTTTTGCTATTAGGTTTTGCAACTGTGTTTTTTGATCTCCAGCAGCACCTGCCAGATCTTTTGGTTTGGTTATTTTTTGGTCTGTTTTTTGGTTTTCCCCTGGAGTTTCTGGAATCACTAAAATAGGAATGAACTTAAACTGTATAGAAAGAAAACTTATAAAGACAGTATTATTTAAAATTGCAATGAAAAATCTTGAAAATGTGACCCTACTTCATAGGAATGGCTCTGAAACCAAGAGACAAATAAAATGAGATTTAAATGTTTCTGTTAATATCCCGATTAAGAGATTTCAAGTGTTTTGAGATTTCTTGAATGAAATTTTAGTATTGATTGGAAGTTCTGATTCTAGGATACTGGGAATAGTTGGCATCCTGATCACAGACTTGGTAGTTAAGTAGAAAATTTGCCAAAGTGAGTGTGTCAGAACATTATCCCTTCCTATTTCCAGAGCTCATTCTGGCTTTTCCCATATATAGAAAGTGCACAGTGATAGGTGATTCTGCCTTGCTACATTTTGTTTGCAAAGAAACATTTTTCCCAGAACATAAACAGTTGCACTCATTAATCTATACAGAAATATCCATAAGATGGTGCTGCATCTTAAATCTGACCAGAGTCATTTACACTTAAAAATAAGAATTATGCTGCAATTGTAGCTTATAGCTCCTATTGTAAGCTGAAGATTGGTAACAATTTATTTGGCAAGCATATTGCAAATGTTAGTTTCCAGTCACTCCAATATGTTAATTTACATGTATTGAAATATTAGTCACAGCATCTTTGTTCAAGCCTGAAAAATGGAAAACCAGCTGAAAGGTAGTATCATCAGAGCTGAGGTTATAAGCTGCCAATACCTGACTTTCACAACCGAGTTTCACTTCATCTCTTTTTTATAAAAGCAAGTGATGATGCAAGGACTCCTCCAGACATGACTTTGATGTTAAAAAGAAAACAAAACCCAAACCAAATCAGTGCACTGGGGGTTCTACTTAAAGGGGTAAGCTGGTCACTAAAGAAAATGGCCAGCAAATTAAAAGACTGTGGGAGAAATGAGTCTGAGAAATTATAACCACCCACACAGGCAGTAAGAGCAGAAATTTCATGTGCAGCCAACACATAATTTTGAGGGATTTTGGTGAGAACAATGTCAAATGGAGGACTGGCTGGACAACAACCAATTACAGCGTTATTCCACTGGAGCCTGGGCAGTGGATTATAGCTCAGTAATAGCCTTTCACCCCATCTCATGGCTTGGAGTAATGCACAGCCGGGGCTGAGCTGCCAGTGCTACTGTAGCTCCCAAGCCTAGCCAGCCAAATTGCTGACAGTAGGAGGAAAAAGAGGCTGTTAGAGAGGGAATAGGCTGTTACATCTGCCAAGGTTCCTGCAATTCTATATGTGTTTCAGATAGAAAGCTACAATCCTTCAAAGACTTTGTTGCACTGAGAATTTTACCTTCAGGAATTTTGCATTTTTCTCCCTGATCATTTCTCTGAGGGGGTGAGACAACAAGAGCAACCGGTCAGTTGATAAACCTCTGGTTCTCAATATAATGTATTTCAGTTATTAGTTTTTTTCTGGAGTGATTTGTACATCGTTTGAGTCAGTTTTTCTCTATGAAAATGAGGCAGGGAAGAGGCAATATGCAAAATGGCTAATGCAGAAGGAGAAAAGGAAGGAAAGATGGGTTCATTAGAGCATAATGCTGTAGGCAGTAAGGAAAAAAGGAAATGGGGAATGAATTTTCGTTGGCGAAGAGAGAGAGCACTTAGTGTCAGCAGTGTACCTGAGCTGATCCAGGCTGGACTAGGAGATGGAATATGCCAGTAAGAGACTCATAGTATCTTCTGTCTCTTTTTAAGGCATTGGAATGATAGTATCTGCAGACTCTGTATCCTCCTCTGCCTTTTTGGATAAACCTGTCACCCTGTTGATTTCCAGGTGATGAAATTGCCTCATTAGGTAATAAAGGTAAGAAGGATTAAGTGAAGAAGGACTGCAAGGCCTCATCACCTGACCAGGGGGTGGAGCCAAGCTCAGTGGTGGGAGATTTAAACAGCACCAGGGAGTGCGGTGACCTGGGCCATGGCATGCACTGAGAGCATGTCACAACAGTTTGCATGGCAGTTCATGCAGGCAGGGCAAGCAGGAAGGGCACAGCCGTCCTCTCAGCTCTCCCTGGTGGTTTGTGAGGTAGGTATGTTACTGTGGGGTTTTTTTTCCAAACGAGGAAAGCCATTGCTGCTGCTACCTGGGGGAGTGTGCTAACGCAGACAGAACCCCCCAGGAAGAACACAGCTGTTTGGGTCACTGGCTGCACAGAGTGACTAAGCCTGGTGTCAGTACCAGAGGACAGAGCAAGAGACGCGTGCGTATGATGTGAGCAGGTGAATGGTTTGCTGTGCTTAGTAGCAGAGCTAAGGAAGAAGTGGAGAGGCTAACAAGTATTAGGGAGAGGAAAAGGGAAATAGACTGGTGGAGTCACACCCTTTCGACCCCAAAAGAAGTCCAGCAGGAGATGGTGAAGCTCTGCCCCTCCTGCCATCAGGCAGTTGGAACAAGCCAAGTATATGGGAGGGAATAGAAACAGGTCCCTGATCAAAGATGTAAAGGAATCCCCTCCAAACCCTCACCACGTCCCATGGTTTCCTTACAGAACAGGTGTGAGGCCCTGGACCCAGAGAGTCAGGCAGAGGGCAGTCAAGAAGAGGATCTGTCTGGAGAGTCTCCCAGTTACACCCCATCTACCAGATGGATTACAACCACTGCTATAAAGAAAAAAAGAAGGGTAGTTGTAGTAGGCAACTCCCTTCTGAGGAGAACTGAAGGCCCTATATGCCAACCAGATCCATCCCATAGGGAGGTCTGCTGCCTTCCTGGGGTCTCAGTGAGGGATATTAGTAGGAGACTCCCTGAGCTAATCTGGCCCTCTGATTATTATCCACTGCTAGTGATCCAAGCTGGCAGTGATGACACTAATGAAAGAGGTAGTAGGGTAATTGAAAAGGACAATATGGGTAACAAACAAGAGGAGCTGGAAGCCATCGTGCAGCAGGAAAGCTGTGATGTAGTTGCCATCACGGAAAGGTGGTGGGATGAGTGGCATGACAGGAGTGCTGCCATGGATGGCTACAGGCTCTTCAGAAAGGACAGGCAGGGTAGGAGAGGTGGAGGGGTGGCTTTATATGTTAGAGAGTCTCTTGGCTTTGTAGAACCTGAAGTCACTAATGATGAGGTTGAGTGCCTGTGGATCAGAATCAGGGGAAGGCCAACAAGGCTGACATCCTGGTGGGAGTCTGTTATAGACCACCCAACTAGGATGATGAGGGTGATGAGTTATTCTACAGGCAGCTGGCAGATGTCTCAAAATCGCCAGCCCTTGTTCTTGGGAGTGACTTTAACCTGCTGGATGTCTGCTGGAAACTCCACACAGCAGAGAAGAAGCAGTCTAGGAGATTCCTAGAGTGTATAGAGGATGATTTCCTGCTTCAGCTGGTAAATGAGCCTGCCAGGGGTGAGGCCTGCTAGACCTGGTGTTCACAAACAGAGAGGGGCTGGTGGGAGATGTGGTGGTCGGAGGCCATCTGGGGCACTGTGACCATGAAATAATAGAGTTATCAATACCAAGGATGCAAAGAGGGCCATCAATAAAATTTCTACCCTGGACTTCCGCAGAGCAGATTTCGGCCTACTCAGAAGAGTGATTTAGATGGTACTTTGGAAAACAGACCTTGCAAACAAAGGGGTCCAGGAGGGATGGACATGCTTCAAGAAGCAAGTCTTGAAGGCACAGGAGCAGGCTGTCCCAGTGTGCTGAAAGGTGAGCTGATGGGGAAGATAGCCAGCCTGGCTGAACAGGGAAATTTCAAGGAAATTAGGGGAAAAAAGAGAGCTTACCAACTATGGAAAAAAGGGCTGGCTACTCATGAAGAGTTTAGGAATATAGTTAGGTCATGTAGAAAAAAATTAGAGAGACAAAGGCACAATTTGAACTCAATCTAGCCATTTCCGTTAGGGACAACAAGAAGTGCTTCTACAAATACATCAGTAGTGAAAGGAGGGGCAAAGAGAACCTCCATTCTTTGTTGGACAAGGCAGGTAACATAGTTACCAAAGATGAGGGAAAGACTGAGGTACTTAGCACCTTCTTTACCTCAGTTTTCAACAGTAAGACAGGTTGTCCTCAGGACAAGTGGCCTCTAGAGGTGGTAGACAGAGACAGGAAGCTGAAAAGCCCCCCTGTAATCCAGGAGGAAACAGTTAGTGACCTGCTGAGACACTTGGATCCTCACAAGTCCATGGGACCAGATGGGATCCATCCTAGGGTGATGAGGCAGCTGGCAGAAGAGCTTGCCAAGCTGCTCTCCATCATTTACCAACAGTCCTGGCTCACTGGGGAGGTCCCAGATGAT
>JAYRBT010000042.1:21403173-21440944 GCA_036023395.1 Myiotriccus ornatus | reverse complement strand
GGATGTGGCACTGAGTGCCATGATCTAGTAACCACGGCAGTGTTGGATCAAGGGTTGGACTTGATGATCTTGGAGGTCTTTTCCAACGCAGTTGATTCTATGACTCTTTTTCAGTTGGCTAATAGATTCAATTCACTGGTAAATGTTATCAAGAAAACCTGTGTTTTTTCATATTCCTAAGATTGGTCCTTAGACTGAAAAAAAAATCACTGCTTTTGGTGAAAGGTGCAACATAAACTTGAAAGATATTTTTCATTTTTCTCCTTGTTATTCAGCTGTTAAGAAAAAACTGAACTATCATTCTTAGCAGTGTGTGGTCTTATCATAACACCTCTCTGCAGGTAAATTGGTTCTGGAACCAGTTCAGATGATCAAGACAGAAAGAGGGAAGCATAAACTACTTTAATGGAGCTAATATAAACTGGAGGCTAAAAATATACAAAGCAAATGTAGTGTATGCCAGATTATTCATGAGATGCTCTAGGATTGATTGCAAGAGGTTACATACAAACGTAAGGCTAGAATTTCTACCTTGTATCATGTAACAGATGTTGTCAGTATATTCTGGTTTACTTTAATTCTGTGAATTCTTGGTAAACATGCTTCAGGATTTTTCTTCTTTGCTACACTGCCATCTTTCAAGCAGCATTCTGATTGCTTTTGGGTGTAATGATGCAAGACTTGATCATAGAGACAGCTAACTCTGCTGATGTGCTATGTTATTATAATGCCACCTGATACCTCATTCATTTGATACATTAGCCAGTGTACTACATCAACAAAGCAAAGTGCTCACATCACTTCTACAAAGATGGAATGTTTCAGTGGCAAGCATGAATTCAGGGTAAAAGCTATATATATAAAGCAGTGCCAAAATGCTCCTTGGCTTCGTCTTTTTCACTTTATGAAACTTGTTAGATAATTCAAGACCAAGAAAAAAAAAATAAACTCATGAACTCATTCATTATGAACTCAACATGACAGAATTCTTGGTTTGTTTTATATATATGCCATCATCAAAATAAGAAAAAAAAAGATTAAAATGTTTCTGTATTTATTTTAGTGTTTCATAAAGCAGTATCTCCAGCAGATCTGATGACTAAATGCTGTGTATTCAGTAGGTATATAAATGACATACGAACAAAAGTAACTTCTAAAATTAATTCCAAGATATGTCATAAAAGCCAGAGATGCTTGCAGTTAACAATCTTTCTGGCAAGTGAAGACATCAGAGTGCCTCATAAGGAGTAGGTTCCCTGAGCAGAGGTCACCCCTGGAGAAAGTAAGTCCCATGCAACAGCAAGAGCATGAACAGAGCACTTCACTGAAGTGTGACAGAAAGGGAGGTAATGAATCAAGCAACCAGATCCCCTAAGAATATTTACGTGTTGTCCTCCATTCCTGATGTAGGGATTCTTGAGGACATCCCAGGCTGGAATACAGTCTGCATCTATTCTACACACTTTTACAGGGCCTCTGCCAATCCCAGGGTATGCGCTGAGACCACAGCTGGGAGACATCTTATGATGTTTCTATGACGTTCCATCACTTACACCATTCCTCTCCTGGCCTGCAGTGTTGTGTCTCTGCTTGGCCCTGCCTTGAAGAGAGATTGCATCTGCGCATGGGACAGTGATGGAACAAGCTGCATTCCTGCAGGTTCGTCACTGTGGCCCTGCAATCCCTGGGCCATACTGCAGTTCTCATGAGTGCCCTGAGCAGCAAAGAGAGCAGATGTCCAGGAGATGTCCAGCCTCATAACTGAGGTGCACACAGTGTACCTGCAGGTACACAGTGCATCTTTCACACACCACTACTTCTTTTTGCCAACAGGTTCCTGACTCACATTTGTTATTCATCGTGCCCTGGCTTACTGCTCAAGCTCGTCCAGCTATGCTTTTTCTTCTGTAGGCACCAGTGGTTTGGTGTTCGTGGAGGTCACTGGTTACCTGCTGCTCCCTGTTTGGCATCCTTAGCAGACTGCTTGTAGAAATCAGAGACTTGTAGCTGCATAAAGATGTATACTGTTGGACTCCCATCCTCTTTGGAGGTGGAGTAGGGGTCAAAGTTTGGACATCCTTTACAGCATCTTTTCCATACACATGTATGTAAGCGCTCTGTCACAGTCCTTCTGGGACAGGTAATTTCTGAGGTATGTTTGCCTCCTCTGAAAGTGGAACTCAGCAATGAAGAAGTGCTGTGCATGGTCTGACTGTGGGCCTTCTCCATTTTTTTTCACCTTTGCCTACCATCACATCCAATTGCAGTGCTCTCCCTGCAAGGTCACTGGTGGTCTCCTATGTTACAATTATGGTCCTGCTTCCTGAACGTGCTTTCCTAGAGGCACTCATTCCATGTGGATGGAAAGTCACTGTCACTGTCTTCTGTAGGGGAATACTCTGGGCAGAGGGCTCCTGAGTTGTCATGGTTTTTACTCTGGATGGATTTTAAACACTTACTGAAAACAGTTTTTCCCCCTCTTCCCCACTCTGCTCTTCTCAGAGGAGAAGAAAAAAAAAGAGAATTCCTGAGTAGAGATAAGAACTGGGAGACTCACAAATTAATTTTCATAGACAGTCAGACTCAAAGTGAATAGAACTTAAATTTATTGCTAATAAACTTAAACTAAAAGCTAAATTTATTGCCAACAAAATAAGAACTAAAGAGTAAAAGAGTAAAACAGTCTTAAAACACAACACCTTCCTTCCACTCTCCCCTTCCCTCAGCTGTGCAGGGAGATGAGAAAAGGGGGAAAGTCACAGCCAGCGGCTGCTTCTGCTGCTGTTAAAATCCATCTCTTAGATAGGAACTCTTTCCAATTCATTGTCCTGGGGGGTCACTTTTCCATCACGTGCAGAGGTCTCTCTCTGCATTCTGATGGTATCCATGGACTGCAAGGGGTCAACTTGCTTCACCATGGCCATTCACTATGGTTACAGGAGGTAATGGCTTTGAGTCCTTCCCCTGTTTCCTGTGGGGTCCCTCCCCATGGGAGACAGTCCTTGATAGACCTCTTTGGCGTGGGTCCATCCCTCAGGCCACAGTTCTTCCATAATCTGCCATTCCTTGGGTCACGAATGAGTTGCATCAGCATAGATCTCCCACAGGGCCACAAGCCCTACCTGAGACAACTTGCTCCAGCGTAGGTTTCTCTCTCCATGGGCCGCAGGTCTCCAGCAAAACTCTGTTTCATTTTAGGCCTTCCAAGGGGTTACAGCCTCCTTATGCAATCTTCTGCTCTAGCATGGACTCCTTCATGAGTTGTGGAGGGAGGTCTCTGCTCCCCAGCAGTCTCTCACAGCTGGCAGGGGTCTCAGCTTTCAGTCTTTCCCCTGCTGGAGAGGGACAGGGAGGCCTCTGGGCCTCTTCCTCCCCCCTCCTGCTACACTGGCCTTGGAGTCTACATTGCTATCTCATGTTCTCTTCTGCTCTCCTCTCTAGCTGGAATTTCTTCTGCAACACAGGCTTCTCTTCCTGTGTTCTTAAATATGTTATCACAAAAGCGAATATCATTGGCTAGTAGTAGGAAATCCATCCTGGAGCTGACTATCACTGGCTTTTTCATAGAAAAGCAAAAGCTTCTTGTAGCTTCTAGTAGAAGTCATCTCTATGGCCCCCTATTACCAAAAATTCAGCCACATGAACCCACGACATGAGTGCTGCAACAGGGTGAGCAGTCCTGAGCCTTCTCTCCTTTCCCTCATGTTTTCATGCCCGAGTATTCCTGGTGTGTTTGTCAGGTGGCTAGACAGTGAGGATGATGGGGGAATTTACCTTTCAAATGGTAACTGCTGAGCTATAAAACTATAAATAGGGATGCAGCTTTGAGCTAAACTCCTTCCAGATTGAGTTAAGACCATCAAGAAGGGGTGGCTGCTGATCTCCTTGTCCCTATGATCTTGGCAGTTGGGGCTGCTGAGACTGGGGAAGTTATTCCTAATTCCAACAGCAGACTGATACAGCTAGTCTTTATGGATTAGTTCAGAAGTTTCTGACAAACTGTCTCTATGTGCACAGAAGACGCACTAAGGTTGGTGAAGACTGTCTCTGTTCACAAAGAACAACCATCAACTACCCAGTCCTACCAGGCTACCAAGTACTGTGACAGAGTGCCAGAAATGCAGGTGCTCAATCAGTTGTGAAAAATCTGTTAAAGGTTAGACATACTACACTGGTGATTTTCAAAGCATGGATAGACTTTCTTCAGGAGGTGGGGGAACTAATGCAGCTTAATTCCTGTGCCGTTTGAATAAAGTGCAGTCCTCATCTGAGGTAAGGCCTGCACCCTATTTCTGAATCAAAATCTGCCAGAACAAGATTTACAGAGTCTTGCTAGGCAGACTCTGCACTGTGATTGAAGTAGAGAATTTCAAAATCTCTTTAGCAGATTCAGTGAAGTGGAGGTTCTATCAGGTGCTGGGTGGGCACAGGAGGCTACAGCAGGACTCTTCTGAGACAAAGACTGCCAGAAGCCAAGGGAGAAACATCTCAGAGGAGAAAAGCCTGGTTTGGGCTGTGGTCAAAATGTCGTTGTTCCACCTCTTTCAGTGTCATAGGCAGTAAGTGTTAAAGCACAGCTAGTGCTGAGAGGCTCAGAGGTGTTTAGTGCACAGAAAGGAAGTACTGAGCACAGTGTAGGGCTGGAAGGGAGTCTGGAAGCTGCTCTTTTTATGTTTTCAATACATTCACCTGATGCCCCCAGCTGAGAACTAATTTGCATGGAACTTAGCCTTACACAGGAAAAATATAGTGAAAAGCAGATTTTGTGAATTGCTGCTTAGAGAGCACACTTGAGCAGAACTTACTATGCTCATTTGTCAGCTAATTCATTAGGGTTCACGTGCTGTCAGGGTGCTTGGCTGTGTTCTGTAATGGCATTTTTTTCTCTGCTGAACAGCAATTTTGCAATTGCTGAATAAATTATTACAATGGAAAATATTTGATATACTATTAGATGAAAAGTAAATTTATCTTGTACCAGGATTTGCATCAGAATATGATAAATGCACTTGATGCTCATTGTGCTTTATAGAGAGAGAGGCACTCAAGAGAGCAGATTGTCTAAAATGAAACTACCATCTGGAAATTTTGTCTGAAGCCTGATTACAATTAGGGTTTAAAGGGCCACTTAAAAAAAAAAAAAAAAAAAGGCAAAAAAAAAAGGCAAAAAGAAAAAAAAGGCAAAAAAAAAAAAAAAAGGCAAAAAAAGCTACTTTGAAGAAAATTTGTCTGTAATGGTAATTTACAAGCCTAACTAAATTTCAATAAATTCTGATGAAGTGAAGGTGTAAATAAACCAATATTTGATTTCTCTGTCTTGCATATCTAATGTTCAACAGGATCTAAATAAGTTTAAGAAATGCTCCATAGTATGTCAGATAACTGTATTTGCATGTAAAGAACAGTGTTTTAGGTTATTTGAAGATTTTTACTTGTGATAGCAAAAGGCATGCTTTTCATATTTTTCAGGGTTTGAGAGGTTTTTCTTGAAAAAAACTCATGCAAATTAGGTTCTTCAGAAATATAGTCATAATCCTTCCTAGAAGCTGTGGGCTTGACGAAACTTGTTTTAGAAATAAACAAGGCACAAAGATTCAAGCAATTATGTGGTGTGCTATTACTTACAAACCAAGGTCTGTCACAAATGTGTTTTTTTTCATTACGAGATTTTAGCAGAAAAATGTGAGACACTGCCAAGTTCTCCCAGTTTTTTTGGCAGTAATTTTTTAAATGACCCAACTGGCCAAAATTACACATGGTTCATTCTCTTCTTCATCTGTTCTAGAAGCAGAAGAAATGTGTGAAGCATAGTGCTTTACTTTGATGGAATAATTGTTCAAGTTTAATTATTTAATATTTATTATATTATCTGCAGTTTATTTTAAAATAAGGTGATTTTGAAGCTGTTTTCTTTGAAGTTGAAGCAACAGGGTCAATTTTGCAGCTGACCTTACTAGCTATGGGAATTCATAGTATATTTTCATATGCCTGAAAAATCTGAGGTCTCTATAATAATTTAGAAATAAAATTATTTTGTCCCTGAGGTATAAAGTGTGATATTCATCCTGGATTCTCCATCTGTTTTGGGCCTGTACCATGGGGCAGCTTTAAGAAAAGCTTGGCTCCTGTGGACCCAAATAGTACTGTGTTAGATATCCATGCTACACATGTATGCAATGGTGTTTTGTTCCACAGTTCCTCAGGTTGTCGGGGGGAAAGTCAAGTGCACTTTCTGCTGCTGACCTGACTGCTTTGTGTCGAGGCTGGTTGCTATAGCTTGAAAGAGACCCCATGAAGATGTGTGAAAGGAAGGCCAGCTGCTGCTCAACAGGATGGAGTGGGGTCTCCCAGGCAACTGAAGCGGTTTGGAGATGCTGTGAGAGTTTAGTGACACTGAGAGATGAGAGAGCATGCCTTAGCAACAGGCTCAATCGGCCATAATTAGCAACAGGCTCAATCGGCCATAATGAATATATAACTCTAACCACAGATGGCTGTGCAGAAAATTCCTCTGAGTGATTTTATCTACCTGTTAACATTCTCCTGCCTCCACTAGACTCAGAGCCAACCTGCTGGTCCTTATGCGGGGAAAGAATACACCTAAGGATGAGGCAATTTATTGACGCTGAGATGATCAAACATTCTGAAGCATAGCTAGAGCTGTGTGTGATCTGCATAGCAGTACCATGCATGTCTGTGTCATCCCTTCGCCTACTGCTACCGTGGATGAGCTGAATTGCATCCTCAGTAAGCATCAATAGGCCTCATTAGAAATAGGAGGCAGGTCACAGGAAAATGTAGAAAATTAAACAGCAAGATGTTCACAGGGCTGGGTTAAAGAAAATCTTTAATATAGATTCCTTCATACTACTATCATCCAGAAAGTAGGTAAGACTGATCTGAAGTATGTATAGTACCAACACCATCAGGCCTGGATGCACCACAACACAGATGCTTTAGAAAGAGAGAGAACTTGCAGAAAGGTTTTAAAAGAGATTTTTTATTCAGTATTGTGCATACTTGTTTAAATTATTCTCTGAAAATAGTACTATTCTCTCTTTCCCATATCTAATTATTCTCTTTATCTACCTTATTCTCTTCATCTGTCTCTGAGCTCTTTTCTACATTGTCTTTTGGGGGAATAGGGAGACTAGAGCCATATGCATCATTCTGTCAATTTGGAGAATGGCATTATTATACCTTTGCTATTAGTTTCCCATATGCTCCTTTTAAATTCTATCAATTTGTTTGCTTCTTAACCACTCTCACAGAGAGATCAGAGATTTGTATTGCTATGATTCCCAAGTCCATTTCCTGAATGGTTAATTTTGAAACAAGTAGAGTGGCTGCATGGTTCAAATTGCTTCTTCTAGTGTTCATTAACCTCACATTTATCAACTTTTAAGAAAAGCTTAATCCTTTTACCTTTGTCAATTAAACTACATGAACAGAAGAATGGAGAAAATAATATACTTGCATAATTTTAAGAAAGGAGGCACTGAAAACTCAAGTTTAAATTAATTCCCTATCAAATCAAAATGAAGCCTTGATACTTACTGTGTGAAAGCCAATTACTTCTGTTCACCAGCCTTCAGAAAGTCTTTGATTGCCAAAAAAAAAAAAAAAAAGGCAAAAGGTAAAGGGAATTACCAGGTTAACTTCAAGAGACTATTTGATTAGCCCTTCTAATATAATAGGAAGGGCTGATAAAGAATGACACATTCGGAATATAATGTCTAAGTATAAATATTCTTAAGGTAATATATAATATGTAATACAATATGTAATTTAGGTCATATTCCCTAATGATTGTCTCTAGTTCCCCAAGATCAATGTGCTTTCGAATTTCAGTTCTTTTTTCCTGATTCACATTCCAAATTCTGCTCTCCCTCACCATTAAAATTCCTGCCCAAGGCAACTTAACTGCTCACTCTGAGAGGGAATATTAGAGCCCTCACAGACACTGTTCTGGAGTTGATGAGACATCTCTTGCAGTATGTGTGACCAGTCGCACCTCTTCATATCAGTTTTCAATTGCCCTGACTGTGATTGTTCAACATAAAAATAGTTTGATCAGATGAGTAGTTGATTCCGAATACTTTTATAAAGGATAAGCAGCAAACTCTCGTAGGTCCATTTTCACATCTAAAATCAATTAGACAAATTCTCAGCTGAATTTCTGACTGTCCCTTGAATTAATTGTTTAGTTTAATAGGCTTCCAAGCTTGATGTGTCAGCATTGCTAAAATGTGCTAAAATACCCAAGAAAAAGACTCTGGCAAACTTTGAAAAGGTGATCCTGGAAACTATTGTTTTAAGTAAATGCTGGGTTCCCATTGTATCAGCTGCAACAGTGGCATTAGCCCACTGCCTGAGTGTTGCACACTTCCCATGTGAGGTACTGAGCTAGTGTCTGGAAACTTACATATTTCCCTAGAAAGTCTTTGGAAGTCTCTGTAGCTTTTGAGGTGAGCCCTCAGAAGCATGTCACTGAGCAGGAGGGCTTTGAAGGCCAAAAAGAAAGCAGTGGAGCTCAGTTCTGAAGAGAGAACACTGCTATGGACACATTCTTGCCATCCTGCAGGGAAGGCTTAGATGCCCGTATTACGTGAGGACTGGAGCAGTTTGACAGTTGGGGGCTTTTGCTTCAGTAGGCCACTCAGCTCATTATTCTCCTGGAAGGATTAGGAGAAAGTCTTCCCCAGGAAACCTCACCCCTAAATTCCTAACCTTCCCCTGAATTCCTAACCCCTTCTTTGCTCACTTAGGCTTTCCTCTAAGTGAGGATGATAGTTTCTAAACCTCCCCACAGATCTATCCCTAAAATAAAGAAATAAAGAAGAACAATATTGTCAAACAGGTATCTAGGAATTGGACAGTTGATACTGGAATTACCTCACAGCCATCTGGCTTTGAAAGGAGGAATTGGCTGGCAGTTCAGTTCTAAAAAAATGCCAAACAATACTGGGTATTTCTCCCTCACCTTTTATTTTTTATTTGGAAGCACAGAAAAAAAAATAGTACATGTTGACTATATTGAAGAAATCTGTTTCTCACAGTATCTCTGGGAAGTAAACAACCACAGAAGATTAAATTCAGATTGAGATGCATCCTGTTTTATTTGTAATTTTTTTAATGACTGTTAATGAGTTAAGCAAGCGTCTTTTTATTATCAGTGATATGCTGTCAGGCCTATACTGTCCCCTTCTTCTAGGGAAAGTGGATGAAAATCACTGTAAGACTCTCTCGCTTCAGAGGAGAATTCTCAGCTTTTCTGTGTGGAGTGCTCAGCCATGCAAAGCAGCGTCTTCCACTCAGCCCATGGCCCGGGCTATCCACTGAAGTGGCTGGCCTTGGCCACAGTTGCCTGTCAGGCTGGCTCTGAGGTGTGTTGCCTGTGGGCTGAGAACGTGCTGCTTTGCTTTCCTCTTGATGGTTTTTGACAAAATGTCTGACATTTGATAAGAAATTCAAACTCATGCCTCTGTATCCACCTTTTACAATCACACACTTTCACACCAGTGGCCTTCAGACACTGGGGCTTATTCAGAGATTAAAGCCAAAATCTTTTTTACTGGCTTCACTGGTTTAAGGCTGGGCTCCTTGCTTTGATTAAAAGCTCCTCAGATGAAATGTGAAAGTGATAAGGCCTTCAGTGCTGTGTGTGATAATTTCTCTTTCTTCATGTGTGGCATTTTTTCAGTGATGTTTTGCTATTTGCTCAACCTGCACATCACTTAGATTGCTTGAAGCCATTAGACTTGATGATTTCTTTGCATAATGAAGTGGGAAAACATATTCAGTCTAGGCCACCTCCTGAAGAAACCCATTGTTTGCAGTGATTCAATTTAATTTCAAACATGTCACATCAGTATCTATTGTTAAGTTTAGTATTTCAGCACTATGGAACCTGATGAGATGAAACTACATTTTCACTGTAAAATCAGATTTAGCTTTTTGAGTGATGAACTGGTGAGTGATTGTATTTCACTATGTATATTGCAAAGAAAAGAATATGTTCTGCCATACAATAATAGCTTACATGCAGCTGTAAGTTTTTTGAGGGGTTCTTTTTCTTTTAATATATGTTTGTGTGTGAGAGGTATTTGTGCTGGAAAGTACCAGTCTCGAAGTTTTAACCGCCCTAACTTTGCCAGTGACTCGAATCTACAAAATGGTTACTATATTCCTTTAAAGTGTAATGTTGTTTCCATAACCTTGGATTTTCCAACACTCTGCAGCTGAATATTGTTTGTTTAAGTGCAGTGTGATTAGCTGTCCTTGAAAATATCATCTGTGGCAGTGTGATTGTGTAGCAGAATGCCAGGAGTTGAAGGACACAAGAACATCCTCTACCCCCACCAGCTATACTTACACATTCTGCAGCAGGTATTATTTTAGGCTTTGTTTTGGGAAAATATTACTGAAAAAAAGACAACTCAGAGAGATATATCTAGTTAAAAAACACTGGTCTTAGGAGATAAATGAGTTCATGTCTTGGCATTTGCATAAAAACATGTTTAAATGTGTATATTTTCCAGAATCATGGCCTTGGATTTATTCCCTCTGAAGTCCAACAACTGAACCGATGTTTGACACCTAGACTTGAGATGCCCACTAATCCCTTTAATAATTTGAGCCTGCCCTTTAATTAGGTTTACAAATTCCTTGAAATATTGCATGACTTAGATTTCTTTAAAGCTGCAGAATCCTCAGTTTCCAACACAAACATGCTTTCAGTTAAAACGAAAAATAGGATTTTATTTTTTCACACACAATTTAAAGTTAAGGTTTTACAGATTTGAATGCAGAAGATGCTTTTCTGTAGGTAAAACTTCTGTGAGGTTGATAAATCATTTTGCTCTATATGGGAATCCATATTTTTAATTATTTTTTTACTTAACATAATTAGATGAGCTAGAAAACCTATTCAGATATGAACAAAGTTGTTCTTCTGTGATATTACTTCCTTTATATTTGCAAGAATTTAAAGAAGTTCAATGCAGCTTGGAAGAATTCAGTCTTTTGATCTTATGGGTAAAAATTAATATGGAAAGCTCATGCAGTGTAAGACTGATCAAACTAGCAATTCCTTTTTCTGTTCCTACTTGAAATTTTCAGGAGGATTTTTATTTTTTTAATGTTACAATTGCCAAAAAGTCTTTAAAGGTTGTACTTGAGGATTAGAAAGATTCCTCAGAGAATGAAATCAGCTGCTACAGATTCAGGGCTGTTTGCCTTAGACTAATCTATTAGCAAATTTGTAAAATACAGTGCTGTTAGGTAGACTGAGAAATGTACAGCTTGAAAGTCTGTTTGAGTACACCACGGAGCCTAACAGCAACGTGCACCCTCAAGCCAGATAGTTTGATCTGACTTATTCTTCCTTTCTCTCTTGTAGCTGCAGCTGAGAGTCTATGGACTCTTGTAAAGCACACCTTGTAGAGTTCTTTTGGTACATAGCAACATACCAGGGGCAAAGGTAAAAATTAATAGAACACTTTGATTTAAGCACATCATTGTCATTTTGCACAGCTTTTATCATCACAGAAGCAGAAAAGTACTTGGAAAACCTGCTGCCAGATATAACCTGCTTTTTGCACAGTCTGTTTTTTCTCAAATACCTTTGAGCAACCAGCTGGCTAAGTGGTGGGCTGTCAGGACATTCAATTTATAAGTTTTGACTACTTATATAAACCTATTATATTATAATATAATATTTTTACTATTAATTATTGTTATATTATTATATTATATAATATATTATACTTTTATTATTAATTATATTATATTATTATTATATTATAAACCTAATTACTTTTAACTACTTTGTTTTGTCTTTACCAGATTTCCTATCCTTGTATTGATTGCTGCTGCTCTGCTTTTTATTCCTCAGTAGCATTCTCTACACGGCAATGATACTTCTCAGTGCTGAAAAAAGCATGTATGAAGAAACTCACCATTCAAATATTTAAAAAAAAATTAAATAAAATAGATAGACTTAATTTTTATTCATGTATCATACAGGGACAAAGTGATGGTGACAGATACAACTGCTACTTGACAACCTGTCCCAGGCATTAATTTCCTTCTGCATTAAAAAAATTTTCATTTGAATATCCTCAGGACTTTCTCTGCAAAACTTAATGTTTAAAGTGGTTTTTCCAGCAAAATTCATGCCAATAAATCATGGTCATTAAAACAGTTTAATATAGGAGGCATTTCACAAAAGTCTTTTTTCCAAGACTGTCTCCTTCTAACCCTCACATAAATGGCATTCTTTAATGAATGGCTTTGAGAGAATAAAGTAATCATGTTCAAGAGTAAGGATTCACCATCAGATCAGAAAAAAAAAGAGAAATTAAAACGTGGCCACAAGCAACCAGGACATTACATAGAACTATAATTTGAAATACAGAACTGTATTTCCTAAGAATGGCTAAGTACTGTCTTATTTGAGGAAACCAAGGGCTTCTCAAGCCTGTTTTTTTCACAGCAAGAATTTCTCTTCTGTCTCTTACTCCTGAATTGAGGCATTTCGCATATCTGATGGTTTCTCTTGCACCGTCTGCATGCAGCTGTACCTTTTGCACAACAGCTCTTGATTAGCTGAGTCAGACATAACTCCAACACAGGACTGTTGTCCAAGAAGAAAAGACTAGATATGGTTATTACTAAGTGATTACAGGCCTGGATGCCCCAGACAATTACCACAATGACAACCCAGTTCTGTCTGTTGTATGCAACCACGCTACCTCAAGCTGAGATCTTGTCAGAGCTTATAAGTAAAGCAGAGCAGGGCTCGTGAGGCAGAAAGATGGATTTACTCTGGAAATACAGCAGAAAAAATAACACAAAATGAATTGGTAATTGAGGAGGTAGCGTCTCATACAGTCAGCATTGCCACTTTACAGATTTTTATCCTGAAGATTCTGGTAATGAAATTTTTCCTATCTCTCTTGGTTTTCTAGGCTACTAAGGAAAAATAGGTTTATATTTATTTAAGGAGATTCTGTATAGTAAAAAGATATCCCAGATGTAGGTATTAGATGGTAAAAAATGTCTTTCTGTGTTACTCTTTTAAAGACTCTCCTAGTCTTGATGTTTGAATTACAGTCTTTGAATACCTGGACAAAAATGGAGCACTCCACAGTAGTACTCTTCTGATAACACACAGGGCCAAGGAGCTCAACACTATTGTGGCAGATGTACTTCTGTACTTAGAACCCCCCCTGATAGGACTGAAACACCTGATCATCCTGTGCTTCAGGAGAACCTTGGGCAACAGCCTCTCCTGTGCCGAGTAGGTCAAAGGCTGTGTTTTTCTACAACATCAAGCCAGAACAACCTTTCACTGCCACAGGAAAAGCTATCTCTGCCACTGTTTCCCATGCCTGCTGCTTCTTATCCTCACATCATTAGTTCTCTTGTACTAAGTCATCCTCCTCTCAGCTGTACAACAAAGGATTTAGGATCTGAAGTGGGTTAGACCACACCACACTGGGAAAAAAAAAAAGATAGAGAGAAGAAAAATCATCATTAAAGAGCAGATAAGTTAATTTTAACACCGTTGAATGGTGCCAGAAAGCTTATGGATTTTAAAAACCATCCTCCTAAACTTCTTCAACAGTAATAACAATTACATCTTATGTTAACACCATAAGGTATGCATAACAGAATTGCATTGAAAGGGAGAAAAAAGAATAACTGAATGCTTCTTGGAACACCCAGGAGTGACCTATCATCTAACTGACTCTGACATGTGGGATTAAGGACTGGAAAAGAAGCTGCTCTGCGTAAGTGTGTGTGCTCCAGCCGGGAGGCAGTGTGAGTGCATTTCTCCACATCAGACTGATGGGCCTGCTGAGAAATGCTTTGCTCTCAGGCAAAGTGCTGGAAGCATTCTATCAATTTTATTGAATTGATTTTAAAGGCCTTTGAGTCATAATTTCTTTCTCTTTGCTGCAAGTCAATTCATTCTGTGGTTGATTGTGAGCATAGATGAATAGTTTACATTAGGCCTATAGCAATAGTAGGGCAAAGGTTCGTCAAAGAATAATGTAGCTACTAGAAATTGAAGGTGCCTTATTGTAAATACTGGAGGCAAAAAAAGTCCCAAGGCAAAAGATTTGATGAACTAGACAAATCCTTTGTCACATAACAGTCTGCAGCATTCTTTTATGCAGTAGAAAAAGATACTTTAGAAATCAGAGTAAATACAAGATAAGAAGTTCTCACCCACTGTTTTGTCTTTCCTATTCCCAATTAAAAGAATGAAGTGCTAGAATGATGTCATAAATTTTTCTATTTGGCCTGTGTCAGATTATCCCTTTGCCAAACAGAAATACACATAGCTCTCTGCATAGACTTCCTCACAGCTTTGGCAGTAAAGGAAAGTTGTGTCTTAATTGGAGGTGAGAGAGGTATGAGATTATTGCATAGGGTGACAGAAGCAAATCAGGAAAGTCTGAAAATACAAAAGATTTTCTGTACTTCCCCTACGTAATCTGAATTACATTAGGTCTTCTCCAACCCCTGGACAGACAAACTCTATAAAGGAAAAAAGAAGTCAAGCACAGATACTAACTTTGCAAAAAGCTGCAATGAATTAAGAAATTCTTAACTCATGGGCATTTCTTGGAGCCTCTCTTCTAGGGATGCTTGTTTCCTCATCTCTTCTGCTGAACAGATGGGATCACAAAAATATTCTCTTTGGAGCATCTAAAGAGGTGATCTGAGTTAATTTGCCTGATTTTTCAGGAATTGGATGATGAGCAATTCACCTCTTATTCTACCAGAGCTGGAAAACCCATCAGCTCCAGCTGGTGCATCCATGCACGCCTGAGGCTCCAGCTGGCTCTGCAAGGGTGGGTCAGTTCTGGGCTTTAAAGTGCAGCCCGAAAAGTCACCCTAAGTCATTAGCAAAGCAGAGTAAAACCCTGACCTTGTTAATCAGAGATTGTTATCTTGGTTCGAATACCATGGTGGGAAAGGTTATCATTTAACTGTTGATGGTTTTGTCCTTTGGGTCTGTCCCTTGAGTTCCTCCATTTCATACATACAATTGTTTTTCACAATTGGTTTTGAATCTCCTTCTTTTAAATGACAGGGAATATTGCTTTCCTCTTAGACAATCAGTCATAAGAAAATTAGTTCATCTTAAAACCATTGACACTTACATAAAAAACATGTTTTTAATATAACTATCGTTACTTACTGTGGCTTAATTTTAACTCAGGCTCTATAACCACTAAAGCATTTACCTAATGAGAGCACATCCAAAGCTTCCAGAATAATGTAATATGTAATGAGTTTAATATATAAATATGGTGTAGAATTACTTAAACCATTTAAAGATACACTTTGTTACAAATTATTGTCCTGCTTGGAGTTTGTACCAGTCTGTACTGGAGTGTATTGACTTGTAGGTAGCACCTTTTCATACCTAAAGTCTACCCGTCTGATTGTTTTTAATGCATAGTTTTTTCTTTAAGTATCCTTACAACAAATAAGGCCTTCAAAATTATTGAAGAAAAAAATAAAAATAATATTTAATTCATCTAAAAAGATACAAATCTTGGCTTTTCTTTCTTTTGTGTTTATACTGATGATGAAAGTGACTTAGGTCTGGGGGAGTTTCAGTAGCCAAGCAAACACATTTTTGTTTGCAGCTGTGCTAAGCAGAACAGTGCCCTCTAGTTGCCTGCGAGGCAGTGATTCCTGGTGCCGCTGTGTGACCCGTCCAAGGGTGGGCTAAAGTTCCCCAACAGGTCAATTCATTGCTGTTGTAACTTGGTTTTACGGAGGACTGTTTTTAAATTGCTGTTATACCAGCATCAATGAGGTTGTTCCAGACTAACTGTTCTTTCACTGTTTTTGGAATACCATGACCACAAGGCAAATAGAGCTGAAAAACTGATCATGGAGTTTTAAAAAGGTGATTGAGCTGATAATCAATCAAGCATCATCATGGACCTGCCACACTGATAACACAAACTAGATTTGCTCCTATGAGCTTGTGTAAAATCCGATTTATTTTTTTCTCACCTTATTGCATAAATTACATTCCCTTAGTTAGTATAGAGCAGTCCCCCATGAAACAATATATTATCCTAGAACAGAAATTAGGACTGCATTACTTAGGGAAGCCTTAACACTAAGCCATTCCTCCTGCTGCGTGGTAGAAGTGCTTTTCAGTTTCTTTTACTTACCCTGTCTTGTTTTTATCCTGTAGATTTAATTAAGTCATCCAAATTGAATTTGATGAATACTGTAATAGATCTTTTCTGGCTAAGTTTTATGGAGTACGAAGTGAACCTAACTGGTACTCTGAAAGGCTGGAGTAGATGTATCTGTAAAAAAGCCCAAAAGCTGGAATCACTCATGTTGACATAAGTGCAGATATTTATTTTTCTATTTGGAAGGTGCAATACATCATAACAAAACTTTATATGTAAATTGTAATGAGGACATGACCCTGTGATTAAGTTGCAATACTTCATTATTCGTCAGCTAAAGATGGACATGATCCTTGCATGCTGTAAAACCATGTTCAGACTGGAACTATGTATAGAGGTTAACACAAAATCTACAATGAACAAAGTGATTCCTGCTCTCCTTTGATCTGTTTTAAGTTCAGAGAGTCTACTGGGACCATCAAATTCAACAATGGAGTTAGCATATCTTGAAGCATTTATATTGCTTCCATCACCATGGTGCCCAGGAGCCTGAAGCCTTGGTTCAGTCTTGTTTATCCCAACAAACAGAGCCCATTAAAGGTGGCCTCTCAACTATGACATAAGAAACAGCAGATCTGACACAAGTAGGGCAATGGCAATAGCCAGTGCTGACTGCCATTGCTGGAGATGCCCAATGAGAGCTTTGTGCAAATCCTGTGGGGAAGCAACCCAAAGACCTCCTTGAAAAATTAGAAAGTGCATGGTGGAAGTTCATATTACAGAAACGGAAGCTTTTAATTAACTCCTGACACTGAAGAAGAGGTTTAGGTGGAACAGAGAGAGCCTGTGAGGTATACAAGACACATAGTGTGTAGGTAGAGTGTAGCAAAATGAGATTCTATGGAGAGAGATACTGCCAGAGCCCCAATCCAAGAAGGTGCTCTTTGAATAAGAGTTGGGCAAGAAGACATATGTCAAAAACAGCAAAAAAAATTGACATAGCAATCAAATACTGGGATCATAAGGATCTGGCCAAATATTTATCTGAAATATAGTAAGAAATATAATAATTTAGAACTGTTATTTAGAAAAACTATTGGTGATTTGGAGTTCTTGCCAAAGGTGACAGCTGTGCTGTGGGCTTGACTGATGGGCTAAATGGAGGCAGTTTCCATGGTCATGATCAAAGGTGGAGGAAACATAAACATAGGTAGGACCACCTGCACACTAGCATATTAAAGGGCAGAAGGCGACAATCAAGAGCTGATGGGAAGTCAGGTTTACGGATTCAAAGTCAGAGAGAGGCTGAGCAGAACAAGCTGATGAGCCCAGGATGGGCAGCAACACCAAGAAGATGCAGGTGATGGAGGTCACTAGAAGGTCAGAGCAGAGCCCCAGTTCCTGGGAACAAAGGCATCTGTGTGGCTGCCATGGCAGCTGAGAAAGTTGTAATCAAAGCCATGGGCAGACTGAGGAGCTGAGGGTAAAGCACTGAGCATGGAGGAGTCAAATTAGAAATAGAAAGCCCTGTCATCACCCAGGTGTATTTGTCAGATTTTTGAAGGTGTTGCAAAACAGTATCAAGGCTGTTGTAAGCTCATGAAGTTCAGTGAGAGGTGTAGACTGGTTCTTAATTAAAACAAAAACTTTAATGAACTAGCTGACAATCTATTGTATTCCTTCTAATGGATTGGAAGACATGGTGGGAAAGTCCCTGGGTATCAGTTTGGCAGGCAGGTAGGGGAGAGCACTTAACCATGGGAAGCAGGTGTGTGAGGCAACACTGACATTTTTGCTCAAGTAGAGAAGCTATGGCGGAAAGAATAGAAAATATTTTAAAAGAATTTTCTACTTAGGCTCCAGAGAGACTGAAAACTCTCCATATATACATGAAGCTCCTTTGTGAAGGCCTTAGACACAAAAGCAACAGAATAGTATCCCTGTGCAGGATTGATGGGTGACTAAATTTCATTGACTGCAATAGGGCTTCTTGGCCAAAGAGCTTTGTGGTCAGTGAAAATTCAAATTTCCTAGAAGTCATTTTTCTCTACATGTCTCCAGAAGGTGAGAGCTTCTTTAAGATTACATGGAAAGGGGAAAAAGAAAAAAAATCTGCCTTAGTCCATGCGATAACTAAGAGCAGAGCAAGGAAACAGACAATAATAATAGCAGTCGTAATGATAAAGTATGCATATACTAATTGTATACATGGATCTCTCCAGCTATCCAACTATGTATAATACATGAATCCTGAGATTATGTAGTCTTATGCTTATAAGGAACCAACTCATCAGTTAGTGCAATTATATTAACATCCATCAAGCAAAATGTAATTGTATGAAGAGTGTATGACTCTTGTTCTTAGTTTTTTATTGTTCATCTTGAGTTGAGGAATCTATTCCTCTTAGCAGGGCCTCTCATTCCATTCGGGGAAACAAGTAAAGAATAGCACTGATAAGTCACTGATATTAATGGAACCGTCTGTGTGGATTCCACATTCATAAAACACTTCTATAGCACCAACTCTTTAACTCATTAGTATTTGATTCATAATCCATTATATTGTGTGGTCTCAAAGTATGTTTTGGTACCAATAGTATTTAACAGGATTGTTCTAAGCAATAACAACACAGATATGTTACATTCATAATTCTCATTTTCATTGAGACAGAAGTTCATTTATTTTACTTTGGGTGTCTTACACTGGGGGAAAAATATTCAAATAATGGTATTTTCAGATATATAGTTACTTTTTTCTAGTATTTTTTTCGGATAGTGAAAATATTTCTCACAGTGATTTAGTAACAGATAGCAGTTAAAAATGTTCTTAGCTGTCAAATGGGCCAAGCATAATAAAAAGTCAGGAGATGTGGTGATATGAGGCTTAGCAGCCGTGTAGGTACTATAAGGCTGTAGTGTGGTAGCCATGCCTCGTCTGCTCACCTGCAGACTTTACATCAGGGCAAACCTGATCCATATCACCCTTCTGTGCACTCTGGTTTTCTTGGAAAGGAACAAGAGTGACCAAGCAGGGCTCTCCAGTGGGCCCATCAGTCTTGGTATCTAGGTACCTGTGCAACAGGGTATACAGTTCACATTGTAGAGTTCATATGTCCAACAAGAGATTAAATTGGCCAATAACCTATCAACATCCTTTCATCTTACAAACCTGTGGCCTTAGGTCTAATTAGGTAATGCTTCTTGTTTTGCTCTGTAAAAGCAAGTGGTCTCTTGGTCAGACTATATCTGTGATATAGTTTGTTGCTTTGTTTATTTGCTGCCGTATTATTCATGGTCATGATCTTACTAGATATAGTGAGTTCAAATGGAAAAATTTAAGGACCACAGACTTGAATGAGGAACAAATACTAAAAATTTCATGAGTAGCCATATTCTGTACTGAAACAGTTCCCTGATATGGGTTTGCCTCCTGGAAATGCTGCCTCTTCAATTATAGATTAAGTTAAAGGTTTACTACTTGCAGGAACAGCGTCGTACAAACCTTCTCTGATTTAGTCTGAAGGAGTGTGTATTCTTTTGATTTCAGATATGCAGACTTTAAGGTGAGGGCTGATCTTGTACTAAGAACTGGAGACAAAACAGGCAGTCCTGGTTTCATTTCCTGCCTGTGCCTCAGACTTTCTATGTAACTCAAGATAAGCCACTAAGCTCTTTATTCATTATTTCATGCTCTGTTGAACTGGGATGCTAATACTTCCTTTTTCTTTGTATGCTCTTTTTCTTGCCTAATAAAATATAGTGCTTTCTTGCTCAGCATAGCTGGTGTTGCATTTGTGTGTTAAATAAACAAGTACATGAACACAGAACTCCTTTTCTTCATATCTATGTATATTCAGCACTAGCTCATAAATGTAAATTGGTCTTGAATGTGAGTACATTCACAATCTGCCTGTTCAGCTGGTTGTAGGTATATTCAGGTCTGGGTACTGATGCAAAGTTGTTTCCAATAGGACTTGATAAATAATGTATCACTTTTCAGGACTCAGTAGTTCAATCAGAATTAAGCTAGTTTTTCTCTATGTAGTGTTCATTATCAAATAATTAGTAAGGTTCATTTCACCATATAACTCTATGGCTTAGGTTATTTGGTTAGAATCCTTAGAATCTATTTCTTCCAGACTTCTAGTCCATTATACTAGAGATCCAGTAACTTTGGAAATCAAGAGGTTATTTCTATCTCTCTTCTTTCCTGGAAAATCTTAGTTAATAACTTTTTTATGTAACTAACAACCAACTTAACAGGTATTTTGATGATGAACTGTACCAGCTGTGAGTGGCCAGACTGCACTTTATGATTTTTCTCAGACAATTCTCTTACAGCCTTAGAATGCTGAGTAAAACATTTATGGCCAGTGTTGGTGAAAAGCTCATAAAAATGATCACTATTAATTAATTAATAGGCTTACATTTGGATCCAGGGTTGATAATGCGACTGAGTTGAGGAATTAAGTAGTGCTATTTACATCTCTTTACAAAAACCATCAGAAATTAAAATTTTTATCATGTGATAAAAATGTGATAAAAACTAATCCAAACTTCAGTAAATATATTTATTCTCTGCCCAAAGTCTCCCTGCAGTCTCAGTGCTATGACTTTACTCTTTCTGTGCTTTAATCCCCAACAGCAATGTAGATATTCATTTGTGCATAAAACAATCCTATATGCCGGCCCGGACTTAGCTGTAGATAGAGGGATTGATCTCTGATGCAAAGTGTTGCCATTAGGGTTAATAACAACTGTCAGCTATGTCAATGACAACCTCACACCAAAGGGTGGCAGAGAAACAGGGCTGTGCAATTCCACTGCCTTAATACTGTAGTTTTATTTTGGAGTAAAAAGGTGCTTGTTGGCTCTGATCATGAACACAAACGAAAATTTTTCCTGTGGTTAAGATTAGAGACATACTGATCCATAAAAAAATGTAATATTTTGTTCTTTTGTTAAGCATGATCTGTTGGTGGCATATTCTAAAAATAAAAATGTCCAAGCTTCTCAGCACTCAAGCCTAAGAAATTAAATCAATAGCTGTTGATCTTCTGTATTTCTTGTCTTTAAGATTTATGTATTAGATTTTTATGATTATATTTGCTTGCATGTTTTAAGGCTTTGTTAATACTTACCTGCCTCATTTGGCAGATACCAAGTAGCAAGTACTGTCATGGAGGCTACTAGTATAGCTCAGTTCAAAATGCTTATTGTTTATTGTAAGTATGGTTAAAAATTTCCTAGATCTAAAGTGCAGAATGCATCTCATGGTTTGACATGCAATAGAACTGCAATTCCTTTTGCTTCAGATGGACGAAGCTTTCTGCTGTATTTTTCTGTGAAAGCCATTGCTTCTGCCCTATTCTTCATTGCATTTAGAAACTTAATCAGTCCATGAAAAGTGCCAGTATAGCTTTAGATAGTGTTGTTTGCAATCTCCTACAGTGTAAGTAACCTCCCGGAATTCAGTGGCCTCCAAGTCCAAGGAAGGCTATAGTTCCTCTGCCACTGGATTTTAACACTTCTTTCTGTAACAGGTAATAGTAATTATTTTATAATTTTCTATTGCAGGACTGGGAAAGGCACAGAGACCAGATGACATGCATCATTCAGGGAACCTCTGCCAGAGATCTTATGATTCTCACCGTTCCTGATTTTATTCATCTCAGCCTTGAAATTTTCAGTTCCAGCTTAGGAACAGGGTATGGAAGTTAACAGTTTGCTTTGTGTCATGGTTTTGCTGGTTCTTAGAAACTAAGCAGGAATTTTTCCCAGGAGACGAGATTCTGAGGGCCATAAACTAAGAGGCAGCTTCTTTTGTGCTACTTAACTGCTCACTTAACACTCTCCACACAGTGGGCAGGGGGAAAGGAAACAGGGGTGAGGAGTTCCTTCTTACTTTTTTTTTTCTCTGTAAACAGAGGGGAGGAGTTCTGGCTGGCTGCTGAAGCTGGAACAAGGTCAGAGGAGAGCTCGGAGTGGGTTTTGTTCTCAGCCTGGCTGTCAGCTCTGGATTCTGCTTGGATTTTCATCAGGGAGGAACTGTTTCGGGACGTTTTTCCCCTTCCCTGTTCCTGTCTGTTTCTTTCTTAGCAGCGGCCCTTGTGCACTTCAGAGGGACAGGGAAAAACTATACTGCACGATCCAGCCAGAAGGATGGAGTGAGTCCCATTGGGGAGAAACTTTTTTTTTTGTTGTTTCTCTCCCTTCTCTCTCTCCCCTGTCCCAGTGAGGGGGTGGTGGGGGAGGGAACCCATTTTCGGTTTCTCCAACACACCCCGAAGTGTGTTCCCCCACGTGGCAACAACCAGTGATCCCACAGCGCCCCCTGCCGACCAGCACGAAACACTGCAGGCTCTGCATTTCCAGTGATCCAACAGCGCCCCCTGGTGACTGTGATTAGAATTACACCAAAGGGAGCAAACTTAACTGTTTACCTTTTTTTCCTGTGTTTGTTTATTGGTTTGTTTTGAAGGGGATTATTTGTGGATATAGGAGTATTGTTTGGTTGTTTTACTTGTTTTCTTTCATTGTTTCTGCCAATACACATATATCTTTTAATAAAGGGATGTTATTTTTCCTTTTTCCACATTTTTCTTTCCCCTCAATTGGAGCCTCTTAATTTCGATTTACAATTGCTTAGAGGGAGGAGTTTGGGTTTTCCTCATAACTCATCCTTAGCAAAACACTTGTGTCTCATTTAAACTGAGACCCCTTGTAAGATGCTTCCCCCTTTGTGTTGGCTCATCTGTATCACTGGTCTCTGGCTGTAGGCATGGCAATAAAAAGTAGAGGGCATGATTCCTTTCACACTCATGCCACTGTAAAAGGCAGCCAAAGTAAATGGAGGTAGAGTGATATAAGACAGAATAGTTTCAGAGTCCTGTTACAGTGTTGGGGTTTGACTTTGGTTCTTCATTTCCCCACTAAGAAGGATAGAAATGAAAAATATTGGCCTCTCCTAAAAAGTGTGTATTTAACCACTGGGGGAATACTAGCAGGGTAGCTTACAGTTAGCCACAGCCTTGGTTTTGGGCAATGATCACAGAGCTGCAGAGTAATTCAGCGTAGCAGGGACCTGGGAGGTCATCTAATCCTACAGTCCACTTGCACAGAAACAAAGCACATTTCAGTTGTGCTGCTCTAGTACCTGCTGCCTGAGTTAATACCAGAAAAGAAAAAAAAAAGGCATTTAAAAGTTATTATCTAAAAGGAAGGGTTGATTTTACTTTTGTCATTTGGGTCTAAATACTAATAATTTGAAGAAAGTTTTCTCTTTATGCTCTGCAGAGGTGGTAAAAGTACATATTAACAAATCTTGGTGACACAGTTGATGGAAAAAGTTAAAAACAGGAGCAAATTCTGACTTTTAATTCTTTCATTTTCTATATGACTGTAGATTATTGTGATAATACCACAGTCTATAAGAGGAAGATATTCCTAAAGATTTCTCCTTTTCAAAGTTATGCACATATAATTACCGTATAATGAAACATAATTATGGTACCCTCAGGAATTTTCCATCGTCTTTACAAGCAACTTGACAAGGAATTGATAAATTGCAGGAAATAATCCAATAAAACAATTTGTATCAGTTTTATCTCACAATATAAATTTTAATACCAAACTATTAAAATATAATAGTGATGCTCTTATAAGAAATGATTTTACAATGTGCTCATTAAGAATATATGTAATAATGAAGACGTTTATTCCTCCCTGGAGAGGTAGTCCTCTAAAGACTCAGATATCATAGAGCACATCTAGCACAACCCCTAATTTTGTTGCTTGGAAATAGTTGGTTTAAAGCGCATCTCTTTTAGATATATAGATTTAGAAGTGCTTATTTTCATCACATCTCTTAAGTTACCTACACTGAATTTCCTCTGCCATTTTTTTAATCCTGGACTACAAGGTGTCTCTACAGTTCTTAACAGAGGTAATTGTCTATATTATTTCTTGTACCTTCATTATCTCCAAGATTGTGTCATTATCATATGGATCCCATTACAAAAAAGATGTGTATGGGATGATACAACATGTGGATATTTAAGGACCCATATAGGAAGAAAAAAGAACCATGGTCAAAATCTGCAAAAATGGAGTTCATACTTAGTGGACCTGGGAAATAGAAAGCTCTTGTCTCTCTTGTGCCCTTCCCCAGTCATAGTGTGAGGCTGCACTGGGTCACCTGGATTGAGGTGGCTTTGCACAAATTACATTGCAGTGTGTATCTGAAATCAAAAAGGTGAGAGGCACATGCATACAGGTATGGTTCTTGGCTGAAGCTGAACAGAACTGCCCATGCTATGCTGATCTGTTTGAGATCTTTGAGAGGAAGGCTCTGATTGAGCCTCCTATGGTCCATGTGCTTCTGCAATGAGTACTGAGTGTTCATAAGCAGATGCTGTGGCCTAAGAGCCAGATCTTCCTCTTCCTCAGCCACTAAGGCCACAGTTGATGTAAGGAAGAGATGTTATTACCTGTAGCAACTCCAAAAAGTGGTAAGTACACACCTCTGGTGTGATGCAGGAGCAATGGTTCACAGAGTGTCTTTATGTGGCTAATGATACTGGAAATGAAGAAAGACAGGAAGAGGAAACCTTGAGGGGTGCACCTCCTGTGCTAGAGGCATCAGTTGATGCAATGGAGGGCCCTTGACAGCTAGAAGACAAACACTGATAAGGTGGGAGAACCACCTAGAACCATCTTGTTTCTTTCTGCCCCTCACAATCCCCACAGATGGGTGTGTGATACGGTTTATTCATGAGAGGCTGCTCTCTGCGTGTCATTAGAAACCACTTCTGCTGAAAAGACAGCTGATGGCTGATCAGAGCATCAACACCTTACTTTGTGTTCCTTTGTCTATTCCAAGTACACAAATACTGTTGTTAGTGGTACAAATGCTGTGTGAGCATATTCAGAAAGCAACCTGGGACCCACAGTGATAAACAAGTGCTTTGTTATTAACTGGGAAAAAAAGGCTCCCAGAAACTTGTGCTCATTCTTGCCTTACTCCACTAAAGACTGTAAGCATGTACTTATTTTGAAGAGCACAAAGTACTCTTGAATTTTACTCAGACTACTCACATACTTCCCGTTTAACATAGTTTTAAATGTTTTGCTGAATCAGGGCCAGAAAATACTTGTAGGGACTGAACCCATTCCTACTTCCATTCCTGTTTCATTGCTCCATATATAACAATACCAAATATTGCACAGCTAAAGGAGAAGAACATCTTCATTGTTCAGTAGTTCAAACTGAAGCATAAGGTGACCTGCAGGTGGATCACCCATGTGAGAAGTGTGTCATTTTGGCAGGACAGTGCTACCTTCTAAGAGTGACACTTCTCACCTTCAAAATACAGCCAAATTACCAGCTGAGAAAAAATCAGGGCTGAGCCACCATCCTTGTCCTGCTGAAAAGATTACTTCATCCTCTAAGGGTGTCATGCAAGCTGCTTTAACAATGAGCTAATTTAAATTTATTATGCTTTAGCTAAGATTAGTTCATCTTGTGACATTTAAATTTCATTTGCTTGCAGTAATTTTGTTGTGCAGAATGTTGCAGATAACAGAAATGGCAGATTATTTAAATAGCCATTTATAAACAGCAGCTTTTTTCAATACATTCTTCTGAACATCCTACCCAAATGTCCTCATTTTAAATATATTTGTCTGTGACCGGACACTTTGCTTCAACAAACTTTTTTAAGTTTAACCCATCTCCCAAAAGGTACAGCATTTAAATTAAAATTGCTGTTGAAAGCCAGTTATTTCATCAAACAATAACAAAACCATTCCTGTGCAAAGGGCAAAAGATACAACTTAGCCATCTGCTACATGCAGCAGCAACATCACTGAGAAGTGTAAGGAAGAAATGATAATAATTGAAGTGAGATTGCTAAACATTTCACAGAAAACCATATACATACCTTTATTTTTCATTATTTTATTCAGAAGCCTTTTCTAATTAGGGAAGTGAGGGCTTGAGACAGATAGTTAAGCTGAATATTCATGGAAATCCCAGTGCTAAATTCTGCGTCTTTCCAGATGTCTCTGATTCGTGTAAGGACAGTATTGTCATGCAAGTAAGCAGTGCTGTTCAGTAGTGGCTTTGTTCAGTGGGGAAAGCACTTGCTGCCAAGCACAGGGCTTTGCTAATCCTCCTTGAAAGAAGATCCCAAGGAGGAATTGCTGAGTATGCTTTCTATTTCACTACTAAAATTCAAAATTAAAAGTTAAAAAAAAAAAAAGGGGAGAGAGAGAGAGAGAAGAGGATGGATTTGCTGAAAAGGGGTGATACAAGCTGAAGGCCAAGAACAAATTCTTAGTGCTAAATGTCAGAGGGAAAACATGAAGTAGTACTTCCAGTTGTATTCACTGAGGGTAAATAAGGGATGGAATTAAGTCTGGCTTCTGCAGCGGTGGTGAGGGTATCTTAAGCTAATGTGACTTTTGTGAATGGTTGATGGATGCCTCCCAGCACCAGCAGGTCACACCAATCTTGCCAGGCATGAAGACTGCTTTCCTCCAGGAACTGCACCCACATGTTGTGCCAGTGGGTTGGGCTTTTGCAAAAGTCTGTATTCTCTGTACTGCTCTTCTCTGTGTCTTTCCTTTCTGGACTGGTGAGTAATTTTCAGAAATATCAAGATTAAAACAGGAGACAGAAGGAAATAATTTTTGTGTGAATTGAATGCTGCTGGCCTCTTTTGGGTCAATTGATTATATTCAACTTTGGTTTTTTTTCTGAGTCAGGTCTTTCAATGTCTGACCTAAAGAGTATCGAACGAAAAAGACTTGAAACGTGCAGAGAAGTAGCTGAAAAGTGTAGTGGAAAAATTTGTCATAAGTGATAGAAGGTATATATTGTCTAAATATATGGTAAGTTAAAGAAGACAAGGTTGCTTGAAGGGTGAACATGCAATTACAATGAAGTGAATGAAAGCTAGTGGTCACTGCTGGATGTGTGCAAACAACAATATCTTTTAATCGTGTAGTGATGGACTCTTATTGATGTATTCCTATCATACTTATATAATCAGGTTTTTAAAATTTTGAAATAACTACTATATAAAAAATTACTACAATGTATGTACATGTTTACCCATTTTTCAAGGTAATATGTGCTACTGTGCTTTCATTATAACTCAAATACAAATAAATGGTTTCTAGCATATTTATTAAATTATACATAACTACTTTTAAATAAGTTCTTTTATATTGTTGTTTGAGGTAACAGAATTGTACAAGCACTGTTTAATGGGAGATGCAGAACAACAAAGTTCAACAGTATAAAAATGTAAAGCTCTACTGTACAGCTATATACATAGGATGGACCAGTTAGGGGGTCATCTCATTTTTTGGGGAAAAAAAAAAAACCCACTAGATTGTAATCTGTAAAATGTGGCTATCCTCTTTACATGGATCTGACAAGCATGAACAAAGAAGAAATTGTGAATGTGAAGAGAGAGGGATGGAAAGAGTTAGTTTGAGAAGCATTTAATTTTTTCTGAGTTACATTGAGATAAGGATGTGGATGGAGTACACTTCATAGAAGAGAACATTTGAACAGCGGCAGTAGAACCCTCCTCCATGTTGCACTTATTAGCATGAGAACCGACTTTCTACTATCACAACTGTGAGTTGTGCCTGTTTGAAAACTGTGGTAGCCATTGCAAAAGGTTTCAGTCAAATCCCGGGGCAGCACATGCTCTCAGCACAAATCTCATGAGCTGTTTGGATTCTGCAGTTATTGCAGACGAAGCACAGGGGAGGCTGCCAGCCCCACAGTCTGTCCCTCACATGTGGGATGAACACACAGGGGCGAACCTGCCACACACATTTTCTGGTTTCCATCTCTCCAGCCAGGGAAAAAAGATGATCTTGTTGCCTCAGAGAATACTGGACTGATACAAGGAAGAGTGGAAGTATTTTTCATGGAAAATATAGTCAAAGTGGGCCAGCAAGGACTAGTAAAAAGGCACTGTACAGTGAGATCTCCTCCCTCTCTTGCCTATCAGGAAGGCAGAGATACAAGGATGTTTCACTGCCTCATTCTCAGTCAAACAAATGTGTCTTAAGGGACTGAAGAGAAGGATGAACTTCCAGATGAAGGAGCGTATCTGTTGGCAAAGAAAAAAAATAACAATTTTGAAGAAATTGGGGGATGGAATAGCAAGGCTTATGTGCTATGCCTGCAGCTTTGTGCTGCCTGCTGTCTGGACCTCCCCATAACATTGAGAGGACAATATCCATCCTATTTTGGAGAGGAACATTTAAAACAGGTGTGTATATTCCTGCTTTGGACTGTTTTAGAGTGACCAAGAAGGTAAGCCAGTGACAGGTGTGACTGGGATGCTAGTTCATGACTGTGTTGAAGTTGCCAACTAATATCCATACAGTCAAAAGATGGCTTTGAGCTATTTTTAGGGTAGTAATGAGCTCCTAGTTTTGATCTCATAGGTCCTAACTTTCCTAATATCACTTCCAAGGAGATATTTATCATATAATTTCAGAAAAATGTAGAGTTCATTATGAATTCTATTCAGTTAATTAAAGCATTTAAATTTTCACTTTGATGCCATTTCTTGATGCCATTTTAAGAAGATTATAAAACAAAGTTAAAATTATTTTTTTTTAAAGTAAACAGAAATACTATATCATAACTTATTTTAAGAGTTTTTCAAAACTTGGCTACCCTGGGAGGATCTATTATGTGTAAATTGCATAATATTTTTTCTTTTTGATAGAATTTGGAAGAAAAGGGATGAAGTGGAAAGCTATATTCAAGAATGAATGCACCCCCTCCCTCTTCCTTCTCTTAGCTTTTATATCTAAGTTGATGTCATATGATATGGAATATGCCTTTGATCAGTTTGAGCCAGCTGGCCTGGTTGTGTCCCCTCTCAGGATCTTAAGCACCTCTAGCCCCTTGATGTAGGGGGAAAATTGAGAGACAGCACTGATGCTGTGCCAGTGCTGCTCAGCAGCAGCCAAAACACTGGGGTGTTATCAACACCCCTCTAGCTACCTACACAAAGCACAGCACTGTGAGGGCTGCTATGGGGAAATGAACTCCATCTCAGCCAGACCCAATACACACTGTGTATAATTTCATGAACCATACTTTGACAAAGGAAGAGCTGCATAATTTAAAGTGTTAAATGTGATTACCATGTTACAATTTTAACACCTGTACATACTTTCAAAGTACAGGATATGTCTCCATCCAAGTGGGGAAAAATGAGACCACTGCTGGAGGTTCCAGTGCGTTCATTCCTGCAAGACAGTCAGTGCAAGTCCCAGACACCTGAGATGGTTTTGATGGTAGAAAGCTTTTAGACACAAGCTATTGTCAGTGGTTTTGTTTGTGTTTCCTGTTGCTCAGAGTGCATCTCCACATTTCATTCTAAATGTCTATGTCCTTCATAATATTCGGGCCTTTCTGATGGCAGCTCATAGGATTCTGCACCTAAAGGTAGCTGGAAGGTTGATGAGATGAGATAAGATAGTATGCCACCTGAAGCAGTAAAACTGATTCACAATCAGTTAGTTTACCTCAGCTCTTTCAAATAATCCAGTCTAAGAGGATTTTGCCAGTATTTCTATCTGAAGCCTGTCATCACTGTCTTGCTTTTTATGTCTTTGATTGGCTGGTAGATTGGGAGGGACAAGAGGTTGAGAAATGGTTAATGAGGCTAATTTAATGAATGAAATAACTTTTTTCTTTAGTTGCTCTGAGACATCTGAAAACTGAAGTTCTAACTAGAGAGAGTGGAAGTAGCAGAATTCATTTAAAGCTATGTTTTTCCAGGGTCAGCAAATTCATAGGCTATTTACCACTAAGGATCTACTGATATGGATTTTCATAATAGCTTTAGGAATAGGTGAGTTTATAAATCATCTCCCTCAGAATAGGGCAGAATTTTTACCTCATCTGCTTGACACTTAAGTCACTGGAAAAGAAATTTAAAATACAGGACTTGAGCATGTTCTATAGTTAAGTTAACAGTTCCTCATCTATATGATCAAGAAGAACACTGGCCTCTGATTTCAATAATGGCCTAAAATTTTACTCAGCTAGAAGTAGAATAGGAAGAGGAATATCCTCTCACCTTTGGGATACTTTGAAGTGAATTTGAAATAAGACTGAAGTGGAGCAGATTTCAGTCAAATTACTCAGTTTAGGTAGTCATTACATAGGTGAGGATTTGTTAGAGGTGAAGTAAAAAGAGGTAATTTGAGTCTTGACAGCTGAAAATAAGGAAATAGAGGTGATTACTTCATTGTTTGCATGTCCTGCCTTTTATTTTAACATGAGCTTTAATTCTATTTAAATCTAACAATGTGCCAACTGTTCTTAATACACGGGTATGTGTGATGAGATGCCAACAGTTATCTACATATCACCAAAGCTCATATACTTGCCAATAATTTATATTGAAGTACATTTGTAGTGAATGTTCTACTTAGGAAAAGAAAATTTTGCAAATCTGTGGTACTGGGTCTCCCTCATTAAAAAAAAAAAAAAAAAAAAGCTTCACTCAGATACATTCTAAGTTGAGTTGTTTAAAGTTAATTATTTGGATCGAGTTTGTGAAGTTTGTGAATTGGGCTTTTGCATTTTTTCATCATTGCCATGAAGTCACGAAGCAGCTTTTAATCATCTCTTTAATAATAACATTTTCAAGTTATTTGTGCATATGTTTCCCTAGTCAAATACATTTACAATTAAAAATGTTACTAAAATACACTTCTGTAAACAGAAGGGAGAATTCTTTAGGTCATGCACTAATGGGTCCTATGTTTGGTGGTAAGCACCTACCTATTTTATTTTACAGTATCAGCATTTTTGCAGGTTTAAAAGCCACTGAGACAGACAATGATAGTAGTGTGGATTGATTATAACCCCAGGCTATGAAACAGATGCAGTGGTCTTAATTTTATCTTGCAGAAACATCTCTTTCAAAGTGAGCATTACAGCTGTGAAAGAGAATCATGTCTCACAGAATGAGTTATGTTTGACAGGGCATGGTGCTTCTGCTGGAGCTGTGGGACAGGCCTTGCATTGTCAGCTGCCTGGGGACCTCTCCATCCTGCTGCGACATCCCTGCAGCTCCCATCCCCACTCCTCTCCCCACACTATCTTCCTCCATCCCAGCCCCACTGAAACCCTTCTGTGTGTCCTTCTGCAGGCCATGGCTTTCACATAACTGCTTTTCATGCTTGTGCAAAGTGTCATCCAGTACCCATAGGCAGCTGGGGATGGGCTGGATGAAGGCACACATGAGCTTATGAAGCAACATGTGGACTACCTTAACCAGGGGATGGTTCGGCTGCTGCAGGAGCTGGAGGGGGAGCCTGGAGCAAAGTGGTGCGGCCTGGTGATGCCTTTCAGCAGTGGCAATTCTGGGCTCTTGCTGGAGTCTTGCTTCTCTTGGGGCCGTGGTTTAACCACAGGGAAAGGAGCCATGAAGCTGACAGCAGTGGTGAGGAAAAGAGCTCTGTAAGAACTTGGGAGAGGAGAAAGAAGAATGAGAAGAAGATAGAGATGTTGCAAAGGAAGAAGAAGAAAACAATGAAGTGAATGTGAAGGAAGATGACAATGACACTGAAAATGAAGAAGAAGGCAGCGTTGATGCAAATGAAGGAGACAAGATGAAAATGAAGGAAATGGTGATATGAAGGTGGAGGAAGACAGTAGTGTTAGAAACGAAGAAGAAGGCAATGATGCAAATGAAGAAGAACAACACGGTGATGCAACTGTGAAGTTAGACAAAAAAGATTCTGGAAATGAAGAAGAACATGGTAACGTTGCTGAAAATGAAGAGGACAATGCTGAGGCAAATGAAGAAAATGATGCAACAGTGTGGGAAGCCAGTGATGTTGGAAAAGAAGAAGACACTGATGCAAATGAAGAAGGAAATGGTGTGAATGTGAAGGAAGACAGCAATTATGTTGGAAATGAAGAAGAAGGCAATGATGCCAACAAAGAACATGGTGATGCAAACGGGAAGGGAGACAACAGTGATGATGAAAATTAAGAACATGGCAATGTTGCTGCAAGTGAAGAAGGCAATGAGGCAAATGAAGAAGAAATGATGTGAAGGTGAAGGAAGGCAATGATTTTGGAAATGAAGAAGAAAGTGGTGCAAATGAAGAAGAAAATGGTGATGCAAATGTGAAGGAAGGCTACAGTGATGTTGGAAATGAAGAAGAACATGGTACTGTAGATGCAAATGAAGAAGAAAAGAATGGTGGTGGAAATGCCCTCCAGCCACTCCTGCAAATTCCAGCTGACCAAAAGCAAGAAAAGCCTCATGTTTGAGATGATGTTTGGGGTGCAGCAAGGTGACTTTGACATCTTTGTGAGCAGCCAGCCCACAGAGGCTGGCTTCACCCTGAGCACAACATGGCCTGAGAACTACGCTGCGGCAGAGGCAAAGGTCTTTAGGCACATCGCCAGGCAGGTGCCACCTGACAGCTTGCACCTCAAATGACTGCAGCTCTTCACCTGCACACTGATGGGCACAGGCTTTTCCAGCTGTACCTGGAAGACTGTCATAATGCACCTCATCAACACCGTACCTATGTCACAGTGGCACAGTAGGGATTTCCTGCAGTATCTGTGGGATATCATGGAGTACCTGCGCTTATCACTGCAGTGGAAACACCTTCACCACTTTGTCTTGGGCAATGAGAGGGTTGCTGCAGAGATCAGTTTGCCACCAGACTTGCAAACGGTTGTACCACACAACCTCTTTCAGCACCTGATTCAAGATCCAGCCGCCCACAGAGAGGTGATTCAAGCTTATGGTGATCTCCAATTCTGGCTCAGAATGCTGGTCTACAGCCATTGACAGAAGTCTCCACTCATGAAGCTGTGTTTGTGGGGCTTGCACCTACTGGCAGACACATGAACTCTCTGTAGTTATTACATTTTTCACCGGCAATGCTAGCCCTGCTTTCCTGTTACTTTGGAACTAATAAGGTGCAACACGTGCTTTCCTTGTGCAGATACAAATCTCTGAGATCCCTTGCCCTGTCACTTTTAGTTACTACAGTGCTATTGCAGCTACCTAAGTATACCAGGCAGATATTAGGTCCAGCCTGAATATCTCCACATGGGACTCTGAGTCTGATAGAGGTTGCTTGTCACACCTCCAAGACAAAAATCTAGCCCCTTAGGAAATTAATGTACTCAATGAACTCTACTTATAATGGCTTTGTAAGGACTTAATTCCTGTCAATGTCAGAAAGTATAACTGATAATTCTAATTCACTTTACCACAGGAAAATATATAGTCTAGTTCAACCTATTTGAATGGGAATTGGGTTTATTTTCACTGCTTTGAGAGATCCTTTGCTACTGTCAGTGCAAAACTGTTTTGCAAAACTACTTTAACCAATTGAGCTACCTTGCTCCACTTGCTTGCTTGCTTTTCAGTAATATATGTAGAAAACAGGGAAAAGAATACAAAGAAAAAGAATAAAAAGAGAGAAGTCTCAAAGCTTTTTCAAATTTCCTGAAAACAGTCATTCTTTATATTTAAACCACATTTTCTTAAAGAATGGCCACCCAATGCATTAATGATTACTGTGGAAAACTTGCATTTATTTTCTATTGATTGGGTGTGCTTTATTTCCAAGGTTAATTTTACTTAACATGCACCACATATACAGTATAGAAGTTCAATCAATTGCCAACCATTGCTGTTCTATTTAATTCCAATATTATTTAAGTGAACCTGTCACTCCTACGCTGTATTATTGTAAGAGATCGCCAGTACATGCCTGGCAGATGTGTCAGTTCCCAAAACGGAGTAGTGTCATTAAGTCTTAGCAAAAAAACCACACAAAACCCACAAAACTTATAGGAGAAGTTACTCCAGAGTTTGGGGACAACACTGATGAGATCTATAGACATATAACAATTCTCTGAAAATTAAAAACTCTTTCAAAGTAGTAGATGGTGCACACAGCTGCATGAGCATGGAGCCTACTCTCCCATTCTGCACTAACACCAGAGACCATCCTGCCACTGCAGTGGGGATGAGGAATGGCAGTGTGTTCCCCTATACATGGTGAGTTGGTATTTTTCAGGACAGGATGAAAAGACAGCCTAAGTGCCAGCTACTGATAAGGAACCATGGCGCTGGATTACCCTCTAAGCCTGTGGCCCAAGACCAGCCACTGGGCTGTGGATGTCACCTGCACAATTCCACTATCTGCAGTTGATGCTGGAAGTCACAATATGCCAGGTATGCAAAAGCAGCTGTCATGTTTGACAACTGCTAGGTACAATTGCCAAGCTTTCTCATTCTTTCAATGCACAGGGTGCTAAGATCCCTATTCTTTCAAATAACCACTGAAGCAATGACATGGGGCCAGGTCTTGCCTCTGTGAAGGAAAACAGCACTTTCTATGCACAGTCCATCTTAGTTCTGGATCTTGAGGTCTACTCTTTCCAGCTTAGGTTCCACTAGAAATATATTTTCTGCTAGTTGAATCCATTGATGAATTTTACTGATGCACAATCCAATGTGAACTTACATCTCTTCTAGTTTATCTGTATAGTCTAGTAAAAAGTATTTGCTTGTATGATCCCTGTCACACAGTGCTGTCAGTAGAAAAAGAATAAAGGGCAGAATTTCTTTTACTCTTAGAAGCTATAACATAGATAAAGCAGAAATCACAATAAAACCTCCCTGATGTTCTCTGAAATGTGCTGGTGTTTCATTGCTGACTAAAGGAATGTCAGTTTTCTCCTGTCCCCTGAGTAAGCAGATGAGACTCTGAATACTGAGAGAAGTGGATTACTTAGATTTAAAAGAGACTTTAGTGAATAAAAAGTATTAAAACACAGCTTGATAAAGCTCCAAGCTGAAAGAAAAAAGAGAATGTAGTTGTTCTGAGTTATATGACCCCTTAGGCAGTGCTAGTAGGGAGGAAAATGGGTAGAACTCCTTTCAGAATAAGAAATGCAAAGCCAGTGCAGCATATCCCTCATGGCAAAGCCTCAGTGGTGGTTACATGGTTGAGGACAGAAATGTTGTTTCCAGTACTGAGTTATCCAGTCTAAGCTCATGGTGTCTGGTGGTGTGAAATGTTTTATTTCAGCTGTTAAAACTACAATGACTTCCTTTCCCCTCAGCCTCATTATTGTTTGAAAGAGATGTGGTGGGAGGAAATGTGAACAGAAGCAATCTTGTTTTCATGCTTCTAACTTGACACAAGTGCTGTTGCACAAGGTCTCTGGCTGGTGCAAAGATTGGCAACATCTTTAAAAGATGGTTATTGTCTCCAGTATCAGAGGGCAGGATTTTTTCTCTCTCTCTCATGCTCTCTCATTGATTTGCTATAGAAGGTAGTAATCCAGGAAGCCTCCCTACTTTCTGATATTATTTCCAGTATCAGTCCTTAGATATCTCTTTTGTTATGACAATCAGGTCAGTTGCTGTGGTTTAATGACAGAAGGAAAAAACAGCATTTCTTTTCTGCCAGGGATGTTCTGTTGTGATTCTTGACATACATGTCCCATCAACCCCACAGGGCTGCTCAGCATATTCTCTCCAGCTAAACTGGGGAGCATTTAGTCTCTTTAGGGACTGCAGGCTGAGGCTTCCCAACTGGATGTTTTTCAAGCAGGAGCACAGCAAAGTTTCATTCCATCACCAAGCTGGAACATGGTTGGTGTGTGCCAGGAGCTCCTGGGCTCCCTGCTCTGCATATAGTCAAGAAGCCTGGGATCAAATAACTGTATTTGTCCCTTAGAAGACAAGAAAAACTGAGATGGTTTGGAATGTGTATTTTTCTATCCTATTTCTCTTTGAAACTTTGTTTTTATGTAATTTATGTTGCATAACATGACTCACTCTTTTCTTTAGTGCAAGGTTGGACCATCTGATTATCAGTCTTACTGCTATATGGGACTCTAGTTCCCTGAGGGTCTTCATCTGCCAATAATCTTAATTGCTATTCTCTGTACTTGACATCTTATCTATTTTCGCTACTTCTTCCCACTTAGAAAATTTAAAATGATGACAAGTAAGCTCTAATATTTGATAAATGTAATAATTAAGGAGGAATTGGCAGCCATTTCATTGTCAAAATTTTTAATTTTTAATTAAAACTGCATTTAAGCTTTCAGTGAGGCATAAAAATAAAACTTAACCATGACCAGACCTAAAGCTATGGCCTCTGATTTGCAGCTGATGTAAACAGATGCCAACAGAAGGTAGCCTTCTCTGCTGGATTACATCAATCACCTGAAAATGGGGTTCACTGATCTTTCCAGAAAATGTCTGGAAAATTATATCTGTTCTTAAAGACTCTAAAGGAGTTAAAAAATGAGCCTTTAAATACACTTTGACCTTGGTCCTGCAGTTTATTTAGATTCTATAGAAATATTTATATTTTGACTCTTACAATCTCAAATGAATAGATGTCTTTAGTTTAGGTCTAATCTGCAGACTGATTAACAAAATGCATTTAAAGGGGAGAACACTGCAGAACAAAATCATTAATTACTAATGATAATTATTTTAATTGGACCAATGAAGCTCAGTATTGATACAATTTTGACAAACTAATTTATCAAGTTTTGTCTAGTATTATGAAGTTTGTGTAACTGCATTTTTGGTGGAAAAAAAATAAAGTGGTTAGTTGTCCCCTTTCACAAACGTGAAAAAGGGAGTAGCGCAAATTCTAATGGCACTTTGAGGCACCATGGCATAGATCCTTCCCCATCTTGGAAAGTTTGTAGGGAAAGAATCCTTTTCCTTCCACTCAAAAGTCCCTATCCAGCAGGTTCTCTCCTGGCTTCTTTCTGAGTCAGGTGGAGCAGCTGTCTGGCCCTGATAGGATTTCTCAGGATTTTGGGGCACAAGGTAAAGTAGTAGAACATCTAGGTTTAGTTACTGTGCTGAATCAGCAACTTTTGAGACACAAGCCATGACAGGTCTCTCTCCAAGGCACCCCTTCTCTCAACCTCTTACCCCTTTTGTTGGATATGTCACTCCAGTAAACCTTCTGTAAGATACTGGATCAGAATCTCACTGAATTATTGATATGGGTTGGAACCAACTCACTATGTGTGCGTGTGTGGAAGGACTGGACCTAGACCTGCAGGGACATGGTAAGGCTGCCTTATCACATAAGGCCTGCTGAGAGCACATGGCCTGCAGCCAACACGGCAGGGCCCCTGAGAGCACATGGCAGAGCCAGAAGGGCTGTGGCCAGCACGGCTGAGCACATGGCACAGCTGAAGGCTGTGCAGCCGGGCTATCACTCAAGGCAGGCCTGCCTCGTAGCCCATCCTCTAATGGAAAAAAAGCACAAAAAAAGAATTAACAATGGTTCAGCTGGTATACCTTGTCCTGTTTGCTCTACCTATTTTGCTAGAAGACCATTTTAGAAGCACTGGTTAATATCATGTTCTATTCTGCTCACCGGACCAAAGTCCTTATTATAGAAAGAATAGGAGTAGTATGCAGAAAGTAATAATTTATAGAATCATAGAATCATAGAATAGATTGGGTTGGAAAAGACCTCCAAGATCATCAAGTCCAACCCCTGATCCA
>JAYRBT010000042.1:21387459-21398552 GCA_036023395.1 Myiotriccus ornatus | reverse complement strand
AGAGTGTGGAGTTTTATCTCTTACTTAACCTCTATGCTTTTGTTACTGTTTTACCAGATTCCCTTGAAGTGTTATGGTGACTAAAATAATTAATAGCTAAATAATCAAATAGAATTTCAAGCATTTTTGTCATGTCCAGACTCTTGGTAGAGGCCAGGGGTATCAGCCTATTTGGATTATATGCGGTACACTGCTTTTATTTTGGGTCTTAGTTTCAAACAGCTGGATGCTGCATCTGGGAAGATATAGATTTATTATTTTTTAAAAACTACTTGTGCCTGTCACACTCTCTTTGAAGTGCTAATGGCAATAGAATTGAGAACTCATTTTCTATTCTGACAGGCAAATGATTAAATCAGCCTGTCTATCCCTCTCCAGCCTCTGTTTGAGCTGTCCAGTAGCTATGATGCTTTGGCAATGAAATACGATTTTAGAGGAGAGAACTGATCTGAGGGAGCTTTCCTTTGTGCAGACACACATGTGAATAATTGTACAGCAAAGAAAATTGGCTCTGGGATACTGCATGTAGCAAACTAGGAGGCTGATTAAGTCTTTTGTGATAAACAAGTTCAAATTCTGTAAATAAAATGTTGTTTATTTTCTGTCAGGCATGAAAATATCACTCTGTCTTTTCTTTATCAGATCTGTGAACATGTATTTCCCAGTGTACATCAGATGTCCACTCTGACCCAGCATTTTGACTCAAAGGTCATATTTCCTCAGGATAGTGAACCTTTTCTACTGTTTTTTAAGAGGCTTTCCTTGCTTTTGTATAATGCCCAGAGTTTTGGCAGCAGTTCTTGAAAACAAATTCATCTTTTAATGAGGAACATAGAGCTGATGCCAAATTACAAACAGGATATTGGAAAATAAACTGTTTTAATAATTGTTTTACCTATGGAGTGCCACATGAGACCGTTTAAATTGTGAGCATAACTGCAGAACTGGACCTTGAATTGTGCAGAGCAGGAAACTCCCTCTACTCCGAAGATGCTGTAAGGGTAAAGGATGAGTTTGTTTGAAAAACTCTCAGTAACAAGAGTAACTAATGCCCCTTGAAAAAAAATGTAAATTAATTTAAGGTAGTTGCTATGAGTTTAGAAATGATCAGCAATAAGATGTGTGTGCCAGTGTACATGTGTAGGAGGCAGGCAGAAAGGGGGCAACAAGGTGTAATTCATACTCAGAAATATAGGTCTTGAGGGGGCCTATTAAACTAATGTGTTTGACTTTCCTCTCTCTTCACCTCATCTTACTCAGTGCGAGCACACAAAAAATCTTCAAGCTCTGTAACAGATTTAAGACTTCTAGTATAAAAGATAAAAAATTTCAAAAATGTTAACTGTGCCAGGGAAAGAGTGCAGGGGAGCTCAAGTAGGTTTCCAGTGTCATGGCATAGCCTCCCATCGCCTCTGTTTACTTGGCATATTTCTGTCAGAAATACAAATAACTATAGTTTAAATGTGTTTGATTTGGGATTTTGTTTTTTAAATTCTGTTTTAAAGCATAGACCAGTAAGCATTTCTATACATTTCCTGTAGATTAACATCCTGCAGATTAACATCTACAAAAAAACATGCTTTATTTATAAGTTTATGGGATTAATCTTGGCCGTGGCACTGATAATTTTCTACAGAAAATTTTTGCAGGAAGTCTTTTGGCCTGCTGACTTATTTTTCATGAATTTTCAGATGCTTGAAATTTCTGTTCAGTTGTGTCTCCTTACAGCTTGCAAACATACAAAGTATTATGTCTGGAGTATTCACCAACTGATACATAGTACTTCCTCCAGGGAATCAGTGCTTTCATTTTTCAGTGCATTAGCTAGTTTCACGTAACTTTCCCCAATAAAAAGAAAACCCATTAAAAATGTTTTTATTGTTATTAACCCAATCAGGATGTGGCCATTTTTTTCTCCTGTTTCCTGTTTTCTCCCTTAACGGTAAATATCAGTAAGGAGGGTGTATTTAGTTAGTTCAGTTTTGCTCTGAAGTTCTTAAACTCCAGAAATATTTATATGAAGTTGATCTGTTATAACTCTGCTTTTGATTTCAGATCTTGGCATTTAGAATCAATTTGATGCGTAATGCTCTTAAAAAGACCATCGATGCTTTCAAAAAGAACAGTGTTATGAAGGAAGGCAATGGCTTCAAAACTATTATGACAGCATCCATAATCCAGGGGAAATTTCAGTTTCCTTGTACTGGAAGCATTTTAGTACATTGGAAATTCTAATAAAACCCTTGCATTTGTGATTTATCATATCTAGAACTACATGAAGATCTAATAATTTCTGCAGAGATGAGTAAGTAGCATACACAGCTGTGTTTAACCAGTACCATGGGTAAAGCACGTACCTAAGAGAGGGATACTTTGAACCATCATAACAATCAGAGAAAGACATCATCATCTTGGTCATATCTGTTCTCAGAATAAAACAAACACACTTGAGAAATCATCTGTTTTTACTTAGGTGACAAAACCTTAGACCTCCAAGTGTAAGCTAGTTATCCTATGCTGCCATAATGATCTACACAGCAATCATGCAACCAGAGCAATTCAGCTGTCTGGCATTCCTATTCTTAGTCTGTTTGTCCTTTGTTTTCTTTTTGAGAAAAAAAATATAGCCAGGCTTTTCTTTCAACGTTTCCAGGGAGTAAGCTTTTTCATGCCAAGAAAGTTGTTATGCTATTAAAAGAATTTCTTTTCCAAGTTCAAAGTAGACTTCTGACATCTTGAATGTTTTTGGCACAATAATGATCGTATTTGTGTTTGTTAGTTTGTTTGCGTCAACCAAGATACGTTCCAATTGATTTTGAATGGTTTTACATATTAGTTTCATTTTTAATATTTGTCTTGTTATCTTAAATTATGAAGTTAAATGTAATTTCAAACTGGGAAACTGGAATTTGTATTTTTGTAAAAGAAATTAGATCAAAAAGTGTCAGTACTGCTCATTTTCCAGGTTTCAGTTTCAATAAATTGTTATTTTTCTGAGAACAAAGCACATCATTCCTAAAATACCCGACCAGTTTCACTGAATATCTTGTTTTCCAGCATGCAGGTGTGTGACATCCTCTTCTGAGCCACAGATAATAAGAAAGCTCTGTCCTACTGCCCTGTCTTTGACGGTCCAAACAATGGCTGTGCGACAGGAACAGACACCATCTCTTTACATGACGTCAGTGTACGCTGTGAGGAGATACTGCCTGCTAATGAAGGGCAGAAAAGAATAGTAGACAAGAAAACAACAATAAAAGTTCTCACTGGGTTCAGAAATGGAATCACACGGCAGATATGTGCAGAGATCAAGGATCTTACAATCAGATAGAAAACCTTATTTCCATAACTGCAGGTTATTGCTTCTCAATTATCAAACAGGCAGATATGCAAAAGAGACTTAGAGGAGCCATACCTAAAGGATAAATCTGAACAAATCTAGATGGGCTTCATTAGATAAGCAAAGAGTCAGATTATTTTATAGTCTCTGATTTCCTGAGATTTTTATAGGCAAAAACTATTCAACCAGTAACGTGCACTCATGGCATTGGTAGCTGTGGAATGGACTCTGGTCTCATGGATATCTGGAATGCATTTTCATGTCCTGACACTTGTACTTCACTGTACGACTTTAGGTTATCTAACAATCTGACTCAGAGAGAAATGAATTTGATCCCTTATATCCCACTCTGTGGGAAGTTTGTAAGAAATTTAGCAAAACACAGTGATAAGGGTCTTATAAATGAAGTTAGAGATATGTAGATGGGATAGACTGGGTTTAACTGCAACTGATGCCATAAGAGATTTTCAAGGGCTGAAATAATATGTTTTAAGCAATATTTGTGATCACCTATGCTGAGAGAAAAAGTATCAGGATCTAACAGGGAATATAGTCTGTCAAGACACTTATCATAATAAACTCTTAACAGTCAAAGCAAAGGGTATGCTCAGAGTCTTCACAGCGATGAGTAGGTGACATAGACCTCTACCTTAAAGCTAGCTTGGTACATTCAGGTTCAGATCGCATTTCAGGGTGAGTATCTTTCAGGGGGAAAAAAAAATCTTGAGAACACAAGCATCACTTGCTAGTATTTCACAGGGGAACAGCACCTTCTTTAGTTCAGTGATCTGGGTTATTTCCTACGTCTTATCTCTTTACAAAATTTTAAAAGAGCAAAAACTGCAAGAAACCTGGAAAACTCCCAAAACAAAAGAACGTCTACAAAACTCCTTTGCTACTTGCTTCCTGGCTTGTGTAATTTTTCTGGTTTGTTAATCATTAGGAAAGGTTAAGTATGTTTTTGTTACTTAGCAACCATGATTGCTTTTTAAAAGTTTTATTTCAAAATTTATCTTGTATTTATGCACATTTTTATCTGCTCCTTTTCTCCTCATTGTAATTCAAACTCAAGAAAATTTGAATACAGCCAGACAGCTGGACTCATGATCCTTGCTCCTACCTGCTTGCAGAAATCATGCAAAATTAGAACTAAAAAACAAACTGGAGCAAGAGAGCCATTGCTATCCATTCTACATGAGGATCTATTCTTAGCTGGTTTTCAATTTGCACTGTGATGGCTTAAGCAAAGAAAATAACCTAGAGCAAATGACAAGGGTATTTTTGGTCTTTATTTCATTTATTTTCCTTTTCAGTGTTTTGGTTTTGGTAGAACTTTGTGGTTTATCAGCTTCAACCTAAAAATGGCAGCCTAAAATTAATTCTGAAAAGTGTTAATAATTTGGGGCCTAGTTAAAATATTAGCCCTGCTATGTTTAGATTATGTTCATGTATATTTTAAATTCAGAAGAATATTTAACCTTGTGCAATATGATTACAAAGCTTATGAGCCCAAAGGCTTACCAACCAATATGGAGTTGACATCCTAGCTTAGCTAAAATCAATGGGAACTTTCCTATTGAGTTTCCTGGGGTCAAAATTTCACTCTGTAAGTGAAAAAAATAAGGACTATAGTAAAAAAAAAAATTCATACCCTGAGAATATGAAATGCTAAAGTAGCCAGCTATCACAACTGCTGAGCTCTTGTTTCTCCCTAGGAGCTGTGGAGCACAGCAGGCATGTGAACTGCACACTGCCAAAGCCTCAGGCTGCTCAGGAGGTCCATTCTTGGGAGCTGATAGGGCAGAAGTTACCTGGGCATCTCAGGTAGCCAACACACAGGTGGATTCCATTTATCGTGGCAAACAAACCAGCCTGTTTTAACACCCTGCACATATGTGGAAAGCTTTGGAACAGTGAGTTTGTTATATTCACAGGATAAGGAATGTAAAAAGGGTAGAACTAGAAGGATAAGAGGACCTGTTTCCAAACTCTTTCTGTTTCTCTTTCTCTGGGAGAAGGTTTCCGTTCTGTATCAATCTCCTATAAGCAAAAAGGGCAACTGCCAGAGGCTAATGTCTTTGGAAGCAATGGTGGAAGTCAACAAATGTTGGTGTGGGCAGAAAGGAGTGGATGTCTGAGCCTCTACCTAAGGCTTTCAGGAGCCTAATTTGGGCCCAGTTATTGTGTCTTCAACCTTCCCACCCTAGAAATGGCTTCAAACTCTCCACTCCTACTTGGTTGGAAGCGAAGGTAGTGTGATTGCTTTTCAAAGGGAAAGATTCTAGATGAAGCTCAGTGCATAGCAGTGCACAGAGAAGAAGCATCAGCCTCCAGAGAAGCACTGGCCATGGCCCTTTTGGCAGTAGCTGGCAGTGGCATGGCTAGCATACAAGATTTTTGCTTTGCAGAGATGCGTACTCCTCACTGTGTGCTGTTGAAGACCAGCTGCTGCCTTGCATCTCTTCTCAAAACCTGGGAAGCTTCAGGCAGGTGTCCACTCTTCTCATTCCTCCATAAATAGGACTTCACGACCAGGAAAACAGAGAAATGTCTGAGGGAGGTTCTTTCTTAATTCCAGGAATGTTCCACTATGTCCTGAGTGGGAACAAACCTGCAGCATAAGCCATGCTGATTTGTCCATCAGTTTTTTCATCCCAGTATTAATTGCATAGTCTTTGGGTTATTCAGACCCAGAAACCTGACTTTATATTTTTAATGTGCTCATGTTTTTCTTCCACACAAAAAATAATGACATTTTCTAGATTTAAACACCAGATTAAGTGCATTTTCCAGAGTTTCCCAAATTTGCTTTCAGAAACAGCAACTGACATTTTCTTAAAAAAATAATAAGGGGGGAGGAGAAAGAAAATCTTCCCTGAGCTGACAGAATGCAACAGTAGGAGGGAAGCATTCAGCTGGCAGTTACTTACTTCCTGGCATGCAATTTTAATTAAGAAGTCAGCATGTCTGCTACACAACCCCACAGGAAGCAGTAACTAAAAATGACTAGGAAAATGTCCATGGCTTAAAAGGTAGGAGAATTAAATAATGACACTGTATTTCAGGAAGCTAATTGAATATGTTCATCCTTACTTTTCTCTACATAAGACCTATTACTAAAGAAAAAGCAAGCACAAATTGCTGTATCACAGTATGCACAAAAGTACCTATTTTGCAATGTTTTGCAATGTCAGAGATTCACTTTTGATCTAAGATAAATCAAAGACAGCATCTTTTCTTTTTTTTTTCTTCTCAGAAATCATGTTCTGAGAGATCAATTCATATTTTTAAACTGAGCCAGAAATCCTTCTTTCCCTAGACCATAGCTGTAGTGATTGCCTAGCTAAGTAAGTCAGCAAGTAGGTTGCTTTAAATCACTTCCAGTAATTTATCATAAATAATTTTTTTCTCCTGGTATGATCATTTTTTCTTTTTCTCACAGACCCCATCATTAGGACATAGAGGCTGATTCATATCCTGTACTTTCAACAATCATTATTAATCATCTTTCCAAAGAATTACTGTGAAATCCTGCACTGAAATTTTGTTGTTGGCTCTTACTTTCTCCACCGGTAAATATTCAAATGGAATCCTAAGGAATAAAAAGCTCATGCATCTGCCTTGTTTTATACATATACAGATCAATCTGAAAGGTCTGGGACTAAAAATAAATTCTGAAGGAAAAGTAAATTAATATGGCATGACTTAAAATTAGAATTACAGGTTCTGTGAAGAAAAGAACTGGTCATCTAATCTCAGTCTTTCTATCTTTCTGTCACATTCACTTATTAAGAGCTCCTCGGTAGGCAGGTACATAATTTGTGCTCATGGTTAAATAAATTGCCGTATGAGTATTACAGAATACAATTAAATCAGATAACAGAATCAAAGAATCTTTCAAACTTTTTTTTCTAATTTTTATAAAAGCCATTTAATGGGCTCATTGTCATAGAGTCAGAGAATGGTTGGAGTTGGAAAGGACATTAAAAGTCATTCCCCCTGCCACAGGCAGGGATACCATCCACTAGATCAGATTGCCCAGGGCTGCATCTAACCTGGATTTGAACGCTTCCAGGAATGGCACATCCTCAGCTTCTTTGGGCAACCTGGTCCAGTGTGTCATCACCCTCACAGTGAAGTATTTCTTCCTTATGTTCAATCTAAATTTACCCTTCTTCACAACAACTGTTGCTCCTTGTAGTGCCAACTACAGACCTTGATAAATAGTTTCTCTCCATCTTTCTTAGAAGCCTCCTGTACATACTGAAATGCCACAACTTCGCAAATATGATGGATAGTTGCTTAGCCACTTCCTCCGCCAGTTCCCTCATGGATGCATCTCATGACTTGCATAGCTTCAGGTTCCTTAGATGGTCTCAAATCTGATCTTGTCCTACAGTGGAGGGTTCTTCATTTTCCCAGTCCCTGCCTTTACCTTCCACCATGTGGGCGGGGTGGCTGGAGCATTTGCCAGTGAAGAGAGAGGCAAAAGTCTTCCCTTTATCACCAGTGTGCCTATAGAAGCTTCTCTTGTTGCCCTTATCATCCATGGTCAGTTTTAGTTCTGTCAGGGCTTTAACTTTTCGAACCTGATCCCTGGCTCCTCAGACAATCTCTTTGTATTCCTCCCAGGTTAGGTGACCGTGCTTCAACGCCCTGTGCGCTTCCTTTTTGCGTTTGTGTTTGACCAGGAACTCATTGTTCATCTATGCAGGCCTCCTGGTGTTTCTACCCAACTTCCTCTTTGCTGGGATGCACCATTCCTGAGTTTGGAGGAGGTGATCCTTGAATATCAACCAGTTTTCTTGGGCTCTTCATTCCTCCAGGGCTTTATCACATGCTATTCTACCAAGGAGATCCCTGAAGAGGTGAAAATCTGCTCTCCTGAAATTCAGGGTATTGAGCTTGTTGCGTACACTCCCAGCCGCCCTAAGGATCTTAGGATGGACCTCCACCATTTCATGGCCACTGCAGCCAAGGCTGCCCTTAAGCTTCGCATTCCCTGTCAGCCCCTCCTTGCTGGTGAGAATAAGGTCCAGCAGAGCACCTCTCCTCGTAGGGTCCTGTATCACTTGGAAAAGAAAGTTATCATTAATGCATTCCAGGAACCTCCTGGATTGTTTATGTCCTGCTTTGTGGTCTCTCCAACAGATATTGGGTGATTGAAGTCCCCCATGAGGATAAGGACCTGAGGATGTGGGGCTACTCCTATCTGTCTATAGAGGGCTTCATCCACTTGCTCTTCCTGACTGGGCAGCCTGTAGCCTGCAGCAGACTCCCACTACAATGTCACCTGTCCTTGCTGCCCTTTTAATCCTCACCCAAAAACTACCAATCATCTCTTCTATCCGCAGAGCTCCAGGGACTTCAGCTGCTCACTGACATAGAGTGCAACCCACTCATTTCCCCTGCCTGTCCCTCCTAAAGAGTCTGTATCCTTCCATTCAACACTGCAGTCATAGGAGTCATCCCATCACATCTCCATGGTGCTAATAATGTTATAGCCCTGTTGTGGGTTAAAAAATTATTTCTGAGAGAATGCATTTTGACATGAAACACTGAGGAATCAGTAATGACTTTCAGACTTCTGCTGGACTGCCTTTGTGAATCAGGATTGATGGGATAGTGTTGGAGCAAGGTGAGTGTGAGTTGTACAAAACTGTATACATCTCCGTCTCTTCTGTTTCTTAATAGCCCCGGAGACAAAGATTCTAACATTATTACTTAAAGTTCTGATGTTTTGCTTATATGAACAAAATTAATGACAAAGTTGTTTTGGTTTTATTCTTTCTCTTTTTTGTTTTAAGCTAACCTACAAGGAGAAATTTTCCTTTGCTTTTGCTGAGCAAAGGAGAAATTATCCTCTTTTTTTTTTTTTTCCTCATAACCCTGAGAAATCCAGACACTGACAGAATAGCCTGAAGATTTCTGTAATTTAAATCAACTGACAATGATCACTTCGGGAGTCACAGACTCCCTGAAAATTGCCTGAGTTTACTGACTGTCAGTTCCTTCTCCTACCTGTCTTGAGGAACAAAATGCCCTAAAGGAATTGCAGAAAGGGATTAATAAAGACCCAGTAATAAGTTTTGTATCACTGTGACATTCCCAGGAGAGTATTTAGAGCCCAAAAATTGAGAAGACAAGAACCAGTAGGTCTAGAGCTACTCAGTTTTGCTCCAAAACCACAGCTGTATCTGTTAGTATTGAGGGGTTGGGGTCTGCACAGCCCAGCCATCCTCTGCACCTGCCAGCACCTGTGGGGAACTTTGGATTGATGACATCTACCTGGTTAAACCTGCCAGGTTTAACCAACTGATGTTTTTTGGATGCTTGTGATAAATAGCTTGAGGCACTAGTTTGAATGAGGTTAAACTTTTCATTATTTTAATGTTAAACATCTTGTCTAAAGCATCCTCTGGAGTGTCTCCCTTTCCTCTAGAAGGAGTCATTTCAGAGAGCAGAAGCTGTGCTCTGTAAGATAGCTGCTAAGTAGAATGAATCTCCTTCTAGAGGCATCTCTCTCTCTCTCCCTCACAACTGGAAGGGAACTACACTCAAGAGGATTAATTGAAAGATCTCTACTGTAGATGGTTGAAATGTAGGGCTAAGAATTTGATGCAGAGCAAATATCACTCCTTTTCAATATCAGACTTTTAAATGTCTCTGCTCCTGTGACGGTTGAAGGTGGATAGGGCTGGGGATTCCAGGCTAGAAGTCTTTTCCTTTTACCCCTAGTCCTGGAGGGGGAGGTGCTCCACCTCCCCCCCACCACGAGGATCCCATGGCCCCAGCAGAGACCAAAGGACAGCAGCAGCAAGGGGAGAGGCAGACAGAGCTTTTTGTTCTGGGTAGCAACTTAAATAGCTCTTGGGGGGATGACAAAGTGACCACTGGGAGTTCAGGAGGTCTTACTATGCAGCCAATTACAAGAAAGGGTTAACAACCAATAGGGGGACTGTCAGGTATCTCTCAGGACATTCCAAAGTAGAGATAAGGACTGAGGAACCTTGGGAAATAAAAGGGTGAGTTTACACAAGTTACAAAAGCCGTTTTGGAAGCATGTTCTCTTAAACATTAAAAACCTTTGTTTTCTCTTATACCTAAAAACCTTATTGCAACATGCTCCTATTTCAGTTTGTACATTGGCTTGGGGAATCAGATTTTAATTTTCTTTGAGCAGCAATTGTGGCTTTAAAGGTGAATTATTTACCTTGTATATGTAAAAAGGGGGTCAATGTCCAAATGACGCTACAAAACTGCTTTTAATAAACTCAGCCAAAACCAATACCATGCCTGTAATCTCTCTCTCTATCATTTTATATGAAGACATTAAATAGTTCTTTAGATGAAATAAAGCTGCCTTTAGGCAGTTTTAATTTGCAGCTGAACTGATTCAACTAATCACTATATTGCCAACAGCATGGTTCCTGGCAGCATGGCAGGGATAATGTTTTTGTATGGATGAGCTGTTCTTGATTAATTTATTTGTGATACTAAGCTCTGGTAGGCCTCTAACATCAGAGAGTGGTTTCGCTGCAATGGTCTAAACATGTATTCGCATACCCATTTATTTATTATATTCAGTTGGTAGCAGATCATGGACAATGCTTCCTCTTGCCAATGCAAAAGCTGAGTGCTCTCTCCAAAGCCACCTTAGGAGTCTGGGGGAGCCTTGGGAGCAGGAGGGGCCGTCCCATTAAATGCATCATTGGACATCCAGTAGGGCTTGGTGATGACTTACCAGTAGTCT
>JAYRBT010000042.1:21348877-21380956 GCA_036023395.1 Myiotriccus ornatus | reverse complement strand
CCTAAATCCAGTCTCTTTTGTCTGCATAAACCTTCTCTCAACTAATAGTAACTGTGTGGGGGGTGTAAAAGCAAATTAACCCAAAGCAAAACCACGACACAGTCTCTACCCATGTCTTGCAGGGGGTACCACTGTGAGAGGGCAAATGTGTGACTGTGGTCCCAGCTGCCAGACCCAGAGCTTCCCCTCACAGCTGACTGCCAGTTCTGTGTGCTTAAAGCTCTCTTTTTGGGGCTCAGGAATTTTTCTCTGCTGGCTATACAGTCTGTCAGGAAGAGAAGACATCTTATAGCCTGATACCATTAGTCTGTCTTTTATTATGTAAAAGTTGTGAGTTCAAATTAGTCAGCATTTGAGGAAGGATGATTTGGGTGTATCAGCTTGCTAGTTCTTTAGCCCTCTTGTGGTACCTAGTTTTGTCCCACTCTGTGAATTTTTAGAATTTAGGACAGCAATTTGAAATTTGCACCCAAGTTTACACATTTGCCTCAACTGAAGACGACAGAATCTGAGGCCTTCCACCAAAAGACTAAATTAAATGCTTAGAAGTGACTCTTCCAGCCATCCATGTGGGTCTGCTCCAGTTTCCTTGACCTAAAATGTTTATTCCTGAATCAGAAACCAGGAACTGAGGAACTATTTTGCATACATGCATTGCTTTCTGATTTTCTAATTTCTAATGAAGCACCAAACAGTTTGAGACTGTGATGTATTTATTTTGTGTTTGTAGAGGAACCTACCAGTCAGCAGAATTTTTACTATAACTGCCTTTTTAAAGCTAAAAGATCTTCTCCTTTTTAAATTATTTTAAAGGTGGACTTTTTCGATATCCAGCCAGTTTAAAATATCCTCAGTGGATACTCTTCACTGCCATGTGTATCTGGTGTTGAGATATAACAACAAAAAAAGGTTTAAGAAATCTCAGGCACTTTTACTGACAAATAAGTTTGCTTCACAGACCACAATTTTAGCTTTTTTTAATTTACCACAAATATATGTTAGAGTGTACAGCATCTGGAAAATACTTGTTTTAAAATTAGTAGATTGGTATTGTAAAGGAAAGTTGGACAGAAATTGAACGTTGTGCAAGGAAAATAACATACATCAGCTTCCAAAAACAAAAGGCAAAAGTATGAAGGAATGACACTGACAAAAGTTCAGTGATTGTTAAAACCACAAATCATCAAATCAACTTTGCAGAGACAAAGAGCTAAGATGATAACTGAAGTTTTTATTTATGACTAAGAGCTTCAAAGCAACCTGGTGTATGTGTAGACCTGATCACTGGGAGATATCCTCAGCCCCAGATGCTCTTGCCCCATCAGGCAAGCAACATCCTGCTGTGGGCTGTCAAGGGCAGGGCAGGAAAGGGGGCATGACTAGACTTCTGGACATCTAAGTGGTCACCAGAAGCCTTCTGGTCCTACCAGCAGCTGCACATAACATGCAACTTCTTTTCATTGTTGTAATTCGTATGCAAAGTGTCTTGGTATCTAGACATAACTAAAATGTTGTAAGATCCAGAGTATAAAACGGGGTTTTTTGCTTCACTCTTCCTGAGCTGCTGTGCTGAGTTGCTCCTCAGCCAGCCCTCAAGCTATAGGTTGGTTGATTTTAAACCAGCAAGACCATTGCAGTAAACAAACACAGTGATTTCATTTTAAACTTTTATAAGGGGATTTACACTTCAAGATTGACCTGACTATCTGATCGCAACAACAGAAAATTCAAGAAGCTTTTTCCAGGGTTCACATGATTTGTGGCTTCTGGTAATTTAAATACACATCTTCCAAAAGCAGAGTGAAAATATATTAAATATAGTATTGCCATAGAAAAGGAGAACAAAGACTTGGTACATCTCTCCAATGAAGTGCATGGCAAAGGCTCCTTTTAATTCATCAGGAATGGACCGCAAATAAATAGTAAGTCATAAATATTACCTGTGTACTAATACATTAGACTAATTAGACTCATCCAAGACAAAGAAAAAGCACACCATTTTATATGGAAATTATGTACAAAGCAATTTACAAATAGTTAATGTCATTAAATATTAATTAACTCTTAAAATAATTATAGGTGCATTTCCACCATTTGTCATAATACTCACAAATTCTGGTCAAAGCAAGGAATACAATAGCAACATATGTAGAGTGTATTTCTGCTGACAGTCAGCACAGTGCTCTGTCCCTGCAGTCAGAGCCGAATCCACCTGTTGCGTACCCAGAGAGCCACAATCTGAAGTTTTCTTTTTCCTCCATTTAAAAGTTCTCAGGTGAGAAAGCTCTAGCAATACTAATCCCTGCATTGCAGAGTTGTTAATTTTTACTTAAAAGGTTCCTAAAAGTTTTAAAAATAAGTTAGCTACAATAACAAATAATCTTAAAGGTTGTGTCTGACCCATTCCTTGAAATTCTGACTAAACAAGTTAAAAATCCTGTGAGACCCTACGTTCCCACTACTATGAACTTGTTTATTCACAGCTGGCTTACTTACAGGATGCAATCTTCAAAAACCTTATGCTTGATCATTTAATTTTTATCACTAATTTGGTACATTATGACATAATAAAATGCTGATCACTGAAAATCAGTTTGTATATAATTCTGCATTCATTTTGACAAATTATAAACACATGGCCCAACAGATGACTGACTCCCTTCACAAATCTCTCCCTTCTCTCTTTGCATATTTTTCACTGCATACACCAGCGGTAGTGAAAACAGTTTTGAAAAGTGCATCCTTCATTAAAAAAATTTACTCTTTTCTAGTTTACTGAGATACTTAACCATGCTTTCTGTCCTGAAAAAAATAGTTTAGGGAAATTTTATGGTCTGAATTATGTGAAGGTTCAGACATGATGGAGATTTTTTGTCATATTATTTATGATTCTATGAATACACAAAAAGATAAATAAAATAAACAGCTGAAAATCATCTGGCACAAACTGAGCTTCAGCTTATACTGAAAACTGTATCACTTAGTACAGTTGACAACTTCTGAAGAGTTCTCTTAATTGTTGCAAAATGGTTATTTTCTTCCATGAAGATATGTAACTTGAAGAGGGAATACCAGTGTCAAAGCCTGATTTCATAGTGTAGTGCATTCATGGACCTATGTATACCTTGACATATTCAAGATTAAGGTTACAGCAGCCAATTCTGTATTGTGAACGTCAATAAAACTCGGGGACAGTTCAGAAGCAGTTAATAAATTTCCTTTGGCTGAAAAGCAGTTGCCACACAATTATAATACTGCAGAGCAGACCTGTGGACACTGAAAATATCACATCCACTGGGACTGGTGAACATAAGGACACTGAGAGAACTGCCTTCCCTTTTTTGTGTTTCATTAAAAAGAAAAAAGATAATTTTACAAACAGAAAATAATCTATCTCAAATAAAAGGGACAATGATGAGTCTATTAGCCTAAAATGAATGTTAATTTAAAGACAAAATATTTCACCACCACAAGGACAGTAAAGCACTGGAGAACATTAGCCAGGGAAGTTGTGCAGTTTACATCTTGGAGAGTTTCAAGATGTGACTAGAAAAATCCCTAAACGACATGGTCTGAATACAGTGCTAAACTTGCTTAGAGCAAGAGATTAGATGAGATGGTCTTCTGAGATCCCTTCCACTTGAAAAACTCTGTGATTCACTATTTTTGCTACTCTTGAATAATCTGGAAATTACTGACGGAATTGGAAGGTGATACCTGGGAACCTTGAAGTAAGAGCACTGTCTTAGCTGATTCTCCTCTCTGTGTCTTCAGGCCTGCACAAGCCAGGAGCTCCTGCACTGCACATTCTTCTGGGAGAATATCGTATAATATAATCCAAGGTTTGTATCTTGGATTAGTTACTTGCACAAGCGTTTTCCTCTGGTACCTAACTTCACTTAGCTATATGTTGCATATCTGTAATCATAATCATTGCTGCAGGGGATCAGTTATCATTATTTGTATAGTGGCAGCTCCTGACTGGGCTAGTGATGGTCATAGCCTTATTTTGCCACTGCATTAAAAAAAGTGGGTGGCCATCCTAAAGAGAGAGCAGCCTCAGTCAGGCTTAAAAGAGTGGTGGCATGCAGAGACACCTACTACGTACACAAAACCAACATCATTAAGAAAAAGTGCTTCTTTAATAATTCACTGAAGTTGAACCTGCAACTAGTAGCTAAAGGAAGCATACTACATATACAACAATACTATACACTGTATTCTGGCATTATAGAAGTCATGACTGACTTCTCTAAATATGCACTATCAAAAATGAATGTAAACCATCTAATTAAAAAGCAAAAGCATTTATTGGTTGTTGTTTTAAGGAAAAAATGGATAATTTACACTATCTATAAAAGATAGATTAAGGTTCGCAACTATCATGTAGGTGTCCCAAGGCATAATCCAAGCTAAATACATGCAGCTTTCATTCAGACTACTAACTACATGCTCTTACAAATTATCACCCATCTTCCCTACAGGTAGGGTGACAGTCCTTTTGGTGAAAAACATGTAACAACCAAATAGAACATAATTATTTGAGGATATCTTTGAACTCCAACTTCCATTCTGACTACATTGCACTGTTTTGTGCTTAGAACATTACAACATTAACACAGTTTAGTAACCTTAAACTGCCACCTGCCCTGTAGAGATCATGAACCTCCAGGCGAAGATGCACTTGATTGACAGTTTGAGTGTCAAATCTTCAGCATTCTGTCTTTTGGTTTCATTCATCAGGGGGATTTATCTCTACTTTTGGCAGAGAGATATGATGATAATTTAGTCTTCATTTATACAGATCAACTCAGATCTATCAATACATGTCAATTCAGACAAATACTAATTTTTTTTACTTTTGTTTTTTCACAACAGCAACGACATGGTGAGGTGCTGGGAGCAGTTAGACTAAACATATGCTTAAGTATGTATTCTCCTTCTGGGTTACAAGGTGCTTAAGAGATAAAGTGCTGTTTAAGTAGTCAGGCTGCTATTCTCCATTTTTTCTGTGCATTTTTGACTGGTCTGTAAACTATATGTTCAAGAAAGTCCCCTGCCTGATCTTTTGTTTGTGATCAACGCTGTTTCAAACAGAGTTTGAATCTAGAAAACAGAAAACTAATATGTTCTCTGACAACCCCCAAATAAGAAATAGCAAGAACACATATTTGAAATAATAAAATTTACATTTCATTATTCTGCTACCCTGAGAATGGGGGCAAACTGCCAGTGATAACAGCTATGTACATTTATTTTTTTCCTTCATAACATGAAGATATTAAAATTCAGACTAGCTGAACTAGATTAGCAACCTGATCTAGCTGTGATATTTGGAAAGTCTAGCACTCTTCCTGATTAGACTCTCAGACTGGATCATCAGTCTCTGGCACTGTGAAATACGGCATTTATAGCAATGTAAGTCCTTATCATTGTGGTGACAAAAAGCATTTTAAGTGACTCACCACGTGCAAGAAAAGAAACAAAACTTTTTTTTACAGCCCAGTGCCATTTGTAGATGGAATGTTTGGAATCCAACTTGGGTAAGTGTAGAGATCGAATATAGGCACTATCCATGTCATAATTGCAAGCATAACTACAGCAACTCCGATGATATTAATGCCCAAACCAGCTTTCACCTAAAGAAGAGGAAAAGGAAAGCAGAAACTTACATCAAGATACTGAAGAAAATTTTTAAAATGTTAAAAATCCCCCTTAGGGACTTTTGTTTAAAACTCACCATATCCATAACAGTTAAATGACGATATGAAAATACAATGGCATTGGATGGGTTTGATACAGGAAGCAGGAATGCGAAGGAAGTACACAAGGTAGCAGGTATCAAAATGAAAAGTGGGTTCACATGAATGGCTTCAGCCTATCGAAAAATAAGAGTACAGCTGTCAAGGGATGCATTTGCCAAATACATAAGTACAAACTTCTTATATTACCACAAGTGAACTGTAAATAGAACTGCTAGTTTAAATAGTGAGAAATAACTTTTTTTAGTAACTCATTTTTTGAGATTATATTTGAGAATGCTTCAGAGCAGAAAAGATTGTTCTTTAAATTCACGCCTGATGTTTTCTGATTGTAGTTGAGTCCATAAAATAAGGCTATTGCAAAGGCTGCTCACATTACACAGGAACAAGAAGGAAAAACACTGCAAGATGATGAAGTTGCATGTCTATACAATTCATAACAGGAGTTCAGTGAGGGGTTCAATTCTGTTTGATATCTTTATCGGTGATCTGAATAAGGGGATCAAGTATACCCTCAGTAAAGTTGCAGATGACACTAAGTTGGGTGGGAGTATTGATTGTGCTGGAGAATATGAAGGCTCTGCAGAGGGATCCACAAAGGCTGGATCAATGGGCTGAGACCAACTGTAGGTGGTTCAACAAGGCAAAGTGCTGAATCCCGCACTTGGGTCACAACAACCCCATGCAGCACTACAGGCTTGGAGCAGAGTGGTTGGAAAGTGGCCCAGCCGAAAAGGACCTTGGGGTTGACAGTGGGCTGAACATGAGCTAGCAGTGTGCCCAGGTGGCCAAGAAGGCCAGTGGCATCCTGGGCTGTATCAGAAATAGTGTGGCCAGCAGGACCAGGGCTGTGATCATCCCCCTGTACTTGGCACTGGTGCGGTCACAGCTGGAGTACTTTGTCCAGTTCTGGGTCCCTCATAAGAAAGACACTGAAGTGCTGGAGTGAGTCCAGAGAAGGGCAACAAAGCTGGTGAAAGGTCTAGAGGGTAAGTCCTGTGAGGAGAGGCTGAGGGAGCTGGGGTTGTTTAGCCTGGAGAGAAGGAGGCTCAGGGGTGACCTTATTGCTCTTTGCAAACCCCTAAAAGGAGGTTTTAGCCAGATAGGGGTCAACCTCTTCTCCCAGGCAACTACCAATACGACAAGAGAAAATGGCATCAAGCTGTACCAGAGGAGATTCAGGCTGGATGTCAGGAAGGATATTTTCACTGAAAGGGTTCTTAAACATTGGAATGGGCTGCCCAGGGAGGTGGTGAGTGGCTGTCTCTGGAGCTGTTCAAGAAATGACTGGACAGGGTACTCAGTGCTGTGGTCTAGTTGATAAGGTGGTGATCAAAGGTTGGACATGATGATCTTAGAGGTCTTTTCCAACCAAAATGATTCTGTGAAAAGAGGACTAACACTTCTTTGAAAGAGAGGCAAAAGGCATAGATATGTGTCTAGGCTGGCCAAGAGGAAAATCGACAGAGTAAAGACAATCAGTAAGTTTTTTGAAGAAGAATCAGATCTTTTGATAAAAATGATGTGAGGAAAGGGCAGAATTGAGCTAAGTACAGAAGAAATGAGAATTATGTGTAAAGCACATCTATTAGCCCTCTCTTTGCTGACAACCTACACTGTTGACCATTTTCGCTGAAGATGCAGTCCTAAAGAAATACTAAGAGAGATGTCCTTTTTAAAAGCTTCAGATATTCACAGATAGTAATAACAGCATGTGTTGAATTGTGTTGGATTTTGCTGGGGTAGAGTTAATTTTCTTCACAGTGGCTAGTATATTTTAGATTTTTGTTGATAATATAGAGATGTTTTTGTTCCTGCTGAGCAGTACTTACACAGAGCAAAGGCCTTTTCTACTTTTCTTACTGCCACACTGGCAGGGAAGTTGGAAGTGAGGAGGAAATTGCTGGCAGACACAGCTGGGGCAGGCGACCCAAACTGACTCAAGGGATATTCCATACTATATGACAATATGCTCAGTATATAGAGTGGGGGAAAGAAGGAGGAAGCAGGAGGATGTTTGGAGGGTTGGCATTTGTTTTGCCAAGTAACTGCTATGTGTGATGGGGTCCTGCTCTCCTGGAGATGGTTGAACACCCACCTGCCCATGGGAAGCAGCAAATTAATTCCTTATTTTGCTGTGCTTGCATATTCAGCTTTTGCTTTCCAGGTTAAACTCCCTTTATCTCAATGCATAACTTTTCTAGCTTTTACCCTTTCAGTTCTCTCTCCAATCGTGCTGGTCAGGGAGTGACTAAGCAGCTGTGTGGTACTTGGTTGCTGACTGGATTTAGACCACAGCATGAACTTTTATCTAATTTTACTAAATTTTCCACATCCCTTGTAAGAAATACTTTAAACAACCAAGTATCCAATGCACATAACAGAACAGGAAAAAAACCTGCATGACATATTTTATGGAGACTTTTTAAAACTTCTTCTTTAAGCAGCTGTATTATTATATGTATGATAGAGCATATTCTGATTAAAAATAACATTTTTTATACTCACCAAAGGAGATAGTATGGGCAAAAATATCGTAATGGTAGCTGCATTGCTGGCTACTTCTGTTACTGAAGTAACAATAAGACAGGATATCAGGATAATCAGCCACAATGGTAATGATCCTATAGGGGTCAATTTACTTGCTACCCACTCAGAAAGTTTTGAAACCTGTGTAAGGAATATGATAACATGATTATGTTTAGCAAGTCATTGTAAGAAGAATTTAAAAAATGGTATAGAACAGACTGTACTCATCTGCTACTTGTAAAATATTTATGTAAAAGAGAAAAACATTGGAAACATTTTCCATATTTATACCACGTATTTTTAAGCCAATTTTTCTTATTCAATTGTGCCCTATAGGAGCCCATGTAAACTATATTCTATTTATTTGTATTTGCACCTCTGAGATGGTAGTGGAGTCTTATCAGAAAATGGTAATATGCATACATCAGACAGTCTGGGTCCAAACCTGCTTGATTTACTTTAGTAACCACCATGGTTCAAATAAGAGGTACTTCAGTGAGATGTGACATTAATCCTAAGGCTTTGGAAACAGTGTGTCTTTACCACTCCCACTGCCATCAGGATTAAATTACGTAACACACAGTAGTCATCATCATCTTGGAAGACGAAGCTTTTTTTTCTGTAAACCTGTTTTCTGAAAGTCTTGAATATTCATCACATTTATCGTGTTCAATATTGCTACAGAATAACTTGCTAAAACAAGAGAATAACAGAATTCGCTGCATGTCTCAATTGCTCCTGATGTGGGTCATGCTATTTGTTCAGTATCTTCTATAAATTGCATTACCTCACAGCCGTCTGCCAGTGCAAACCCGCCACCAACAAGAATAGCTATTTCCCAAGGCATGCATGACTGAAATTCCTTCCAAGTAATGAGTGGAGTGTAACCAAAAACAACTAGAGAAAAAAATAATAAAAAAAAAACAAATCCCAAAACAACATTTGAAAACATATTGACAAGCTCTTGAAATAATCTCTCTGAGGAAGTACTTGGGAAAAATTCAAAGGCAAAAATCTCACCATTATAACATGAAGAAAGTCTCTGATGGAATCAACCTGCACTTCCTGGGACAGATCTTTAGCTGGGGAAAACTGTCACAGCTTGGAGACATAAGAGCTGTAACAGTTCCCACCAGCGGAACAGTGGCCCCTTTCCCCTCCTTCCCTATGTGGAAGATAGCTGTGGGATATCAATGAGTTTAATTTACTCAGTGAGACTGCACTATTCAGACAGATTGCGGTGTAAAGGCTCTTTCACTTAGGCTCATTTAGGTTCTGGTCTTGCATACTCTATGAACCCCTATGAACCCCTAGATCTCACTGATTTCAGCAGCACGCATGAAGAGGACAAGCCAGAAGTATACTTTAGGGAATATTTCTTTTTGAAGAGGAAAAATTACATGATGATGAACTAATGTACCATTTTGAGTTTTATAGGGTACCTTAATTAAGCAGTAAAATTTCCAAAAAATAAGCCCAGTCCTGCCCCATTCAGTCCCATTTCAAAGCCCATTGCAGTCAGTGGAAAGGTTTCCACTGGTGATGATGGGCTGCAGGCAGCAGGTTTCTGCACAGCACTAGCTCCTGCTGTTCACATTGCATAATTGTTGGCACTGACTTCCAGGCCAGGGATGCTTTATATCCCAGTAAGATTTTATCCTATATTAAGATTTTAGCACAATTACTTAACAACATTCCTCTAACCAGTGCAATATGTTATATTTATAGTAGCATCTTAGGTACCTTACTGTAGTAAAAACTACATCAAAATATACTCAACTGTTTTCTCCATTTGAAGTCCTAGACAATGTTTTTGCTGGAATAATAAAGAACAGGAGGCCTATCAATAAGGCAGCTGTTGAATCCATAATATAGCTTTTATACCTAAGGAGAAGTTAAAAAGAAAAAACCCACATAAATATACATATTCAGGAGGAGAAGGGGAAACGATTGAGGAGGAGGATGGAGTAGCAGACAAGAGCTGCTGTAGACATGACCTGAACCCTCTATTCCCCATCTCTTGCACCATTTGGTATGGAGGAAAGAGGCAGAGGTGTAAGAAATAAAGGAGTCAAGCTGAGCCTGGAAAAAAAAAGAGGGTTTGTGAAAGGGGTTTTAGTTTTTGGTTTTGTTTCTCACCATCCAACTCTATTTTTAATTGGTAATTAAATTAATTTTTCCCATATCAAGTCTGTTTTGCTCATGATTGAAACTGATAAGCAATATCCCTGTCTTTATCTTGACCCACAGGTTTTTTGACCTTATTTTCTCCCCTGTCCTGATGACAAGGGGCAGTGAGAGAGCAACTGGGTGGGCACCTGGCAGACAGTCATGGTCAACTCATCACATCTGTAGAAATATTTGGTGCAGTCCCTCTAAATTCATAAATAAGCATCTTGAGTAAGCATGTGTTATTTTGGTACACAGAAAGGGTGATGTTTTGTAGCTAAGAAAAGACAGCAGAGCTTGATTTTCATCCTCCTAATGCTCTCATTACTAAGGTCATAGTCACAAGGGTCATATTTGTTTTGGTCACTTCCAGTGCCTGAGAACTGTTTGCACTACTGTTTCTTAAACTGATTCAATGTCCTTCTAACTTATACAGAGTACCCTTAAGATCAGGCAAGGTTCAAAGCTGGCTGAGCTCTAAGGCCATTTTAACACATCCGTCTGAGTTTGTTACAGACTGTTAGATGGTGACATATTCCAGTCTGTCATTTCAGTCAAGATAGTAATTAAAAATGAATAAAGTCATTTCAGTCAAGATAGTCATTAAAAATGAATACAAATTTTACTGAAGAAAGTTAAAGCAAACATTTTCTTTTGTTATTTCTTCTATTTTCTCCAAGTTCTTCTGTAAGATTTTCTGAACCAATATACCAATATATTTGTTCTCTTAGCCTTAGACCATATGCTTTTCTGAATATACAGCTACAGTAGGTCCAATAATAACTTCCCAGCAGATCTTCCCCTTGTACTAAATAAGGGCTTTTTACTGAAAGGAAAAAATTTCCTCATGGTTTTATACTACAAATGTATAATCTGATAGATCCCTTTGGTTGTTTAGATGAAATTAAAAAAAAAGCTTAATATGCATAGTACACTGACACCAAAACCAACATAGTTTTAGCTAACATTGTCACAAAGTGAAGCTGCCATAGAAATTGAAGTGATTCTCTAATGTTTTATGTCTCCTGCTTCCTAGTGTCTACCTGCATAGAAAATACATTTTGAAAAAAAATTATCGTATTGGTATGGTTATATAGTCAGAGGGTTCTGCCTATATATGACCCTCATCCTAAGACTAGAGGCACTGGGTCTAAAGATCCAAAATCTGTTCCTCTAGGATCCTATCCTGCATTCTCTTAAGACTTGCTAGGACTTTTGAAGGAAGGCAAGATCTAGATACAGAAACAATTCATGATGCCACTTCCTTCTAGGCAGCTGCATTTTCATAGAATGGTTGAGTTCGTTAAGGGACCTTGGGAGGTCATCTGGTTCAACCCAGGCAGAGTCACCCAGAACCAGTTGCCCAGGACCCTGTCCAGACAGTTTTTTAATATCACCAAAAATGAAGACCCCACAACCTCTCTCGGTTGCCATCACGGGTGAAAAATATTACATGATGTTCAGGACTCCCTTAAGTTTCAGTGCTTGCCCATTGTCTCTCATCCTGTCAGAGGGCGCCCCTAAAAAGAAGCCGACTCTTTCCGCTTTACTCCATACTATGTAGATTTAAACATTGTCAAGATGACCCTGTAGCCCCCTTCCTTCAGGGGTCGTTCCTCCCCACCTTGCACTTACACTTTGCACTTAAGGCTTGTTGAACTAGGGAGGTGCAATTTTTTGCTCACAAAACTTAGTATTCCTGATGCAAAACACCATTCTCAAAAAACCTGCTTGGGACACACACAGCATCCTACCATTAGTCATGCTGTTATGAAGATACACACATGATGCTACTCCAAACAGAATAAGATAATAATTTTTCAAAGTACATTTATCCAAGTTGTAATACAATTGCACATACAGCGTCTACCTGTTTATAAGACTGCAAATCTTATTGTGGTATAAGAAAGCAAAAAACCTGTTGATTCAGGAGATCTCACATGACTGCAACTAAAATCATTGTAGAGGACAGAGCTGTGGGCAAAAATACAGAGTGGTCTTGTATTAGACTTAAAGGAATCAATAAACCATGCAAAAAAAAGCACGAGTACATTCAGGCAATAATCTAAGGAAGAGGGAGGGAAGCTCACCCTGCAGAGATCAGCTGTAACCAGCTGCAACCCAGTGTTGAACTTAATAATTTCTTATAAGGTTCCTGTAATCTTGGCCAAAGGCCACCCTGAGACTCGTCTAATTGAAGCTAATACTCTACAGCCTCGAATCAGGCCAGGACATAGAAGGAAACTGCTATAGCAGAAATGATATGTGATCCTATACTGTCAACAGATGGGGAGGTAACAGGCATTTTTAGCCTGTGCTGCTCTCTGTATTGTCATACAATATTTATTCAAATATCCTGCTGTTTGCTCCCAGGGGAGGTTAACAGGCACAGGGCAGGACAGCAAAGGAAGGATTAGTCTTTAATAGATTTACAAATTTCTCTAGTAAAGGTAATTTGTTTTTGAAAGACATCTGATGAAGCTGCTAAAAATGAGCTCTACTCAGCACTGATACAGCACAAATGTGGATTAAAAATTGGCTGACATTACAAAAAGTAGCTTAAAAAGTGGGAAGGTATCATGATTAAATACAAGTACTCTGCTGGGATTTCAAAAACATCATTATTTGCATATTAAAGAGATATTCAGTAACTTGTGAGGATGCACATGGGGTTGAGAACATGAACATGGGTGATCAGAATGACAGGAATTTCTTTTTTGAAGCAAAACTTGAGTATTTAATTTAGTTTGTCAAACAAAGCTTATAAAGAGATATGATTACCTTATACATATATTTTTAAAGCAGCAATCACAGACAAGTTTTTAATCCAACAAGAACAAGTAGCTGGAAGTTATATTGGCACAGAAAGCAGGTGTTAGTTTATTTTTGTTTAGTTTGACAAGACATGACTAGCCACCAGGATAGACTGTCATGGAAAGGAGTAAATTCCAAAATCCAAGGGACATGGGCTTTGCCACTCTGACATCAAGACTAGTTTCTTTCTGGAAATTCATATTCTAATAAAATAAATATCTACCAGGCATAAGACACAGAACAATGTAGCTCTTCTGACCTTCAGCATATCAGACAGGCCTTTCTGGTATAAGAGCCAGAGAGTGATATGATTCCCAGCTAATAGGACTCACTCACTGGTGTGGGACGGTCTCATACTTTAAGCTCTGATATTGTGGCTTTTCATGAGGTCAAAGCTCTTTTCAGGTGACAGAACTCCCTGAGGCCTGTTTGAGACTACAGGATATGATCCTGTGGAAAGCAAATACTATCAAATTTCTGTAAGGGTGGAGACAATTTCCGTATACTTCTTTCCTGTGCCATAAACTTAAGGAAGTTGTGCAAGTGCCTATCTGTACCCCTAAATCCAGAACACTGAACGATTTTGTATGCACAGGCCTTCAGAAGCAAGTGTGCAAGAGATAAGAGCTACAGTTCATTGCACTGCTCAAAGCCCATAGAAGTTGCATCACAGTGTCAGAAACACAGTTTCTGGGATTTGAGTTCTTCTTCCTGTTTCTTTGTTGTGTTTCTTTGTTTTGTTTTTTTTTGAAGAAGATGTTTTGCTCCCAATTGTACCTGTGCTGGATCCCTGCCCCACTCATGTATGTCGGCTGAGGTTTTGTTGCTCAGAAAGTACTAACCTAACTGCCTGGGTTTATGCCTATTAATATAATGGATTAATAAACAAAAAGCTATCTAGAAATGCACAAGTTCTGAATAGTAAGAAATGCTTTCTTTCCCCTAAAGGGTGTATCAGAAGCTTTGTTTCTCTTCAGACTACCTTGCGCAAGTTATAACATGATTCAGCCTAATGTGACATGACATGTGCTTGCATTCCCTTTCAAGGAAAACTTTAGAGGGCATCCATGAAGTAATGTCCCTGTGAAGAACCTGTAACCATACTTATTTTGAGAATGTTCTGTGTTTGCCTGCCAGTGAAAAAAGTCCTCAGACAATGATAACTAGCTTCAAATACGAATATGTGGCTCTCTGGACCGAAAAGAATAATTTGAGCCATAAGTCCCATATTTGAAAGGTTGTTTACAATGCCTTTTTTCAGTATCAGATGTAGCTCTTTAAACAGTGCTCAATGAGCACTAAATGTTAATATGAAGCAGAAAGAGAAGCCAAGCCAGCCTGATTGCTTAGCTAGCTGATTGATTGCTTGATTAGATCAACACTCCAAACCCCCTTCAAGAATACAGTGTTTCATATGAGACGATCATCAGCTCTGCTGTTGTTATGGGGGAGAGGGTAAATGGTCTTTTGCAATTTTTTTGATATTTAAAAGCAAATAATTTTTAAACAATCTTAGTTTTTAATATGATTTTTAATGACAATTTTTGCACAAAATAATTTTGCTTCACCCTTTAAATCTTTGAAGTGCTACAATTATTCCTAGTAACATCCTCTCCCAGACTTTCTGGAAGAGCACTGGGGAAGGTGTGTAAGTGCATGAATGGTGGAAATATATTTAAAGAGAGAAAGCATGATGGATATGGGTTCACATTTCATTTATGACAAACACACAGGAAAACAAAATTGAAAATTACATCCTAGTCCAGCACCGGCCTTTGGGCGATCCAATAATAAATGTTAAGTCCATAAGGACCTAAACAGCACTAAGTCCTGCTTGTCCCAGTCCTGCAACTACTTCCCACCACTCAAGAGCAAAACTCAGGCCTTTACCACAGAAAAAAAGAACTGAAATTGAAGGAAGTACAGCAAGAGAAAAGGAGCTATCACAGTATTATAAATTCCTGTAAGACTGACTGATTACTTAGGGAAAAAAATCCAGGTGATCCTGGGGAACTTGAAGCAGAAAGCAAAACAATGTAATAGTGCTTGGCTTTTTGGTGGTTAGTTGAACTATGATGTTGAGGGAGTTATGTCTGAACAGAAAGTAATTTATAGCATTAATTTGAGCTGCTGCAGCAGGGGATGTTGGCCTGTACGCATACTAGTGTGGCTGTCACTAAGTGCAGGAGATCAAAAAATTCTAATCAAAGATTTATTATTGAAATTTCACATTTGATGAGGAAATGGGATACTGTGACATTAATCATTACGCGTTCTTACTCACCAGATCAAGTCTAAAACCTAGGCATAATCCCTCTTAGGAGGCACTTGATTTTATCCTGAAATGGGTTTAACACATTTCAGCTATTGAACACATGCATATATGAAATCTCTAGAGTTTATCTATACAGTATGCACTTCAAAGATTTGCAACAACTTCTGAACAATATTTCTGAAATATTGAAAATATTTTCAGTTTTAAAAATTGAAAAAAAAAGAAGGTATATAGTTAAGACACAGTACAGTTCTTGCCGCTGTATCAAAAGAGACCACTTACTTTGGGAAAAGTGAAGACCACCCTGGGATGAAGCCAGGATCTCTGGTGAACCACAGAATGGTCATTAGAATGAAGAGGACAAGTGTAACAATTTCTGGGTAGCTATAGCAGAAACAGAATGAGTTATAATTTTCCTAAATTCACACTTGTATTTAGTTGCTTTTGTTTGCAGATTTATAGTTTGAGATACCTCATTGGTCCAAGTTTCTTATACTCCTCCTGAATCACCCGTGATGAGGCCTCTTCTCTTGCTGTTTTCTTCTTGCTACACTTGAACATGTTTTTAAAACTGGAATGTAAAGCAGCAGTATTGGATGATGAACAATAGTGTATACAGAAGAAAAACAAAAAGTCTAACTTTTCTAATAGCAGTTACCAATAGCACTTTATAAAAGGAAAAATGTCACTTTACAATGCAGTATCTCTTACATATATTTAGTTATCACACACTAAACTGATCATACTGGAATTAAAAAAGTCCTGTGGGAGATTGACAGAGGCTGCACCAAAATGTGTCCTGTTCTTGACTAGTTCATTAGCCCAGGAAGGATGAAACTTTTATCATGGAAACTAATTGAAACAATCAAATATATAACCTGGCTATTTAATGAAAGTCATCTATGACTCTGCTTTACTTTAGTTTAGAATGAAAATGTTTGTATCACATGAGTAGACTGCAGAATGTTTGCTGCAAGCTAGGTTTTCATTCCTGGCTAAGACTCTTCCACAGTGTTAAAAAGAACATTACATAACAATCAAGAAAAATGACAATCAAGAAAAAGGAAAGAATAAATGTTCTCATATGTTAGTGAACTTATGGAGAGCAAGGCTTTGAAGAATCAGCCCAAAAGAAGTATGTCCTTTCCAAAACCATAAAAGCCCAAACTCTGTGGAAAAACAACAATCCTACATACCACCACACATAAACTTAGAAAAAGTAGAAGATTTTTACTTCAGATTTACAAATATAGTAATTCAGTTTATAACTCAGATATTGTTAAAGTATTCAAAACAATGCCTGAGTCCACCAAAGGGCGTATGCCTGATTGTGAATCTTCCAGTCAGACCAAAATGTGTTTGTCTGTCTTGCAAACATGCACTATTTAATGATGACTCATTTTTGATACAGACTTTTTACACTGAACTAAATAGTGAAGGATCTCTATTTTAGAAAATTCTTATTCCATCCAGAGATTAAGTCATACTAATCAAGGACACAAAATCACTGTTGCTGCATTTTCTTCCTATTGAACCTGTTAAACCTAGATGCAGTACGTACTCTGGTGCAAACTATTAGTCACCTTTAGTTTTATTGATTATACAATTTACTTACTCAAACCCAAGGAAAAGCCACTGGAGCCAGACCCAGGAGAGCAGCAAAATAATAACTGCGATGGGGAAGGACAGGATAAACCAGGATCCAAAATTGATGCACTGGCAGTCTGGGTAACGTCTGGATGAAAGTAAAAAGCATGATCAGTTCAGCTTTGCAAAGGAATGAAGACTTGTGAGAAGTACCAGAATGCACTGCTGCAAGACCATGCTTCTGGCTGGCAGCATGAGGTGTCCTCTGGTGTCCTCTTCCCTCGCCCTCCCATTCTTTTCCTTATCTTCATGAGGACTACAGGAACTAGGTGTGCCAGTTGTTCGATCACTGGATCAGCAACAGATCTGGAGATCTGACTCAGACTAAGGTGTGTCTAACCTGAGTTCTGTAGGCAAGGGAGGGTCACTTGTCAATTAGCATTAAGGACCGTTAGTACTACAAGGAAACAGAATTTGAAAGAAAACAGTTCTATGAGATGAGACTTTAGCACAAGAAAATATACTCAAATGACAAAGCTTCCAATGAACATAGAAGACAACAGTGGAGACTTGTATTTTTAAAACTTCTGTAAACAATGCAAAGCTGATTAAAATCAAAATTGTTATTACTAATTTCCAGGAATGTTCATTTGCTAGTTGGTTTGTCTCTCCAGTCACCTTGTCTCTTTGAGGCTGTCTTAACCTACTGTTCACAGATGTGGGCCATTCAACCAGAGCTCTCCCTGCCATGTGATTTTATAAAAAAAGGAGAAATGGGCTCTGGTCTTCTGAAAGAAATTATTTTACTCTTGAAGGTGAACGATGCCAGAGATTCAAAAGCCTTTTTTACAATTTACTTTGTGAATAGAAATTACTCTTCCTTTGAGTTCCTCCAACTCTACTGAGAGAGCTTTTAATGCTAAAGTGAGAAAATTCTAGTCTCCTAAACAGCCTTTCTCCTTGATGCAAAAAAAATCAGATAGAATGGAAATAAAAATTTCCAGACAGAGTGTCTAATGACCATTTCTGATTATTAATCAATCTTTCGTATTTCATGTCTTGCTAGAAGGAAAATAATTCCGATGGTTACATAGGTTTTTGAAGCTGTAAATGCTTATCATAAATGCTCTCTCAAGTACCGTGCACGTTTTAGGTTTGGTCTATACTTACTACAATGCTTACACATATTACAAATAGAGTGCTAACAGGGACAAAACCAAAAGTCCAATCCTCTTCTTGAGGTAACACTTTAAATTGCAGCTGTACATAATGATAAGACAGTGAAAGTGGAATGATAAATAGCATTGTGCTGTTACATTATTTATTGATTACAGGGCTATGTACCTTTTATTACATGATTAGCCATATCAGTCTTTGAATTTAAAAACTTCAAGATAGAAAAAATCTTACATAAGCATAACAATTTAGCATTTCATAACTTGCTAAAGTGTTTATGATCCTTCCTGTAACATGTGTAATAATTTCTTATTAAGCAATAAAACAAGCTCTTAAAAACTTCACAAAAGCATTACAATATGTTAATTTATTGTGGTCAGGTTCCACAGTAAGTTTGTACAGGGCTGAATATTTGTGTATTTCTGGTAATCTGAATATTGCAGTTGGGTATTCTTCATCTCCAGAGCAAATATTCCTCAGGTAAACAGAACAATCAGTTTAAATGATTTTTTAAAATGATCTATTATATAGTCCTGGTTGGATTACCTGCTGTTGGATTTTCTACTAAAGGTCTTGCCTGAGACAAGGATGGACAGGACACACTGAACTGTTTATTTTCTAGACCTATTTTCTCTGGAAAATGAAAACACTACAAATACAATCAATAACTGGTCTTTACCACTTTGCTATGGGCAATACAAAATAGTGGCGGGGGGTAACAAAAAGATAGTACTTAATTTTATTCTATTTCAATATTAGAGTATGAATACTTCTGACAATAAATAGTTTGCAGGAAAAAAAGGTTCAGCAAGAACTATTGGTTTTTCAAGAGCTTTGGAATGAAATCTGCCATTTTCTTTTCAAAGCAATTCTACTTAAATATGAGAAGGAATATTAAAAAATGCTTTGGAAAACCTCAAAACAAGGTGTTCCATTGAATGCAAGTTTCAGACTGACTTGAAATTATTTTCTTTTTCATTTATCAATGGACTTAAATTCCTCATTTCAACAATGCTTAGCCTTTTGTAAGTCTTCTGACAGTCTTTGCTAAGCAGACCCAAACTTAACCTCTGCTTCACGTAGAAATGAACAACAGTTCTTTACAACCTAATAGTGCCTGTCCTATTCATGCTAAGTAGCACCTTCTTCCTCAGACAAGCCCATCTTTTTCCATGCAGCTACTCAAATAGTAAAGTACTACTTAACCAAAGAATGACTGTCTTCTTGCATGTGTTGGCAGATCACTTACGGCTTTTCTTTGGGTAAAGCAAATACAACCATGCAATTTAATTTTCTCTCTTTAACAAATAATTTTTAAAAGCAATAGAATCAAGTAATATCAAATCAAAGGGTAAAGTTTCTAATGCATTTTACAGTAACCATGTGAGAGCTCAAGAATAATGTTAGATGTCTGAATTAAAATGAATATAAATAATATAGTCTCTTACGAATTGAAGTGCTCAGTAAAAATCAGATTAGTCGATGTTCCTGTGATGGTGGTCAACCCTCCAATGGTAGCAGAATAAGCAATACATAAGCACATCACTTTGAGAATCCCACTGTTTTTGTTCTTTCTGCCTTTTCTCTCTGCTTCAGCAGGTGGTAGGTTCTGCTTAGAAAGTATATACACCAATTAATATATATGAAGGGCTCATCATGAGGCACAAAAATAGGATTCAAGGATGCCTTAGAAGCCAGACAATTTGCTGGCAATATAGCTGTAAGCAGTGTGGTTTGGTTTGCTGTTATAATGGTACTGCAGTTATTCATGTGAAGGAAAAGGAGGAAGAGTCAAATTCTGAAGTCCTTTTCCTGAGACCGTAACTTCCCTTATGTATCCTGATATATATATACACCATATATATCAGCTCTGTACTCTGGTGAGGTTGGTTTAACTTGTGTACAATACACTGGGTGCACAAAAACACTAATGACATGATTATATGAGCAAACTATGTATATATGTGTGACTACACATATATCTCTTATTCACATGAAACTAGATTCACTGTTACCTGTGCCATGTTAGGTGTTGCACAGAAGTGAGATTTAGGTTAAAACTAAGTTACGCTGTGTAATAAAAGACACCTTAAATACCTGTTCCTTTCCTTTTTCATTTTCCTTTTCAACTGTGCACACAGTACTAGCCACATTGTTGTTATATCTGGAAAAAAAAGGCATGTATTGTAATAAACAGATATTCTATTTAGAAGAATTCTTAGAGCAGAATTTAGGAAATTAATAACAATTACCCATTAATTTGTTTTTCTTTCCACTCAGTGTTTTCACATTCTCCTACATTTTCTGTAAGACAGTGATGCAAAGACAAATAAGCAATTCAAGGAGCAAAACTGGAAAGACTCCACCAGCATGTCCCATTCCATGCAATCACTTCACATTGTCCCATGAATACATTTGGAAGTGCCAGTCTGAAAAAAAAGTTGAGTTGTGCCCTATTCCTTCATGACTCCTATTCCCCAGAATCTGAATCTTTTAATGAGGAGAAATCTGTCTAGTTTATAATCCAATTTATAATCCAAATGTGTAGGAAACCAGTTTAGATTCGTTTGTTCTCCTCAGATTACCTTGAAGAGCTCTTTTCTTGTGCTAACATTTAACCCTCAGTGTACCTATAGCCTGGAGTCATATTTCTTTTCAGACATTTTACTAGGCTGAAAAGCAAGCCTCTCCCCTTCTCTCCTCCTCTCATGAAACTGCCGTCTTCTGCACCTGTTCAGTTTTAATCAATCTTTGTGAACATGAGAGAGATCACACATCCAAGAGGAGTGTAGAATGTAATGACGGTAGTACTTCTCCAGCCATTTAATTGTATTTCATGTGTTGTTTACTGCTGAGTGAGGGTGGGCAAGGACCGGAGCTGCACCTCGTGCCTACCGTCCAGCTCCAGTGCGGGGTTGACGGAGCCATTAGAGCAAGACATCTCCAGCGCATCAGCTTCTGCTTCGGCTCTGATGATCTGCTGAGCTACAGCCTCTACAATTGGCATCACCATGGCAGCAGCAGAGGTGTTGCTGAGCCACATCGACAAGAAAGCACAGCTAACCATGAAACCCAGCATAAGCCTGGAATAGGAGAGAAGAGTCTGTGACTGCTACAGTAACACCTCCTATCACTAGTCTATTTAATATAAATGGAAAACTTTTTCGACAGGAAGCTTGAAACACTAAACATTGAAAGCTTGTAACTGATTTTTGAGGAAGTTTATGAATTAAAATTATCTTGATCAAAGCCACTGAAATTACCATATTTCACTATTAAATGTTCAAATATGCTGTAAATTGAAGCAGAAGCAATAATGTTTATTTACATAATTATACTGTATTTGAACCATCTTTGAAGAAAGAGCACTATACATGTCATGAATTCAAATGAGAGTTAAAATGGCTATCCTCTGATGCTATTAATCTTGTACTATACAATCCAGATCAAACCCCTGGAGCTATCTCTTAGGCTGTAAGTCCTCTAGATACCAGTCCAGTTGTTATGAGAAGAAACATTAATAATTCAGTAAGTGGTACTTAGTTCTTAATCAGAACACCAAGCCAGGCACAGGGATTATTGGCGCTTCAATAAACATTTCCTTTGATATTAAAAGGGAAAGGGAAGGTCATTAGAATGCCTTTGTCTGGTCTTGGCACAACTTTTTCTAAGTTTACTACAAATAGGAATTGCATCTGTGCAGTGCAATTCCTGACTGCACCGATGCAATACACTGAATTGTATCAATGACTGAAAAATCAAACATTCTATGTCATATCTGGACTGTAAATTTAGAATACAGGCCACAATGTCATTTTATTGCATTTCTTGGAGTTGTGAATGCAAACAGTCCTTCTGACTTCCTGTTCCAAGGTGCTGTCATTGCCATTAAACACCTGAGATCGACTCCCACCTGGTTACAACCTCCTTTCAGGTACTTGTAAAGAGTCCCCCCGAGCCTTCTTTTCTCCAGGCTAAACAACCCCAGCTCCCTCAGCCACTCCTCATAAGACTTGTGCTTCAGCCTCTTCACTAGCTTTGTTGTCCTTCTCTGGACATGCTTCAGCACCCCAATGTCTGTCTTGCAGTGAGGAGCCCAAAACTGAACACAGGATTTGAGGCTTGGCCTCACAGTACTGAGCACAGGGGGACTGGATCACTGCCCTGGTGCTGCTGGCCTCACTACTTCTGATACATGTTTGCTTCTCCACAAGAATGCATAATGCAAAATCCAGAAGTCTCCTGCTATTCTACTTTCACTGCTGCACCTCTAATGCAGAAATCTCCTCCAGTGGTATCTCTGCCTTGGGCAGGATGAGTCTCCAATGTACACGGGCTGGCTGGGGAGTGCTGAGAGCAGAGGATGGCTGGTGCAGAGAACAGCACCATCACTGCCATGGGCACTGCTAATGAGCAGCAGATGCTGAGAGGTGGGTAGATGCTCTCCTTCAAAGGTCATCTTATCATAATCTTGTCATCCCTTTGCCATGATCAGGACATGTGATGAGCTAGTTATGAAGGATACTGCTTCCTCAGGGTTATGATGCTGTCTGTGGAGTTTCACAGCATATTCTGAGTTGGAAGGGACCCACAAGAATCATCAAGTCCAACTCAAGTGAGTGACCCATACAGGGATCAAACCCATGGCCGTGGCATTATTAGCACCCTGTTCTAACCAGCTGAGCTAATCTCAGGAGTTACTGTAGGTCTCCTCTGCAGCTGGCTGCAGGTTAGATTGCCCACAGCAAATTCCTCAGCAATGCTCAGCTTAGCATGGCACACCATCCCCCTGTGTTCTCCCTTTCAAGATTTTGGCCAAAAGGTGAGAATTTAGGAGTGATTAACAAAATAGAAGTTAAAACAACTAAATCTACATAGCTCAAGAATACAACCAAAGATAATGGAAGGCAGTAGAACAGGACTGTAAGGAGCATTTTGTCAAAACAAAAAGCTACCAGCTATCAAAAGATGCAACATCTAAATAAAATACATGTGATATTTAAAATTAGGTCAGAGAAATCACTGAGGAATAAAAATAATCCAGCTTTTCCATGGGGTGCTATTAGTTAGACCACCTAAGAGGCATCCTCATTTTTTAGACCTGGAGTTTCTGTTTTTCTGACCATTTGCTTCCTGTCATTGTCTGCTTCCTGGCAAGGAGTCATGAGCATGATGTATTCTGCAAAGTCAAACTTGCCCTACAAACCTTATCTGCAGCCTTACTGGTGTGCTGACAAGTGCATCTGTGTGCCTAAACCTTTTCTGCAAGTTTGTAAAGCAAGCAAAGAGTTTTCACTTCATAAGATATATGATGATAGCGAGTAAGCAGAGAGTGTGATTTCATTTCTCTCATCACCTCATCCAGCTGGGGAAGTTCTTCTACTTTGACTTTTTTTTTTGTATGTAGACAAAGAAAAAAAACATAAGTAAAGACACTGTGCTTGATGTGTTTTTCCTTCCCCACCACAAGTTTAGTTTTATGATTTTTTTTTCCTCACTGTGTATTTGAGCTCTTCTTGTATTTTTGAGAATGTCCAGAATTTTGAAAACATTATTGAAATAAAAATTAATAATCAGCATAAAACAGTTTTTATGTTGAAGGCGTTGGGTATGAATGTTCCAAACACCATCAAGAAACAGGACCCCTATATTATTCACAAATTAACCATTCTTTTTGTTCAGAAGGATCCTTACGAACAGAATCACTGCAGGGGAACTTTCAATTAGGAGCTCAGCAAAATAATAAAGTGTCACCTGCAAATGAATCATATCAAGTCAAATATATACTTCGAGTAGAAAAGAAAGTCTGGATTTCTTTTACTGAAAAAGCACTAGGCAATTATTTCTGGAATATGTAGATATCCACAAGAAATATTGTCCTTAAGACATTGTTTAGCACATACCATGCAGGGTTAACACCCACCAGCATCACCATTCTTAAGGCCACTCTTTTGTGCAAATTCCATTTTTCTGTTGATGTTGCCAAACAAATTACTCCAATCAGCAGCAGATGAAAGTCTTTAAAATAAGCAGATGCCACCTGAAATAAACAAACAAACAAACAAGCCCCCAAAATCCAACCAACCAGAAAAAAACAAATGAACAAACAACCTTTTTTTTTTAACTAAATGCTGAATTTCTGTTAGTACTTGGTATTATCAATTTAATGGACTAAATCACCAATGAAATGTTGCTTTTATTACTTTTGTCATCTATTAAACAAATGCAATAACAACTTTAAACATAGAGTATGAGTATCTGTGATCATCACTTTGACATGAAGATATATTTTGCACATGGGGTTTCACTCAGCATTTTGCATGGGGTCATTAGTGTCACATCTCACCTTCGTAACCTTAGGATATTTTATATCTAACTAGCATTTTCCTATTGACTGGCATTTTAGAACTGAAACATAATATAGAAAAAAGTGTTAAAGAAATACGAACAAGTCCTGAGGACAAAGCATGTAAGCAAGTCTTGAGACAGAACTACTGTGATTGGCACTCCATGGATTAGCCTGACAGGTTTCAACATTATGCATTTCCTTCTTTGAAGTTTTGATCCTTGATATCCACAATATAAATGAGAGAAAAAAAAGATTTACCTGCTTGGATCCCATTATACCAAAAAATGGGAACATAATGGCAGGGAGCAAAGCTGAAACAGCCAGTGGCAAAGCTTCTGTGAGCCAAAAGATGGCTACTACAAACAATGTGTATGCACATTCTGCTTCCTAGAATACAAAAGGCACCAACAAAAACATGAGTTGATCATCCAGGGGAAAAAATCACAGCTATGTCAATAGAGAGATTCCCCATACCCAGAAAGAGTAGGAGTCAAGGAACCTGAATTTAGGGTACTTATTGTTTGTCATTGACAATCTTGGTAAGATATAGAACACAGGCTATAAAACAGTTCTAAATATTTTTTTTTTCTAAGAGATAGTAAAATTATTTAAAATCTACCACTTAGAAAAGGTAGGAAAAAAGTCAGCTGCCTACTCCTTCAAGGACAATTAATCACATAGGTTATTCTGGAGCATTCTCAGGCCATGGATTACCATAAATCACAACATAGTCTGTATGCCAGCAAGCCTTTAAGCGTCTAGAACTCACAGTCAAATTTTGTCTCTCTTGTAATCAATGAAGTTTTGTCATCAGTATTATTAAGGCAAGGATATGATCTAATAAAAGAGCTTTGTGCAAGACTGACAAGAAACACAGCTGTTGTTTTTAAGACTTGTAATTTTAATGACTTTTATTTAAACTCTGGAAAAACAAGAGTTTTTTGGTTTTTTGGGTTTTTTTTGCCAGAAGAATCTTTTTCAATGCTGCCTGTAAAATGCAGCCACAGCCAAACTTAATGAGGTGAAGTAAGTCTAGTTTCTTCTATAATCCTAGAAGCTTCTTTTGTGTTTTTATATTTATATTTATATAAATATATTTATATTTATACATATATATATTTATATTTATACTTTTAAGGAAAATGGCTTGGAACTTTTTATGACGCTGGTTAGGGTATGAAACTACCCAACAGCAGCATAGGTCATTTGTTCTGGGAAAGGGAAAGCTTAATGATGTGGCTCTTGGAACCTTTGACTGGTAAAACAACGTTAAATCTAAGTCAGTCAGCTACGGCTATCATTTATTTTTGGAAAGAAGTTTTTGTTATGTATTAAACAATTTGAAAATGTCAGCAGTCACCTAGCAAATGTTCATCTCACTGAAGTCCTAGCACATCAAGAATTTCCTGTGAGTTTCCTCTTGGAAAGGAGACTGAAATTTTGAAACTGTGATGTGAGTGTGAAGCACGTTGCTCTGTAACCCTTATCTGTGATGCAAGGACTTCTGAAATTAACTTTCATGTATTGTCATATGAGATATGTATAATGCACATGTGATAACGCATCACAGGAGAATTCCATTTCATTCTACTGACATCAGAACTATACCAAATAGAATCATAAACAACATCTTTAGATAGCTATTTCATCAGCTTGGAGTTGTCACAAGAATTAGTGAATGCCCGAAGAACTTATTTCAAGTAAAATAAAACTAAAATGTCCTGCCATAGACTTTTCTCTATTTAGGAACCAGAGGAAATTTAGCAGATCATTGACTTCAATCATCTCCTATCAGACATCACAATATGTAATGAACTTAAAATCCTTCATGAAACAAAAAAGTAAATGCAGCTCTCTTCCTGAGAGTTCATCTTCATTGTCAATCATACAGAGCTGTCCAAAAGGTAATAGCAAAGACAGGATTTTCAATGTAATCTAGATGATGTTAAATGGAAAAAACATTTCTGAACAAGAAAACAAGTATGTGACTCAGAGCTTCATGCACCCAGTACAGAATTTTACATTGAACCTGTCTTCTCTACAATTCTATGCCAATATACTTTGACAAAAAAAAAAAAAAAAGCTATACCCAAAATGAAAACAAAATAAATTTATTCAAGGTCCCTTCCAACAGAAACTGTCTATGAAAAGATCTGGGAATCTCAGTCTCTACATATATGTGCAAAATATTTACCTCTCAAAGCAGGTTACTTACTTTGGTTTTGATGATAAGTGGAAGTGGAAGTAAAAGTAGTGGGGTGAGGACAATGAGCAGGAGCCTTCGGTAAACCAGGAGGTAGCTAAGAATCTTCATGGTTGATGGCTGTTAGATGAACTTTCCTGTAGGAACTGCCAAAAAACTGGTCTGACTTTAAATAGCTGACTCTGATTAATATTTTTCCAAGCTATCACCTTTAGCCATTGCTAAAGCAGGCCAGTAAAGCAAGTTAAAATTAAATCTCGATCTTTATTGTTTTAGTGAGTTTATTAACAGTAGGTTGATAAGATAAGTGTTCATCATAAACCAAGCCTAGATGTCAGCCCTGTCAGGACTTTCTCTCCCTGCCCTACCTCATAACAAGTTTGTATAATTAGAGCGGGTTTTAGACAGCTAGAAAACTAAAATCTTCAGATGCTCTCCCAGTCACTGTCAACTTCAGTAGGAAGACAAAACATATTACATACATAAAATACATATTCAAAAACAATTGTGGCATTGTGTGAAATCATATGCAAGATAACTATATTGAAAAGAATTAAAAAGTCTTCACTGTCATCTCCATCTGTGGCGATATTCAAAACTTGATAGGACAAGATCCCGAGCAATCTGACCTGAACTTTGCGCTGCTTTGAGCAAAAGGTTGGACTAGATGACTTGCAGAAGGCCCTTTTATCCTCAGTTTCTGTTGTTTCTGTCTGTCTACAATTTAAACTACATGAAAAAAAATAGGGGGGGAGGAGGGGGTTTCTGTCTTGCCAGGCAGGGAGTGTATGATAGCTCATTTTCTCTTCTCTTGTAGAAAGGGGATAAGGTTTTTTATGTACATCATATAAAGCTTTGAGGAAGGCTAGGAGTAGAAGAGTTTTTGAGGCAAAAGTAAAAAATAAGTAAACCCTTTTGCTTGAATTTTCCTGTTTTACAATAAAAGAAAACTTGGTACAGTCTTTGTAATACAACAAAATAGCATCAAATAAAGAACAGGAAAAGAGGGGAAAGAGGCTTGTACACTATCTGTGGGTGAAGATCAAAAGGGGAAAGAACACACTGTTTTGTCCTCAGGATCTTACGTGAAGCAGAAAATCGGAAGAGGAGACAGATAAAGAATTCTTTGAGCTATCATCAGGACCATCCAAAGGCCAGGTAGTAAAGGTGGATTTTTACTATCCATAGAACTTTTTGATTATAAGAATCCATGTGTCAGGGTACAGACAGACCAACTGATCAGATTGCCAGTGTTGAGTACAAACTTCTAGTTTCAGGAAGGTAGGACTTTGGTTATGGGAAAGCAATATTTCATATCTAAGTGCCAGGAAGGAACTGACCGAAAAACTGAAGGTGGGAAATAAATTTTGGATTAAAGTTATAATGAAATAACAGCCTTTGCTATGGGGTAATTGGGAAAACAGCTTTGGCACAACCTAGGGATCTGAGACCTTCTGAGAACATAATGTAAGGAATTAAAGATGTTAATTGAACTGGAAACTTTTGAAATGAACTGTTCTAAATATATAATGACAAAATTTGTTTAAAGAGTTAAGGAACAGAGAGCAGAGAGGGACATTATGTGCCTGTATCGGGAAATCTCCAAATATCCAAAAATAAAAAAGGAATTGTATGACATCTGGAAAAATTTGCATGTGCTTGAGGACTGCTACAAAGGAATAACAAAAATTTAGACTAATAAATTCAGGAGGATGTTGATGTGAAATATATTTCAGTTGGAGATGTCAAAGAAAAGTTCTGTTAAAATGTCAGAACTAAGAATAAAACAGAGTAGAGTAAAGGGATTTAGTAAGCAAAAGAGAAGACAAGCTGCAGACAGTGCTAGAATATTCAACACTTTTCTTGAGTCTTCACAAAGGTAAATGGCAGTCAATTAAATTAATTTTAACATGAAAAAGGGAATGCATTGTGGCCACAGTGATGGTGGGAGTAGTGAATAATTAGATTTAATATATGTATTCAAGTCAACAGTTTCAAATGAAATTCACCCATAATTCATGGATGATAATTCATGCAGTAATCTGAGAAATATTTTAGAATATATTTGAATACATTTTGTTATGCCATATATTTGGAAAACTGTGTAGCACTACAAGTTCCTAGAAAACTGGTCACATAAATGGAAATGAAATATGGCTGTCACATGAACTCAATCTAGTTTTCTCTTTTTATGGGACAACTAACTTAGTGATCAAAGAAGTAAATTGCATGCATTTTGTTTTACTTTAATAAACTTTTTAGGTGAACTAAGGGCAATTCCTAAGGATAGAAGTAATGCTCTAGGGGAAATTGTGTCTCTGTGCACAAGCGATTTAAAAAAAATTGTTCTTAAAGAGCAGTTGCAAATGTTTTACATTCATACTTAGAAGACATTTCAAATGTGGTCCTTAAGGGGTCTATTCTGCTTAATTGTCTACCCCATATTTTTATTAGTGGTTTGAATCATAAACTAGAAATCAGCAGGACAAAGATTAAAATAATACTTTCTAGCCAATACTAGATAAAATCTGCTTTTTCAACATTCTCCATAGCAAAATGCTGTGTGGAGATAGGGGTGCACATTTCAGAAAAAAAAAAAAAAAAAGAGAAAAGGGGAAAGACTTCCAGTACTAATTCAAGTAAAATATTGCTGATGGAACAGTAGAAATAGTCCTGCAGAATTAGCATTGAAATTCTCAAGCTTGTCTGCAGGTCCCTCATCTGAGACCTGCAGTCAGCCACCACCAGAGATGGCCAGGGCAGAACTAGGAGTTAAACCGAAGAGGTTTACTTCCAAACATATGCTGAGATGTTTCTGGAGCAATCAGGCATTTACAGGTAACCTGAGAATGGATCAATAGACAGATGCTTAGGTAGATAATGAATTTGCAGTGGAGTAAGTTTAGTGAAGGAAGACTGAAGGCTTTCTGAAAGACCATGGAATCTGGCACAAAATTTTCCTTACAGGCAGGAAGCAGGAACAAGCTAGGATACGCAAAGCTGCTTACAAGAACTCTAAACACAGAGCTTCGCATGTGAAGAGGAAAGGGGTTCTAATGTGATTTGAAGTATTACTGAATGATTAGGAAAAAACTATAAATTCAGTTTGAAAAATAAGGATTTATTTGCAACAATGGAAAAAAAAATTAAAAAGAGTGGAAGTCTTTAGGGAGAAAGAATGTTTCTTGTTGTACTGCCCACTGTTAGCTGGTCTGGGTCAGTATTGACCCATTAATCCCTAGCCTTCATGGAATGCTTAATTTACTTCTGTTTTGTCTTGAGTAAACTGTGGACAACTCCTGTGTATTTTCTCAGTAGCTGAACTGAGTTTTGTGGTTCATCTTTTCAGATGAATGGTCCTTTTATGCTGAAGCTTTGTCTAGATAGCTGTATTAGCAGCTTGACTGAGGACTACTATTTCATACTTGAAGAAGGGCTTGTGTGCTCAAAACCTCATCATTGTGTGGAAGCAGAAGAAGTGTTTGAGAAAGAGGAAAGAAAAATTCAGTTTCTTCCAAAAGCTGATTTTTCCATAAAACAGAGGAAGAACAAAGTCTTGTATGAAAGATCCAGTTATGGGGAATGAAATGGCAAGGTGGGCGTCATCACACCCCAGTAGATATGATCAATAAGAAACCAGTCATGCCCCACTGGTTAGAAAAAAAAAAAGAATCTCAAACTTTCATAGACATTGTGAGATTCTGTAGAAGGTATATTCCATGTTACAGTCAGCTTGTGAGTCTTCTCTATTGAGTGATCTATATGAACTCTTTTGACTGAGGCTCTGAGCAACAACATGGCATTGCATGGATCAAACAGCATATAGTTCATACAGTAGCCCATGGGCCAATCCAGACAGGACCAGATGAGAGAAATACACTACTGCCAGGAAGCATGACTCAACTGGAAACACCTGCAGATATCTAAGGTCAGCACTGAGTGTTTTGAAACAATATAGGGCAATTTTCTGAAAGACCTGACAGTTGATGGGTTATGTGGAAGAACTGGGATTCTTATTGTATATCCTGAGGAGAATGAACCCTGGGGGGAAATAATATATGATGTGATTTGCATATAATCAAGAATCATGTAAACCAACAGAGAATAATCCTTGCAAGAAGACAAGCAAGTAGAGCAATGACCCAGCCTGAGCCAATAATTAAATACAATATGTCATCTTTCCTGTCCTGAGCAACCACCAGAACACATGAAAACCCAAATCATGCATTAAAGACCTCAATAGACATTTTATGAACATTTTAGAGGAATGATCCATAGACGAAGGGAATGATATCTGTGTATATATATCATGTGACAGGAAGGAGAGGGGTGCTTAGTAGAGTTGTACTGGAAGTGTAAGACTTGAGCATAACGTATATGAACTGAAAGGTGGAGATTGTACTGGGGTGGATGGATTTTGTTCAAAGTAGCCTGTATGGTGCTGGTTTGGATCATGTGATGTTTTGGAAATGTGACTAAAAATGTAGATAACATGCCTGTGTTTTGGTTAATGCTGGGAAGTCTTGCCACAGCATCAAGATATTCCCAGTTTGCCCTCCTAGCAAGTAGGCTGGGACAACAAAGGCAGTTTACCCAAACTGATCAAACACGATATGCCTGCCATATGAAATCATACTTAGTAATAAAAAGGGGGGGGGGGGAGAAGTATTTTAGGATGGCAGACATTGCTTGGAGGCTGGCTGGGCACCGGTCTCTTTGTGGGAAGGGGTCAATAATTACCTATTTATTTTTTTTGTTTCTCTTTCCTTTGCTTATTAAATGTTTTCAACCCACAGGTTTTCTCACTTTTGCTTTTCTTTTTTCTCTCCCCCAGTCCTACTGGAGTCAGAGATGGTGAAATAGGTCAACCCACCACACCTTGTCAACGGCCTTGTAAGTTACAATACCACTCTCTACCTTCCCATGCAGTTATCTTTTAATTGTCACAGACACGACGGTAGTATTACTGTACAAAGCCAACAAGAACACCTTAGTTATGCAATACTCCCTGGAAATTTCAATGCATGCAGATTTTAGTACAATGTTCAGCTGGGCAGGATCTGTAGAAATGTTGAGGGGGAAAAAAATTAATATTTCCTTGTCAAAGGTTGATCATATGGGATTACCAGAATGCCTTCCTAGAATGAGATAAGTACTGTTTTAGACTGGCACTCTAATCTAGAAGGAAAGTATTTTTATACCAGTGTATGACTAA
>JAYRBT010000042.1:21321114-21341213 GCA_036023395.1 Myiotriccus ornatus | reverse complement strand
AGAAATTAGTTATGGAGAGACATTAATCACTGTACCCTCTAACCTGGCTTCAGGTCACTACCTTTATTCTTAATCTTTGCAAAGATTAACAATCAGACAATTTACATATATATAGCTCTGTAAAAGATTTACAGGTTCAGATTGTAAGAATGATCTCCAGATATCCCTGCAAACTTTTTGCCTTTATAGTTCTTCCAAATCAAATCTTGGATTATGGTCTCTTCCTCACCCCTCCCCTCAAAAATAAAATGAAATTCATCCAATGATAGTGGAAAAATAAGTAAAAATAATACAAAACCTTTGTATTTTGTTCTTGCTTTTTCAGAAAAGGGTCATTTTTTTCTGAAACATATCCTGAGTTATTATAGCTTTACTCATGAAAAAGGAAGAATACAATTCAGGGAGAAAAGTTGTATTTTTGTGTGCTGCTGAGTAAAAAGGCACAGCAGCGCTGGGCTTTCAAGGGCTGCAGTCTTACAGAATGAACTAAACAGAAGTAGCTTATCTTCTTAGCCAACTGTTGGATACACTTTAAACAAATTGTCAGCATTTTAACAAAATTAACCTTTTCTTTACCTTCCTGTTGTGTGACACAGTAACTTTCATGGAAAAAAACCACTCACAGAATTGCTGATCAACTTTCCTTAAGTTGAATTAAAATTATTGTTTCCTATCTGATTCAACAGTTTGAAATCTCACTAAAATACACTTATTTATCAATATAAAGAAAATACTTCTTGAAAACAAGAATTACATTCCCGGCCCTAGTACTCAAAGCCAGACTGATCCATCACCAACTGTTTGGGCTCTTTATGTTTGACTCCCCAGTGAGGGCAATACAACCCCCTTTTTCTGTCTCCTGTATTGAGATTGGCACAACTCAGTGCTGTCTCATCCCAAACATCAGCTTTTTCTATGGAACATCACCACTGGGCTTGCTGCTTTTCCCTGAGAAGGGACAGCTGCTGGTTAACAGCAATCCTTGGCCAGAAGGCACATCCCTCCTGCCTACCCGGAGCGGCCAGCAGGGAGCAGAGGTCAGCTCCACAACCCTGGTCCAGAGGAGGGCTGATAGCCTGACCTAAGGTTTTTGAAACCAGACCTGTCTCTTCTAACTGATGAGATCAAGAGAGTTTGGAACAGAGATTTCTACTGTGTGTGTTAACAGCATCCACGGAAAAGACCCATTTCATTTAGAGTCCTTGTGCTCTAGCTATGTACAGACAGTAAGTACTGCTAACCCATTGCAGCCAAGTATGCTGAGTGCCATGATGTCTCTCTGAAGGATATATTTGTTGTGTGTTTGTGCAGACACACGCCACTTTCCCCAGGTATTCTGAACAGTGACAATGGGGGGTTAATGAGAGTTTCTGTCAGATTCTGGAAACTCTCCTGGCTAATCAAGCAGTCTGCAAATTCCTCTGTCACAAGGTTCAATGCCTCCGCATTCCTTTGCAGAGTGTCAGGGTGATCTAACAACAGGAAACCTGCTGCTGCTGGTTGCAGAGCAACCACGGAGAGAAATAATCTGTATTATAACAATTTGGTCTTTAGCCAGGCTCAAGTAATGTTGTTGGGCATAGGGAATAGCTGGCCACACCTGGGTGATGAGACTAAAAGCTGTCCACTGCATTCAAGCCTCCTCTGTAAACCACTTCCTTATAGGTCTCCTCACTGCCACTGAGTGGCTTTAAAGCATTAAAAAACCACATAAAACCCCAACCCAAATGAACAAACAAACCCATAAACCCAGCAGGCTTAATTATGATATAAAGCAAGTCAGATAATATTTAAGTAGAAAAAAAATCAGCTACTTAAGTTGATAATAAAACTGAATATATAAATATTAGCTTTTTATACATAGCTCTCCAACTCCAAAATGGTTCGTTATTCTGATCTTGGTTTAGCTAGTTTTGTGACTACCTATCAATAGAAAATTCTGCACAGCCTTCCCTGATGTGGACAGTTTTCCCTCTGTCCCTGTCAGGAGCCAGCCAGCTGCTCCCTGCTCCTTACAGCATTTCCCATCTCTGAGGTACATGTTCCAAGCTTTGTACCCTGATCCCTTGCTAACCATCCCTGACAACTCTTGAACCTGCCCAGTCCCTCAGCACACTTGCTTGAGAGCAATTTCCTCCATTTTGCCTCCTTTCCAGCCGGCTGCAGCCAATTAAGTTGCTATTTGAATGATCAGCATGAATACATCTATAGCAACAAAGAAAATCTTAAATATGCCTAGTTCAAAATTTTTCATCTGTGTGGACCAACTGGCTTTTTATTGGCCAGCACTCAGGGTAAGATTAGTTAGTCCCTGCTGTTCAGCCTTGGAGGCAAAGGGAACTGTGCTGTCCACAGCATCGTTAAAAGCCATTAATTATGTTAATATCTTCCTCACCTGTCTTCTTTCCTGACAGGCCATGTGGCAAACTCATCTCTGGAAAATATTTTCACAGAGAGAGGAGGCCTCACAGAGACCCCACCAGGACTGTGCTGTTACTGCCACATCTAGGTCACCTCAGAATCTGCTTTGCATCCTGGCTGCCTTCTCCAAGGCTGGGATGACACACATCAGCCCTTTTCCCTGCAAACAGACTGCAAAAGGGATGTTATTGTACCCCAACTTCGAATGGCATAACCAAACTTTGAGAGAGGCACATGCAGACCTACAGGGATATTGTGGATATGGCCATTGCAAGTAAGGCCTTCCCCTTATAATAATAATTTAAAAAATAAATTAATTAAAATTCATGATCAGAATAGGCTGAGCTGCAAAACAACATTGTTCTTAAGTCCATGACCTCTGTTATTGATACTGCAAGCAATGGAGCTATAATTTTAATAATAAATGAGGAAACTCCTTACCCAGTGCAGTTTAACACTGACGAATCTCTATAGCTGAACAGACTTGATTTACAGCTAGTAATCCACGTGTTGCAAACAGTGGTTATGTCAAATTCAGGTAGTAGGATGAGTCACAGCTGAGAATAACCAAATACACACATTGTGCTCTTCTTAGCTGAGTTTCAAAAGGCTGTATATCGGATTCCTTAATTTCTTACAAATTTACTTAATTTTAACTAATTTTGCATTTACGTTATTTTTTGCCCAGGTTGCTCTTTGCAATACTTCTCTGTTGTTTGCTGTAGCATGATTTGAAAAAAGTTTGTTGTCAGCTGTCTTCTGTAACAAATTGCCAATACATGGCAGTAAAACCATAGTTTAATGAAAGCATATGCTGTATTTGAAACATAAACGTGTATAAAAATCAAACTTAAACACAGCAACATAAGCAATCATTTGTAATACTCAGAGTTTCTCATAAACTCTGCTATTGCAAAGTTAAATAGAATTTGAAAGGTAGTAAACTATGTAAGTATAAACATTTATACTTATAAAGTTTATAAGTATAAATGTTACTCATACTTCTTAGTATAAACATTTAACACTTAAGGCAGAGTTTGACAAGATTATTTAGGGGCTACACAGTGCATGCCCAGTAAATAACAGGAAAGAATTCTTTGTTAAAATTTCTTAGTAATCTTCACTAATGTATATTTCTGTTTGTCTTATCATACCCTTATCACAAGCAAAGGGCTTCCTTTTTTCTTTTTCTTTTGAGTGGGGAGGGAAACAAAGTACCTTATGTTTGGTTATATCTCTTTTGCTATAGATTTGGAATTATTAGTACTTTTTCGTTACAGCTTGTATGTATACCCAAGGAGTTTACATTAATCAACTCTTAGTCACTATTGTTAACAAACTCACCAGAATATCCACCAAAGCCGAACAAAAAAAGATGAGATAAATACAATCAAAGAAAATCCATTTAGGTGAATGACTATTCATGGTATTCATTCAGCTATAGTTATTACATATATACTTTCCTGCCTCTGAGCAGTGAGCAAAGCTTTGTTCTCAGTATCTGAAGACACTTTTTCAGAGGAAGAATGAAGTTTTCCAGTGTTTCCTTTTTTTCAACTCACTTTTGATATATCCTATCATTTCTGTCTCTCTGTTCTGTCTTTCCTTTCTCTCTGCTCCTCCACAGACTTACTGGCAGGCTAAATTATAGAAAAATCATAATTAAAAATGATTCCTTTCCCTGCTTCACAAAACACAGTCCTTACACTCCATTCATTTCACCACAGTGAGAATTTTTTCACAGTCAGGCAAAGAGTATTACCTCAGGAGAAAGGAACAAGTTTTCAAACCTGGCTTTTCAAAGGACTCTGCTTCATTAACTTGTTGAAAATCTTCAGGCTTCAAAAAAAAAATTGAATCCTCCATGTCATTTGTCTCTAATCTCAGTAGAAAAACATCCTAATAATTTTCACTCATTCCTCAGATAACGAAATATAACTATTAGTACTGTGATCCTGATGTCCTAATGTTTACCAGGCTTGAAGGATTCCTTGCTTAAAGGGTGGTTGAAGGAGAAGGACAAACCTCTCCCACAAGAAGAGCAAGGGATTAAACATATATAATTTTTTCTACTTTTTTACCCGAATAAATATGATCAAGGGTCTATTGTTCAAGAACACTTTGTTCTTAGTCCAAACTTCATGAATTTATGCAGTTAGCTTACGGCTAAAAAGAGGCGGGCTCCTTAACAGGACTACAACAGTATCGTGCGGTTTCTGCTCTAAAACTGGATTCCTTTTAGTTCTCCAAATTAACTGTGTTAAGAAAACTGTCAGGAACTGAAAGCATGAACAACAGGAGAATACGAATTTGGTACTTTATTCTAAGTTCTTATTATCTTGATGCAGTCATCGGACAAAACATAATGGAGTGATAAAATAAGAAGACAGAATTGCAGTATTTGCCAATGATTTGAATATCAGTGCACTTGTCCTTCCCAGATCTTTCTAGGAATGCTGAACAAAAATATCCCCAAGCAAAAGCAGACAGAACTATAACCTTGCGAAGAACTATCAAGGCTTGCTCTGCTTCTCAAGAGCCAGTTAAAAAGAACAGGTGGTGGAGAAGACAACAAAAGAACCCCAACAACCACAATTCATCACTTCCATATATTTTCATATTGCTTCATGTTGAATCATAAAAAGGATGTAACTTGTTACAGATTCCTTTGAGTTATGGGAATCCTTTTTTCCAGCTACTAAGTTTTCACCAGCAAAAGAAGCTGAAAAACCTTTTGCCTCCAGAGAATTGTTCAACTTAGACAGCACTATGGAACAGATATAAATTATTAAATTCACTGAAGTAACTTAGCTAAATTAATTATGATCAAGGTTTATGTTCTCCTACGACTTTTTTTTTTTTTTTAAATCAGCCTCATCTGTGTGCTAAACTATTTATATTACAGTCTGGCCTACAAAATTCAAACTGAAACTGTGACCACATTGCATTGAAGGTTTAATGCCTAGTTTCCTTCTAACTTGAAAGCTTGTCATTATCTTGAAAAGAAAGAAAAAAAAAATCAAACCTTGCAATAAAACAACCACAATAATATTAAAAGTTTATTTTAATTTACTCCAATGAAACAAATCTTGCTTTATCACTACAATAAATTGTAAGTGGAAATTAGGATACCTGTCAAGAGTCGAAGTACCATTTAATCTAAAATAAAAACTTCGGCTTTTCCAGTTTATTTTAAACTAAAGCTGTTTCACTGGCACAAAAAAAAAAAAGTGGTTCAGATCCTCTACCTGAGAAAAACAGATGCTTAGCCATAAAACGAATCACAGAACACTTTGCAGTTGCACAACACCAATTACCTGAGCATCTCATGGCACATAGGAGTGATTCACCATTTTACTGAGGCAGAAATCAAGGCATGTGGAGAGGAAGGTCCACAATTTTGAAAGCAGCCTGTAACTGGGAGTGCTTCCATGTTAGGAAGGTTGACTTCAACAAAGTCTATTTCCAGTGTTTGAAAATTTAGGTTCAAAGCGCATAATGTTTGCTGCATTGCACATCTGCTTTTATTAACTAGCCTGGTGTTTGAGGCCCTTTACTTCACCTCTTTGTCTAAATTCCAGCTACAAGTATCATAAAATTGTGTCCAAAATTTGAGGCTGATGATTTACCACTAAAAGCATGTTGTGGTTTAACTCTAGCCAACAACCAAGCTCCACACAGCCACTCACTCACCCGCCAGCCAACAGGATCAGGGAGAGAATTAGAAGGGTAAAAGCCAGAAAACTCATGGGTTGAGATAAAGGCAGCTTAACAGGAAAAGTAAAAACTGTACACACAAGCAAAGCAAACCAAGGAATTAATTCACTGCTTCACATGGGCAGGCAGGTGTTCAGCCATCTCTAGGAGAGCAGGGTCCCAGCACACATAACAGTTACTTGAGAGGACGAACACCATCACTTCAAAAGTCCCTCCTTTTTACCTTCTTCCTCCCTCTTTATATACTAAGCACGATGTCATATGGGCTGGAATATCCCTTTGGTCAGTTGGGATCACCTATCATGGCTGTGTCTCCCCCCAGCCTTGCATGCACCCCCAACCTCCTTGCCAGTATGGCTGCACAGAAAACATAAAAGGCTCAGCTCTCTGTAAGCACTGGTCAGCAATAACAAAACGTTTGTATATTATCAATCCCATGTTCAGCCCAAATCCAAAGCATAGCCCCATAACAGCCATTGTAAACAACATTGTCTACCCCAGCTGAAACCAGCACAATGACATCTTGTAAATTGTCAGTAGACTGAATGACAGTCAGAAAAAATGGATATCCACAGTGCTGAACTCTATGTAATTTTAATATTTAAAATGTCCTCTCTCCAAGTTTTCCGGATGTACTTGCAAACCTCCTCTTTGAAGACTTGTATTCAGGAGCTTAAAGACCTAAAGAAAATTAAGGATGAAGCATTTTATCTCAAGTGTCTGCTTCATATGGAGTAAATTAGAAAAGCAACGTGAAATAGTAATTCTAGGGATGAGCATCAAACCATACTGAGTATGAACATCTGTCAGTGACACCTACATCCACTCTGGACCAAACATTACAGCTCACTACAGGTTTCTGCAAAGGAAATGAAATTGCCGCCCCTTATCATGTTTCCTACTGTATAAACTGAGGTTCTTCAAGGCAGATTATAAAATTGCATACTTATACAGACAACTTTTGAGGATCAGAAAGTTATTTACTCCTAAAGCTGCCTAGAAAAGGATCATGGTAAGCTCTGAGGCAAATACCAGACTATGCAAGGGTAGGAGTAAGAGCAAATGGTTAAGTCAAGAGCTCAAATGTCTGATTGTCAACCTTCTCAATTGTTTTGCATCACTGAATAAGAGAATAACTGAAAAACTATTTTGCTAACATGGAACTTCATTCATTTCAGAAATTAAAATTCACATTCCAGTCTGACAGTCACTACTTTGTCTGCTAAAAAATGACCAAATCTCACTGGTAACTCCTTGTTCTGCTCAGAGTGAAGGGTGTGCTGCGAGAGATATGACAGAACCACTCGTCAAGATTAATTGGTACATCTAAGTAGTACACTTCTAGCAATAAACTCAATTAAAGTTTTAAAAGTTCAATTTTCACTAATGGAGCTACTTAACCAATTACTTGCATCTTTCATTGGCTGCCATTTGCACGAAGTGAAGTATAAAGCCTGTTGTCCTCGGTGCTTTGCTAGTAGAGATGTGGGAGAGAAGGTTTTGCTAATGAAACAAAATGAATTTGTTTGTATTGTAATCTTTCCTTTTGCTGCAGTACGTGTAAGTCTGATGATACACCCTTTGACACATGGGCACTGCAGCTTTCCCGGGCACTGCAGCTTTCCCTGGCGCTGCCAGCGTGAACCAGCCAGAGGAAATGGAGGAAGTGATGCTCAACTCAAGGAGACAAGGAGTAGTCTTCTCCTCTCTCTGCAGTGACCAGATCTAACTTAGACTGGGAATATAGGGGGTTTGCCTTTAAACACAGGAGGTTCACAATCCTGTCACTTAGCCACATGGTTTATGACCTCTTACTCAGTAGACCATGCAATGGGCTATGCTACATTCCTAAGATCAGGCCAAATCTGAAGCCCACAGAAGAAGCCAGAAAAAATTCCAGTGCCTTGAAACTAGGTCATCATTTTCAAATTTTGCAGCCCCTTAAATACACTTATCATCACAGGGCACCTGCTGGATTGTGTGGGCAGAGGAGAGTAGGGGGCACCACACTGTGCTGGCACATCCTCTGACATTACAAAAACAAGGGATGCCTGGCACCTGAAAGAAATCAACACCAATTTGCTCATAACTGCTTGGCAGAGCAGCAATTACTTCACTGATTAAATCATCAGTTAACTAACAGGTAAAATTCAAAACTTAAAGGAAACTTCATAGTGTTGCTACGTAAAATTTTTTCTATTCTGTTTTCAAGCTGTTATGTGTTCTAGTAAAGTCCCGCTTTGTCTCTCAAAGCCTGTTGCCATGGAAGCAATTGAAATATCACAAGTTGAGCACTCTAGCCTCTATTTCCTAAACAAATAAGCAGCTTTTCTTTCTGGAAAGGAATGTAAGTGGGCCTTGTGCCGCTCTCAGGTATGCATTGCCCTTGCCAAATGCTTTTAAGCACAGAGCTCAGATCTAAGCAATTGGGTCACCAAACAGGAAGGACCAGCTAGAAGGTGATGTCCTGTGTGGGCAGAAGGGGGACGTTCTCAAATTTCAAACTTCACAGTATTTCCAAATCAGATCAGGTCAACCCTCACTTCTGCTGCTTTCTCACAAGCAGGTTCACTGCAAACATGGAGAAAAGGGGGAAAAATGTAAGTTTCAACTCAGGCAAAGCTTAGACATCCAGGTGGACAGCATAGCTCCATGAAGCAACTGAAGGCTTAGTATTCGGCTGCCAAACCACTTTTACCTCCTAGGGAGTGTGATAATACCTTGTCTTTTTGGAGAACAGATGGCAGGAACACCACACTGCAGATGAGAGAGACATAAATCCATATAATCTTTGCATTAGCCCTAAGTTTTTGGGAAATAACTGCTAATTTTAGTGTCTTGGCCAAACCATGTGGCCTACATGTCATTTCAGATATAAGCTGTGTTTTTCACTTAATAGACAGCATGCTGTAGCACACGAGTAAATAGAGACTATATTCTGACAAAAAAGCTGCAGTTTTACATACACATGAACCACTTTCCATCAATACATCTTGATTTTGAGACCTTTTCTCTATCAGAGTCTTGTATTAACATTTGGTGTGAACTGACTACCACCACAGCACCACGGTAGAGTGACGTTACGAAGTTCCTGAAGAGAAATACCTGATAGGTAATTGTTTAACATTGGAGTTAATATGTAAAGGGAAAATATCATCCTCCTTCCAAAAACATTAAATCAATAATATGCAATGACAATAATGAAATTTTTTCACTTAGGACATTAATGGCAGACGTCATTTCTGTTGTAAGTGCCCTTTAGACTCTCTTTTCTACAAGGAGTGCAAAGGGCTGGAGTATAGATTCTGCAGCAGCTGAAGTGTGCTAACACTTGGAGACAGGAGGCCCTCTATATTACACTATCTGGGAAGGGCTCAAGCTATGATTTTTATCACTATGTAATTTCCAGTTAACAATATAAACAGCTTTTAGAATGATAGTCCCATTGCACAGGAGCTGAATCCAGCCCTGGATTTGCAGAAGATGCATGCACTACTGATTAGGCAAGGGACAGATTTACCTAATGAGTAACATACAGTCTTACTGAATCTTTGAATGGAAACCTTTGGCCATTCCAGATGAAAACAATGACTCTACTTAAGGAGGTCCTCACCTTTCTGGTAAGGTAAAGTGGTAAAAGTAACTGGCTCAAGTGTTAAACATGAGTTTCGTAAAAAAACAGAAAATAGTAATTCATTAGGCAAAAGCCCATGTCTTTCTTAATTTTAGACACCAGTTTTATACAGCGAAGATTTTTGTGTAATTCAGAAAAATAATTAATCTTTAGCTCATTTACCTGTTGTCAGAAGCATGGTCAGCTAAGCAATCTATGACCACTAAGCCCTTTCTGCCCCCTTGAACTTCAGAGTGCTATAAAAGCAATTATAGCAGAAATGGGTTCAAATTATGTCAGATTATGAGCAAACTATAAATTCCCTGATATATTCAGTAAAGGATCTTTTGTGCTATTTAAGGGGAAAAAAAAATAAAAAAACCTCCATACTAATTTCTCTCAATTTAAGTATCTATTAATCATTTTTAGACCACAGAAATTGGTAGCAGTAAGCCATTAAGGTCTCAATTCTGACCTCAGAACCAATCTGCACACTGACAAAAAATTCTTCAAAATTCCAAATCAATGAAAACTGATGCAACTTCTCCACTCTTGCTGTATAAGTAAATATCCATGAAAGCTCTACATGCAAAAGCAGATCATCTATTTTGTAATTGTAATACTAATTAAAAAATAGTTATAAAAAGATTTTCTACCCAGAATTCAACTTTCTGTTTCAAAAATTCTGGGATCCAATTCTGACACTTCATGCAGGCGGTAAGATAAATGTGGTATAGCTGCAGGGTTCCCTCCTCCCACTCACTTTCAGCTACCTCAGAGTTTCTGGAGGGCAGCCAAAGCAGTGACTTCTGCCTTATTTTGCAGAAGTGTGGTTCTCGAAGAGAAAGCTGAAGACTTGGGCAACCTTCCAAGACAGCCCAGTGTCACAGGTGTGCACCTCTGCTAGAAGTGGCAGGGCACTTTGTTGCCAGCCTTGCTTTTCCAGACAAGGGCTCTGGCAAACACTTAGAAGTGCAAAGATTCTCACTGTTGAGGAAAAGAGGGTGATCTGTATTGCCTTTCCTCTTTCACATTTTTCCTCTTTTCCTTTATGGAGATGGGTTGAAACTGTTGGGGGCCTTGGACATCCCTGTTCAATAGCAATCTGAAAGATACAGAACAAAAAAAAGTGGCCAGAGATGGATCTTGGTGCTCTCTGTCTACTGCCATAGACAGTATTTAGGGGTCTTTGTAGCAGGATATGAAACAGAGCACTCCTGAACTTGTCCTGGCATAGGTTATTATCTGAAATGTGTTGAAACACACACAGAAAGAAAACACATTCCCTAAAGTGGAGCTGGTCCTGCCTCTCAGGCTATCAGTAATGTGGTCTTTGATCCTGACAAGGCACCTGGCTATTTCCATGCTTTGTTTTCCCCCTTTGACAGCTATAATAAAAATCCTTCCCCAGTATTGCTATAGTATTTTAAGATATCGGTGTTTGTAGCTATCTGCTTTGCTCCTCTGCCAGGATTTTATTACTCAGCAGCAGGAATGACAGAGCCAGCTACTCTAGTGCAAAATCTGGTATGTTATATCTTTGGTGGGAAAAGGGAGCACAGCAGTGTGGAATTAACAAACAGCTGAAGCACAGGTATACAAGATTGAAAGGCAGGGTAGGTAGGGACAGTAGTATCTTAAATCAGGCCAGTACAGTGAAAGATATCAGTTAAATAGCTAAAGTGATTGCTCTGCTATATATATGCATCCATACTTATCCAGAACAAATAGGATATATGAAATTATAATTCAAAACATTCTATCAGAAAGTCCTTAACTTATCCATCTTCCTAAATTACTTTTACAAAAGCATTTTTTTGAGGATTTTTTATATTGCAAATATTGCTTTTTCACAGTTTTCATTTACTAAAGATAGTTGCATATGATGTCCTGGTGAGTGTACACCGTTCATTTTATGTTGCTTCTACACAGCTGAAGAAGTATTAAGACAGACTAAAAATAGGTTTCCCAGTCTTCCACTGGACACATTGCTATTTGCAAAGCAGAAAATATACAATCATTCAGTAAACTATCTTCCATTATGGCAATAATGAATGACACATAAAACAGTCTAAAACTAAGCTCAGCTACAATAATTCAAGAACATACCAGTTTCAGGAGTTACAGAGAAATCCAGACAATCTGGAGCAGGGAACGTATGTTCACACTAGAGGTATACAAATAGTATACAAACAGTTGTGGTGAAGAGAAGGAAGCCACTTCTTTTGTGGGACATCAATAGCAGCTGATCTGCTCTTGGGTTCAGTCACTGTTGTAAGTCTCCTTTCCACCTACACAAGGAGGAAGATTAAGAAAGACACTGTCCCACATTGTGGCAATGAGAGGCTACTTGCTTAGGGACCCACCCCTTGGCAAGATTTCATTTCTTGGTTTTTTTTCTTTTCCTCCCCTCAACAATTTTTAAGCCTGAAATCTGAGTCTTGAAGAAATTGTTCTTTTCTCTTTGATCTTGCATTAAGTTTTGATAGGGAATGGACTAATCTGAGGGCAGAACCTTGAATAGGAAACTCAAGATCAGGTTTCTTTACTGAAGATGTTAGACACCACAGGGGTTTTTGGCATTTGTGCAGACTGAAGGCATTGCTTTAATTTTGTTTTTGTTTCTCATTATCCAACCTATTTTAATTGGCAATAAATTAATCTTCCATAAGTCTGTTTTGCCCATAATGGTAACTGGTAAGTGGTGTCCCTGTCTTAATCTTGACCCACAAGATTCTCCATCTTGTTTTCATCCCCTCCTGTCTAGGAGGAAGAGTGAGAGAGTAGCCAGATGGGCATATGACAGCCAACCAAAGTCAACCCTACACAGAATGCAAGGGGAAAAAACAGCTTTCAGGGAAAGGAATCCCTGGACCTTCTCTGTGGTTTGTCTCATCCTCTTGTGCAGTGTAAGAGTAAAATTGTCACTACACTTGACCTCACAATCATCACCACCTACTGAGACCACTGCTGGGTTGTTTTCAGTTTTTTTTCCAGCACTGACCAGTATCCAACACTCAGGCTTCTTTTATTGATGATTAACTTTGGAGTTAGCTTTTCATGGTCACTCCTTATTTTCAGCATCTAATTTCTCCTGCTTGACCTCAGTTTATACTAAATAATTACAGAATCCTCTAATGTCTCTGCACTGCCTAATAATTCAGCTGATTTAGATCTGAATACTATTTATTTATCAGTCATACAGAAGGAAAGGAGGAGCCAATTACTTCGTTGAGTTTTCCCTTGCAGATGGAATGACTTACCTTCTTCCTTTACTGCCTACATAAAAATACTACTCTTGGACTATTTCCATTATAAGTCTGTTTCATTATAAATCATTTCAGGGATTCTAGATGATTTGTGAAATAAGTAATTTGGAAGGCAGAGAAACCAATAGACCAGGACGCAAAGCAAACCTGCATCAGAACAGGACATTCAGATTCTAGCTTCATCTCAGGTACCCCTTCCAACAAATGCTTATTGCTGAATTTTGTGATAAAATACCTTAACTTATGGCTTCAAGATTTTTATGTTTAGATTTGGTTTTCTCTGGTTTTTATCTTGATTCTTCAAAGTTAAATTTATTTTTTCAAGTTGTGTCATAGTTTTTTGGTATTTTTCTGATTTTTCTTAATAACATTTCATTTATTTATTTATTTTTTAAAAAAAAGCTTTTACTTTTCTAACTGATGCTTTCACCTGTAATCCCCTCCATCTTTTTTTTTTTTTTTTTTAATTCGTATAGAAGTAAGCTAGCACTCACAGAGGTCAATACTTCTGATAAATTCATGGAGCTCTGGTGAAAGTTCTAAAGGTTCACACTTTCCAGACAGAGCTCATATTCTACCTGGAACAGCTCCCAAACCAGGCATGTTTCAACAAGTACACCTATGATTAAGCTGAACTGTGGAATCAGAAATACGCAGAGCTGGGAGGCCTCTGTCAGGTTTTTAACTTCAGAAAGGGAAACAGAGAAAGACAGGAGCAAAATCCTCCTAGAATTTCTGGAGGCCCAGCCCTATTTTAAAAGAAGAGATCCAGCACTGATAAAATAAATGATCAGTTTTCTGTCTTCAGCCACAGGGCAGCGTAATATACAGCTACAGGGGTTTAAGCAGGCATGGGAACTCCAGCAGCACACATGGCCCTCTGAGGTGGTGTACTGGTGTCTGTGTCCAGGTGTTGGCAGCAAGAGTGGCCTCTGTGAGAAGAGACCAGAGAGCCAAGGTGGGTGTCTGATAGCCAGCCAAGGTCAACCCACCCCATGTGGACAGAGAGCAGTTGATCCTCCTCTAAGACGGACCAGCCATTGTGTCCAAAGCCCCGTCCACATGGCTCCAAGGACAGCTAGAGCTGCAGACAGCTCCTTTCTTTTTCCACTGTCTTTCCCAACACACACCCTACCACATCAAGGGCTACGAAATGTGGTTTCATCTTTCTGTAACGAGGATATCCCAACTCACTGCAGAAACTGGCTCTATGCCTCCACAGACCTGACTTGCCAAAGTTTTCATGGTATCATTTTTGTCAGAGAAGGTAGAAAGAGAACGTTTTCTCTGTTAAAAATGCCTTCCCCTTCTCAATGGCATGTGTAGTAACAAACACTGCAAACAGCTCTTCTGGAAGACACTTATGTCTTCCCCAAGGTACAGGGTATATGAAACTGTTTCCTTCTCCTCTTCTGCAGAATCCATCCCAGGCAAGCAAAAGAGGATATAAGTATTCCCAGTGCCATACTACAATCAGGACACTGTGCACTCTCCTGGAGTTCACAGGCTCAAGAGAAAGCTGAACAAATTCATGGGCTATAACTTTACCCAGAGTTATTAAATACAAAGGCAGCTTCTGGCTGAGGAAGTACCTGAGTTTAAATGATGGAGAATGGGAGAATATCTGCAGGAAGTACTACTAGGTGCTCACCATAATCATACCACTGCTGGAGAAAGGATCCTGAGCTGGGTGGCCTTGTAAAGCTTTTCTTCAGTTCTTGTATATCACCATTGTTGAACAAAATCTAATTTTGCTCCAAATTTTTTCAAAGCTAGATAAAAAATCCTAAGAAAGCTGTCTTCTACAAACCACATCCTTTGTAATAGCCTTTCTCTCTTCTAGTGATGAGTTGCATGACGATTATGTCAATTTTCAGTTGTCATGTTCATGCGACTTGCTTTGAAAGGAGGATTAACAAAACAAGTCCGGTGGTGTCCTGGCAACTAATTTTTGCAAAGAAAACATGCCCTTCTAACACAGAGGTTTTGTGTAGATCAAATGCATTATTGAGTTTCTGAAAATCATTTGAGAAAAATATTACAGCTGAGGAGACACCTCTGGTAGTTACACGACATCTTTCCTTTTGTTTTCCAGGTCAGGACTGAACAATCCAGGAGGAATAGCTTCAGATAGCATTTAATTTACCTTTCGGACTGCATAATAAAAATGTGACAACCAGAATCAATGGATAGAAACTGTGTTCTATTTAATTAAATAGTTGATTCTAAATGTCTTTCTGGTGTATCATTCTACTATGACATGGATCAAGATCAGAAAAGTTTGAATTTTTCTCATGTGACAAATGTAATTTTGTCAGAATGATATTTTTTGGGTTTTTAACTACTAATTGAACATGCACTGTCATAAAAAATGTTCCAGAAGAAAGAATAAAGATGTTGTTAGTACCATTTTTTACAATTTTATCATTGCTCTTTTACTATTTCCTAGTCCTTTATAACATTTAGTAATTCATTCCACAGTTAGATTGTCCAGTGAGAAGATCTAGTGTCTTTATTAATTGCAGAATAATACAGCAAACTGTGAATATTTTCGGGCTTCTGGAATCACTGAGATGACCATAACATTCTCAGACTTAAACAGGACATTAGCACAGTGCTTCTAATGACATTATATAATATTATTTTTCTTTCTTTGTATGAATTTCATATCTACTCCAAAGATACCTGGAAATGGGGAGATGCTAAGAAAATTACCTTCTCTCTGTTAAGATGCTGTCTGCACTGGCACATTGAGTCATAATAGTTTCTGGACTTGAAAAGTTGCATTCATTGCCATTACACCAAGTTTAATTCTGTGATCAGTTTGGACAAGACGGATCTTGCTCCATCAGCTGTCCATGGTTAAAACAAATATGAGTCAGTGTTACTCAACATAACTCTGACAGGCATAAGAGAACATTAGAGGGAAGCTAAGCCTTCATCTGTCCATTCTTCTTTGTGATACCACATCTGAACAAAGTGATGTATTTTGAAAAGAATTCTCAAGACCATATAGTTAGTGATTTAATAGCTTTATTAGTTCTGTACATTTCTGGATGGTTTACTCAAGAGAAAAAATTACAAGACATAATTCGGCCTTTTTAAGATGTAGCATCATCATGACATACTCACTGAAGAGGCTTTAGAAAGACCAGTATTTTCAATATATAGTTTCCCATCAAATAAGTTATTTATCCTTCACAATTATCTCTGTCATGATATCCTTTCTTTGCCAATAATAATTAATCTGAAGGCAATTTTTAATGGTCTTTCTAATAGCCAGAGAGAATAATAACCTCTACAACCTCACTAAAACGTTAACACAGATAGCTGTTAACAAATGATGGGAATAAAAAGTATATTTATTATTGTTTCCAAGCATAGGAATAATTTTTATATGTAATTTAATTATCTCTTTCTGCTATGATATCTTTTAAGGTTACACATATTATGAAGTAGAAAGGTTATAAAAATCATAAATATCAGACTAGGAAAAGCCACAGCACCATTGAGTCAGTCCATGGTCATTCTGTCTGAGGAACTGACAGAGCTGGACCTTTGGGATCATCGAATCTGTTGTTTGTTGTGAGCTGCATGATCATATGGATTCCGTAAGTCAGGATCCACAGTAAAATTACAGATGTTATCAGGCCCATCCAGATTCCAGGAGTGAAGAAACCTGTACAGTCACTTGCATAGGAAAACTGGTTGTTTTCAATGTTGAAGCCTTGAATCTGAAAATGAAGGAAGCTAGATTGATGATTGCAATTAAGCTTGGAGTGTAGTCCCTACTTTCAGGATATATGCTGTAATTACAAAAACCCACACCTTTTAATTACCAATCATACTCTACCCATTGAAAAGAGTGCAAACAAAATCCTCTGCATAGCAATTTTCCAGGTCTCCTTTTCACCCAGGAAATCAAAGATGCAGAATCCATTTCTTTGGCAAGAAACAGGTTTCCCACTTCAGAAACTTGTCTTACTTTTAGAAGTAAAGTCCCAAAGCAGAAATGTGATCAGTGTTCTGCATTCATTGTAGTCAGATCAGTATTCTGTATCCATGTGATCAGTATATCGGTATTCGTGGATCACCAGCTCAATGATCACTTCAGAACCAGGAAACTCAAAGCACTCAAAAGCATGAGAGTTAAGGCCTCCTGAGATCATGAGATTTGTTGAAATACCCTGAGAGACTTAATTAATAGCTCCTTCACAAACAAAATTCCTGGAACCTACTTTAAAACATGCCTAAGGAAGATGACCTTTTATGGCTGAATTTTTGTGAAAGTTCAAGGAGAAAACAGTTGTGAAACCTTTCTTGCTCCCTTCTTAGACATCAAAGACTCAAAATGGGAGGGAGGACTTGCTTTATTGAGGTATGGGATATGTGTTGTCTACTAACATATGAAACCTATATAAGCTTTTCCAGTAGATAGAAAAATCTGTAAACTCTCTGCTTTGACTGAATTCTCAGTGTCTGCTGCTGATTGAGCTCCTATTGTACTATTTTCTTCAGAAAAATCAACTAATTTAGAGATATATAGCCCCCAATTGTACAAAAAGCATCAACAAACTTAATGCCTTTGAGATCACTAACTTTAGACATTTTGTTCAACCCAAACAAAGGATTAGAAAACTATAAAGAAAGGGAAGACAATCTCCCCTCTACATGCATGTACATAATGACAGAATCCTTCAGAGGGAAGGGAATCTAACTGCTTAAAGAAAAGGAAGGAGAGAATTAATCTAATCTGGTTTTGAGTCTTTCTTAAGAAAAATGAAGACTGGGATTCTTATGCATTTACAGAATCTTTGAAATGGGTGTGTAAGGAAAGCACCAAACATCATAAACCCACTGTTAAAAAGCAGGGGGGAAAAAAAAAAAACTTAAAAAAACCCCTTAAAAATCACTATTTCCTATAAAATATTTTAGAATAAAATTAAAAAGGGTTGTTTTATTTAAATTACTTCTCTCATCAGACAGCATGCAAGAAAGCAGAAGATCATGGATTTCTACTTTTATGTGTTCACACTCCATGATTATTCTATGATTTACAATAAACTAAACGGAAAGCTTAATTTATTTGTGGTAATAAAAGAGTTTCTACTTCTTAGGAAAGCTTTTAGTACAAATACTGACCAAATTAAATTGTGGCTTGCATACCATGCTACACCAGTGAGCACTCTGGGTTTGAGTCCACTCATGGCTCAGGTGCCTAAAATTAATATGTTCATAAATATGTGTGTTACAACCAATGTCTGTACCTTTCAGAGTGCTGATTAATAAAACTATTACTAAACACAGAACTAAGGGCTCTTTAGGTAATGTGGAGGTAAAGGTAATTTTAGCAATTTACCTTTGCTAAGGCCTCTTAGAAGCATCTTTCCAAGTCAGATCATGGAACTTACTTGCAAAGACTGTCTGCTTTCACCAAAGGTGAAAGACTTCTGATTAAAGCTGGATTAGTGAAAATAAGCTTTTGGGCTTGATAACTGCTTGCACTGTTTTAGAGAATGCAAGTGATTGCAAAAGCCTTTGCCTGTTAAGCCACTGCTTTGAACACAAATGAGAATGTGAATAGCAGTCATGAAATGTAACTTGAAAGACTTATTTACTATAAAAACAGAAAGCAGGTGATGAGTTACGTCATTTGTGTTCAAAAAATTGATTGAAATTCTGGAAAACAATGCACACTTCTTATCACAATGATAAGGAATCTGTGAATCTCTTACCAGGTATACTTGGTTAAGAAAGGCTTTGCCACTTCAGATTTAGTCAGAAATACTTAATTTTATTATTTCAATTCTATTGGTCTTGTTTTTATTTTTTTTAGTCTGGATTGTGCTTATTGAACCTTTGAGGTGAAAGATTCAATTGTACATTCTTAAAATGCTATGTCTACTTTAGACAGGAGATTAAGAAAATGCAGGGTTATTTTATTGTTTTTCTGAAGCTTCATCAATTCTGTGGGGCTGCTAGATCACAGGTGGGAGCTAAAAATGAGACTCCGAGCAGTACTTCTACCTATAGAAAAGTTAAAATTACTTATGTCTGGTTCTGTAATTTTTATGAATGTAAAAGTCTTTTGGATACAGGCCCCTGTACTGCAGAAATTTCAAATTTAGTGTTTGGACTAGTGTCATTTCCCTTGGTTATATAAGTCTTTATTTACTGTTAGTTTAAAAGATATTTTTGAATGGAGTTTTCTCATCATTTGAAGCTTGAAAAAGCCTTCGAGTAAAATATGTTGTTTTCATGGCTCTTAAGTGCACACTAAACATCTACTTTTTGAACTTAGAAACATTTTAGCCACAAAGAATCCCAATATTCTTGATATTTAATTTTTGGTAGTTTTTCTTGGGTACCAGGTGCTTCTAAACTACTGTGACACACAGTACAGAAAAGCAGTGCTTTTGGTAGCAGTGTCCTCTTTAACTTCATTGACAATTCTGAGAATCCTCAAAAGGGTGTGTTAGAACAACCAACAGAAAACCCCACCAAACCTAGACAAGTTTTGGTGCTGTGAACAGCTATGAGTGGGGACCTCCTGGGCTATGAGAATGCCTAGACAGCATCCCACAGAGGTTCTTTAGATAGAAGTGAGTGAGCCAGCTCCAGAACTGAAATGAAAGGCTGCATCTGTTCAGCCCTGCCTTGGAACAAGCTATGCAAGGCTTCCCTGTGCAGCTGCCATGTCCCTTGATTACTGTGATACTGTTTTCAGGACCCAGCGTTGCAAAGTGCTGGGTACCAATTTTATTGGCATTGGATCCTGGGTTTTAAGTCATTGCATAACACTGTCATGAAAATCATGTTCCTCAGTTTCAGCAACAGGATTCTGTGCTGGCTGCAACCACTGAGCACATCCCACATGCTTTTTTCACCATGTTTCACAGAGTTTGGGGGTTTCTAAACCTCATTCCATAGCAAACTCTGATATTGAGATCATATTTCCCTATGTATCAGTGGAAGGTATTTGGAAAAGTATGATCTAGTTCAGACAGAACTTGGAAATGTGCGCAGAATGGTGACTTTCTGTTTTCTCACACAACAATAAAAATTAGAACAAGACTTTT
>JAYRBT010000042.1:21275843-21321014 GCA_036023395.1 Myiotriccus ornatus | reverse complement strand
GACAGAACTTGGAAATGTGCGCAGAATGGTGACTTTCTGTTTTCTCACACAACAATAAAAATTAGAACAAGACTTTTCAGGTTGTGTTGCATGCTTAGGATTTGAACAGAGAAAAAGGTTTGTCTCAAGAGGAACTGCAGGTTCTGTTGTCTGAACAGTGGAAGCACCTGCTCTTTCAAATCAATAAAGAAGGTGGGAAACCTACTACTTCTACTACTGATTAAGACCGCAATGAAAGGATGCTTACTAAGGATGGAGCAAGGCATCTTTAAAAAGGCATTACTTTCAAAGCATTCAGTAATTCAAGTGGAAGATAAGTGTAAGAGAGTACATTGTTCGTGTACTTTTACATCCCAGCGATGCAAAAGTCTAACTCCAAAGAGTTGACTAGGCAAAGTACAGTTGCATGAACTTCGGTATTTTCAAGCCTTTCCATAAAAAATACCATCGAAGGAACCTTCATAACAATGGTGTGTACTGCTACGTTTTTTCTTAAAACATTGTGAGACTTGATATTGTAATTTGTAGAAATCTCAGCACCAATCCTTTGAGATTTCCATTATTTAAGCAGAAGTGTCAGGTCTGGAGCCAGATTATTGAGATTTGTTTTTTTATCAAAATCATAAGTACAATTATACCAGTATTTTTTTCTAGTTATCACAGGGTTAGCTCATGTTTGACAAATAGACTACAGTTTCAAATTATTCCTATTATTTTCATAATCTCTTGCATCTTAGTGCAATATTAAGATATAAATATTGATATGCTTCTCCTAATTCAAGAACAAAGCTAAAATAATACAGATGTAATCATCTACACCTCACATATGTAGTCTGTACTACTGTACTACATGCACAGAAAAGCTGTGTCTCATTCAAAAGCCAGTTGCTTTCCTTGTCAGCCATGCAGGACCTAGTATGGCTCTTAATTGAAGTCCAGGGCAAACCTTCCATTAAATCTAATTGCACTGGGCTTTGTTTCTATCTGTAGGAGTACAGACAGTCTATGTCACTGGAAACAGCAACCACACTAAGCTGTACTTTCCTAGGTAAACAAAGTGGCAAGAAATCAAATATAAACAAAGTAAGCAGCACAAAGCCACCAACCTAAGAGGCCTCTGTTTCCAAGAGCAGCCCAATTCATTAAACAGGCATGGGGACTTAGTCATTCTTTGCCTGATTAAGTACATTTGGTTTAATTGGTTTTTCTTTTCCATGGACAACTTCATAGTTTTGTTTTTCAAAGCTGTGCTTTCATGTTCTCCTTGTTCAGCAGCTGGCGTCTTTTTTAAACTTACTGAAAAGCTCACGTAGGGGAGCTTTTCCCTATATTTTCCCTCAGACTGAAATGAAAGCAAATGCATCATGAATATGTGTCATTCAGCATCTACAATAGCAAGTAATAGTTCTTGGAGTTACCTCTGAAATGGTAATGCATACTCACCTGCAATCTGGAAATGAAAATATCCCAATTTTTTGCCTCACTGTTGGCTGGAACTAGCCTTGCAGGATAGAGATTGCTTGTTCCTACCAGCTGACAATGAAATGAATACTCTGCAGGAGCAGAGATATCAGAAACATTAAATTTAGCAAACTTTTCTCCATCTTGTATGATCTCAACTGAATCTAAAGTGAACCATTGTCTAGCTGAACCTTCATAGAACTTGTTGGTCATTAAAAACCTAGAAAGACAAAAGAAAAAAAAAGTTGAAAGGTTAGAAGGAAAAAGTTAATATCCATCTGATAAAGTAATAGTGGCAGATAAATGTTCACTACTGCTGACTGCAAACATCACAGCTGATGATGACATGGCCACCCATGTCATTGGGATTGATTCTGTGAATGTATTTACTGCATCTTAGAGTTTCATCTCACAAACACAGCTTTCCATAGGTGTGGCAAGCAAGGAGCAAATGCAATTTCATTTTTCAAGGGCCTCTGCCAGTGGCATATTTCATAAGTTACCAACAGTTTATAATCAGTGGAGGAGAAGCTGAGAGACTGTCAGAAAGCCTGCAGTGGCTCTGAATAAACATTTTATGAGATTTTTTTGAAAATTGCTTTTATGATAGGTACAGGCATGATAGCCATTCCAATTTATCACTGCAATTCTTTCTTGGCTCAAATGGCTAAATGGCATTTTCCTTTGCAAAGGTCTGAGTTTGACATAGAAAACAGTGTTTTGTCTCACTGGAGGGTGGTGAGGGTTTTGTCAGCTCTAGTTTCACAATTTGTAGTAGGTTAGGCACAATAAATATTTCTCATTTTGAAAACATCTGTGTATGTGTGGTATTGCATCAGTTTCCAATAATGGAATTTATATGTATGTTACTACCAATACTGTCTGAACACCTCTCTGTTCAGAAACAGAAATAGTTGTGAACATACAGAAGTACATCCTGATCCTTTATAAATCAGGACTATGTCCTAATCTTTACTGCTTTTTATCCAGTTCTAGGCATTCAAGCTATCTCATAAGGAAATGATAAACCTTTCTTCTTATTGTATGTTACTTAAAACTTTAGCCCTACCTGGTCTCCACATGTATTCCTCTATAAAGTTTGCCAGTGATTTGTTTTGATTATTGGTAAGCACAAGGGATTTAGAAAAGGAACCCTTTTAGTAATAAATGACACCTATTACTAAATGAAATATGCTATTATGTCCACCCCCATGGGTAACATTGCATATTGACTTAAATTTGAGGTAATACCTTAGATGCAATAATGATAGGCTTGAAAAAACAAGCATTCATCTATAAATGGGGCACAATGTAGGCTATTTTATGTTGCATAGGGTATGTGTATATATAAGGTATATGTATAGATAGAGAGAATATTTTCCATTGTAGAGTATTGCTTGTTTGTTCAAATTAGTTACTTTCAGTATCATGTCATCCACAAAACACAGAGTCCACACACAAATTTTGTCAGGTTGGGTTACTACAGTAATTGAACTCTTTTTTTTTTTTTTTCCTTTTATTAATAATCTGTGGCTTTTGATTCATGTAACTTCAAAAACCTCAAGAGTATCAAAATGCTCAGAAGGAATCTTAGAACTCAAAGTGTCATCAAACTGAGAAAAGAATGCTTTTTCTTACGGCCTTCCTTACATTTTTAGTCTAAACTGGTCTATCCAGACAACATTCAGCTACAATCATCAGTGAAAAAGAAAAAAATATTAATTTTATCTAGTACGCATTCACAAATATTTATGGACAAAATTCTATTGTTATAGAGTTTCAAAATTAAAACATGTATTAGACTTGATATTAATTGCTAGAAGAAAGGAATCTTCTTCTGATATACAGTACAATCTGAACAGAATTTCCATTGTGTCCCAGTAGCGATGCTTCAGGTACTAGCTGAGAGCCAGTTACAATTTCAATTATAACCTTAAATGTTTATGCCAACCACAGATGCTGGATGTGGTCTGTTTCTTGCTGAGAGGATGAGAAAAATGGTAAACAAGGCAATTCTACATAAACTTACCATAAGAACAAACAAGTTTTATAAGGCCATGCATGTGAGTACATCCTCCAAGAGGAATGCTGTCTTCACATTACACCAAAGACTAAAATATTAACTTGCACATTTATGAGAATTAACATTCTATTTCATAAACTAGTTGAACATGGTTGACTTACTAATACAGATTTTTATTCTTAGCATTTTTCCAAACAACTGATAGTGAAAAGCCTCCAACAAGCACATACTTAACAGATAACAGATGTAACTATGACTCATTAAATTTTTTTTAAAAAAAGTACAAAATAAAAATCTATAGATTTGCCTCATTTAGTTTAATATTTTCTCAGATGAGCAGATAACAAATAGAAAGAGCACTTTACAGCAAATGAATGACAAGGAAGGGAGAGAGAACAAAGGCTTTATCTGAAGAACTGAAAATACCTTGGCTTTTATGGGACATTATGTTTGCATTAAACATTAGAGACAGTTATGTACATTAGAGACATCATGTACTTTGTGCATGGTGGCATAAAATTTCCTGGCCATGGGCCAGGCTCCCTTTGTGCCAGATAACTACATGAACTCTGCCACCAGCTGTTACTGATCATGTCTCACATGGCTAATCATTACAAGCAGAGATATTTCTGAAAAGGAAGATAGCTAGAATTACTACTGTTTTAAAGATTCAGAAAGAAACACAGTTGTTAGGTAAAAGACTTTAAAATGTGTGGTTTGCGTCAATTCTATTCTTTACATGCTATGAACAACAATAACAGTCAAGTATGTGTCAATGTAAGTGTGGAAAATACTAATGCTCTGCACTTCCATCCACTTTGACACTTTTTCCCTGAGTAAATGACAGACAAGTGACTGAACATCTGGGTATCAGTTTATGAGAGACCTGAGATGATGCTTCTTCCAGCAAAAAACCTACCGCTCACAGCTCCCACTCCTGCTGCCGCAATAGTTTACTTTTCTAACACTATCACAACAACACTCTACAACCACTCCCTAACAGCTCACCTCTCAGTGGCAAGTGGATGAGTGGGACTGCAGTTCTTGCTAGAGAGAGGGAGAGGGAGGTGACAGCTGTTTGCACAGGATGAAACAGCTATTGCAGCTGCTAGGAGGAAGTGGGATGTGACCAGAAGCTCAGTACATGGGGGTAGACCACTGTTGGTAACAGGGGCAGGCTTTGGATCTGGCTCATGCTGCTGAAGATAGAGAATTTTATTGGAGAATAAATTGAGCTACCTGAACGTGATCCTCTCTGCAGTCACTTTCTATCTTCAAGGGTTGTTCTCCTACACCAAAAAAAAAATGGACTTTTCAAGGCAAAAACCCACGGTTTTGGCTCTAAGCTCTGTTCCTTTCCAACTCTTTGCCCTGCTTGTGTCCTGTTTATTAAGGCAGAACATAATCTTACCAAGGTGTAATCTTGAATAACAAATGTAATCAAAGTTTACCAGAAGGGGAAATCAGAGGTTGTACTGCATCTCTGTAGATTTTAGAAGCCCTTGACAAGAAACATGCTAAACATGATACACAAGGTGAATAAAGTGCTACTGAATCATTAAAAAAATCAATGGCTTGCTTTGGTTCTGTTGAGTATATCTTATTATTTGCATTATATAGCACACAATAGTGTACTATTGTAGCTAATAGAGGCCTAAAATGACAACTTTGTCTCATAAATCAAGTGAAAATTCAACAGCACAAATAACCAGGTGAGTCTTTAGTACTATTTTTAATTTATAAAGGCTTCTGAAGTGTAGTGGGTTGAGATCAGCCAGCAGCCAAGCACCCATATAGCTTTTTCCTGCCTCCTCATCCTCAACCGGATGGTGGGGGTAGATTAGAAAGAGCAAAAGTGAGGAAACTTGTAGGTCAAGATAAAGACAGCTTAATAAGTTAGGGAAAGAGGGGAAAAAAAGCAATAAAAAAGCAATCACTCTCTACCTCCCACATGCAGGTCAGTGCGCAATGAATGTCCACTCCGGCTACTCTGGAATCTACTCCTGGAGCTACTCCCTACATTCCTCCTGTATTCCATTTTTTATTGATAAGCACCTGTGTCACCCATAAAAAATTGTGTCTAAATGCCCTGAGGGCCTATTAGAAACCTGGATCACACATGACTCCATGGAATAAATCAAAATCTTCTGCAAAACACAGCCAGCCTAAGCTACTATTACTTGCTGGGCATGACAACACTCAGGACTTTAGCTGAGCTCTCTTTTCAAGTCCTCATCAATTGTGGAGCCTGAATATTTTATTCCAGCTTCAAGGGCTGTTTATGTATTTTGGTATTCAGTTATTTGTTCAATAGAAGCAAAGGCCAAGAGAAACTTTGTGAGTATTTTTTTCTTTACTAAGATAGGCTCAAAGAATATAAAAAACATTCCTTAAAAAGAGAGAAAACATGAACCATTCATCTTCTGTACTGATATTGCAGAGTTGCTTTAAATTTCTTCTCTTCAGACACACTATGACCACATTAAAGTTTTTGTCCAATAATTAATTAAAATTATAAGTTTTTAACAAGTAGATGGCTAAACATAAATCTGAATAATCCTCATTAAGTCCATATATGTGCACTAACATCACATTTTATCTTCTTATGTCTGCTTCAGAAAACAAAACCTAAGATAAATGTTTTGACTGCCAAAAGATTCTGTGTCTATAGTACTTTGACTACTTTAAAGAAGATAACACCTTTAAGATCTAGCAGTTAACTAGTTTTTGGAGCACAGTGTCATGCTCTATATGATGCTTTATGATTCTTGGAACTGTAGTTTTACTAGAAAGCATGATATTATGATGAGGATGTCACATTCAGGACAAATGTAGAAAACAACCAGACTCATTCATACAGAAAGAGATTTCAGAAGAGCAGCTAAAACCTGTACTAGGATGAGCAAAGATGCAGAATGAAAATCCAGAGCACTGTTTTGGAGAGTCTGGCTCTATGAGAGTGGGACAGGAGCACCAATGAGTAGACAGAAAAGCACCAGGGCAGCATGAGAGAAAGTGTTATAGTAAAAGAAAAAAATACAACTTGCACAGAGACTTGGTTTTAGAACAGTATTTTTGGAATGAGATCCAAGGAAAATATCTACTTAATTCCCCAGGGTGTTTAGGGAAATACATGTCCCTTTGATAATTTACAGTATTGAAACTAAGGCATGCTTGACACCATCACCAAGAACAGTTCTCAAGGATCCTATACACAGCTAACTACAATAGCCAAAAAGCTTAAAATACTATACTAACAGCAATCTTATTTGTACACTGTGTTCTTTCACAAACTTGTACGTTCTTGAAGGAGAGATAGTAAATAACAATGCATGTCTGGTTTTTTTGCCACCTGCCATGGTCTCTGATAATGACTATAAGTGTCTCTATTCACTTTGAATACAACTTGAAACACATCACTTACTCTCCTCAACACAAGTTCTTCTTTTACGTAAATGTAGAATGTCCTTCTGTCTCAGTGTAAATAATGGTATTTATTCATTAAAGCTTATCATTTTAATGTCATATGCCTCTTTGGCTCTTTTACTAATATGCTGCTCAAGCTTTTGTTGTCTCCCTTATTATTACTTTAATTTCCTCTCTTTGGTTTCCTTGGATTTCAATTCCTCTTATTCAAAATGTGAAAAGTGTTTTAGATGGTAAAAGTCATGTGTCTTCCTGCCCAAGCAAACATCCAGTTCATAATCTGATATATATAAATTTAATTCAGTGCAAGTTGCTTGGCGAAATCCTTCCCAAATAATTTGAAGCAACTGAGGTACCAAAATGAAAAGACCAGGTCGCATTATCTTTGCCAGAGCTTAAGAAAATAATTTTAACTGCTGTTCCTGCTTCTGAGGAAAGAATTGACATTTCTTGACCTGCAGCTGAATGACAGCACACAAACACTAGCAGATGCTTTCCCCATCCATAGAATCCACTCGTGAGAACAACATCTGTGAATTCTCAGAGCAGTAGTGAATGAAGTTAAAACCAGCTGGCAGACAGTCACAGGTAGTATTCCCCAGGGCTCAGTGTTGGGGTAAGTTCTGCTTAATATCTTTATGAGTTATTTGGACAAGGAAATTGAGGGCAGCCTCAGTAAGTTTTCCCTCCCAAGCTGGGTGGGAGTTTTGTTCTGCTGGAGGGTAGGAAGGCTCTGCAGAGGGATCTGGACAGGCTGGATCAATTGGATCCACTGGATGAGGCCAGTATGAGGTTCAGTGAGGTCAGTGCCACTTCCAGCACTTGGGTCACAACAACCCCATGCAAAGCTACAGGCTGGGGACAGAGTGGCTGGAAAGTTGCCCAGCAGAAAAGGACCTGGGGGTGCTGGTTGACAGTGGGCTGAACATGAGTCAGCAGCGCGTCCAGGTGGCCAAGGCGGCCAATGGCATCCTGGCCTGTATCAGAAATAGTGTGGCCAGCGGGATCAGGGCAGTGATCGTCCCCACGTACTCGGCACTGATGAGTTCACATCTCAAATCTGCTGTTCAGTTCTGGGCCCCTCACAACAAGAAAGACATTGAGGTGCTGGAACGAGTCCAGGGAAGGGCAACAAAGTTGGTGGAGGGGCTAGAGCACAAGTCTTATAAGGAGTGGCTGAGGGAGCTGGGTTGTTTAACCTGGAGAAAGGAGGCTGAAGGAAGACCTTAATCTCTCTCTACAACTACCTGAAAGGAGGTTGTAGTGAGGTGGGAGTCAGTTTCTTCTCCCAAGCCATGGGGACAAGAGGAAATGGCCTCAAATTGCACCGGGGAGGTTTAGGTTGGATATTAGGAAAAATTCCTTCAGTGAAAGGGTTGTCAAGCCTTGGAACAGGTTGCCCAGGGAAGCGGCTGAGTCAACATCCCTGGATGTAGATATGCCACTTAGGGACATGGTTTAGTCGTGGACTTGGCAGCACTGGGTTAAACGTTGGACTCAATGATTCTAAAGGTATTTTTAACCTAAATGATTCTATGATTGTCCCTTTGATTTTTCTTCAAAAGTCTTCCCATTCCCTTGCTTTTCTTCCCACTTCTCATGGTAGGAGAAACATTGTCTTGCCACCACTCATGAAGCAGAAAAATTAAGATTTTTTGCACCCAAGCTAGCACTAATAGAGCACACTGGTAATCCACATGAGGACTAAATACAGCCCTGGTCACAAAAGTAGACTTCAGCCTCCAGAATATTTTACAAATTACAGTTAGATTTACCTGAGACAGGAGCATGGACAGATCCTATTAGTAAAACAGGATGCTGCATATAGCAGTAACACACAGTATGGATTTTTGCCTACAAAATTTTTTCAGAACTTTATCTGAGCATATTAATATATTTTCTATATAAAGACTGTGTTATTGTTCTCCTGCACACTAACTCTTCAGAAGAGAAAACAATAAATTCAAAAACATTTTCATTTAACTCCTCCTCTTTTTTTGCTCCTAATTTACAAACAGGTGTTGTAAAGATCTATTTAAGAATAAATCACAAGTTACCTTATCTCTAGGCTGTTGATTCCATTCACCGGATTTGTGTATTTTAATGACAGTCTAAGAATAAGAAACAGATTTTTAATGTTAGAGTAGTCAGCTTTAATTAGATCATTGTGACATTTCAATTGGAGGGAATATTCTAAATCAGCAGGCAATTACAAAAGTCATATAGCAAAGGTTCAGTACACAGAAAAATATGACTAAATATTTTTACAGTTTTATTTACCCAAGAGCAGGTGTTTCAAAGCAAAGGAAAACTGAGATTATGTTTCATTAACGTACTTCTAGTTGAATTACTAACTAGTAACTGGCAATAATCCCCTTCAAGGGAATGAATTTATGATTTCATTAATACCAGTAGATTTCTGTGATTGTGAGATCAGGCACAGGGAAACCTTTTTGGACCAAATATAAACAAACAAGGATGTAAGGAGCATAAGAGGGAAAAATTGTGAAAATAATAGGCTGCATCTGAGCAATTTTTGCAGTCCTGATTTTTTTCTTTTAAGAATATCCAATTTATTTTTTTTTTTTTAATTTGGATGCTTTAGAAGAAGAAAATTAAATTAGCACTAACTGGATATTGCACTAATTCTGATTAGTTTTCCGAATCACATGTATTATGATATGAAATTTCTTGTGCTACTCACGTTGTGTTGCTGTCTGAGCACTCAGAGTCAGAAATATCCACATTCTGTGTTACAAATGTTGCATTTGTCAAATCTATAAAAATTGAACTGTTGGCTTTGAGGCTGAAATTACTAGCATAAAAAAGGATGCATGTATAATTTCCAGTGGTCATATTCAGAGGAGGATATGATAAACCATCTTCTTCCTCAGTAGCCATTAACTGACGTCTCAATTCTGCCACCACATGGGTTCTTCTAGAAATCTGGAATAACAGCACATTAACAATTCATCTCCTTTGTCATAGTTGATATCATCTGAACACAGATCTTCACCATTCTGCACCATGAACACCCATTCTTCTTAAATCCTCAGTCAACCTCAGTGTTTGTTATTGTCTATCTTTAACTGGCGGTATGGAGGCTAATGAGGCAATGTTAACCTAGGTTCCCATGGCCAGGTGTCCACATGTGAAAATAACCACCACTGATACTAGGCAAATGAATGTAAAACCATGTTCGTAGTGTTGCCTTAAGATAGTAGTAAACATTAGTGCTAACAGGTAAAAGAATTAATTTTCCCTCAGAAGAATATACTAAAAGAAATGAACGTTTTTTTCTGCACTAAAGTCACAAGAAAAGTTCAGCTTGCCAGTTCAGTGACCATCACCCCATAATAACAGTAATAGTTTTTGCACTCCTCATTTTAACAGGCATAAAAGAAGATTGCTTAACTACAGCATGATTTTTTTCAACTCTTCTGATGGTTTCTGGAAAAAGAAGACCTATGCTCATTTGGCTGGTGTGGTGAACTCCTACAAGAGACACATTTGCTTTTAGGAGATTTCCAGGAATTCCGTTTAGTAGGTAATGTTTTAAAAAATGTGCCCAGGACACCCTTGGTAAAACAGCCCCACTCATATCAACAGCTAAAACTAGATGACCTTATTAGACAGTAACATTATCCTGTTGTTCATGTCTCACTCCTCCCTTTTTACTCTGTTCATATCTGGGATATTTGACATATTTTTAAGTCCCATGTCAGCTTTACAATTTGTATGCTACAAGTGGTCTCTACCCTTGTATAACTCTGGGGTACAAGAAATGAAAGGCATCACAGGGATTACTAGAACTACGATTTCGTAAAGCTATTGCCTGGAACTACTTTTAATGGGTTTAGAGACAGTCAAGGACCATTTTCCAAGTCTGGATCAGAGTCTATAATATCACTTTATAACCTGCCTGTAGAGAGAAGCCCCAAAAGATTTTGTCACCTTAACCTCTGCTCTGTAAATGCTATTGGCCATCTGTTATTTACAAGAAGTCTTTGCAGATGTCTCATTCTATGAATAAAACAGAATGGTCTACATTAAAGCCCTTTGACTAAATGCCCCAGTGAAGACTACAATCTTCCTCTCCCTTACATGCATGAATTTCTGGATGAATTTCTTTTTCATTCGGAGTAGTCCCTTTTCAAATATATCAGAACTTGTATTATTTTAAATGAACACCATTTTCTTTAAAAAAGAGGGTACAACAAAAGAAAATATTCCACTTTTGATATAAAACTTTTAATCTTTCCTTAGGCTTTCCTGATATTTAATCATTTTATTTCAAACTGAGGGGAGAAGCTGAAGTTTAAATTATATCCTGTCTAACTATTGACTGCACTATGTGGGCCCCGTGTATCACCTAAAGAGGGCTTAAAAAAACACCTACTAGTAGCTGAAAACAATGCTACATTGGATATTGTCATTGGGAGAACTTGGGAGATTAGGTTTAAGTACCTTAAAATAAAAAGAAAGCTATTAAAATACAATCATAAGACTATGGCTTTATTTCTGTTGCTCTCCTGCCAGTACTTTGTCATGAGGTTCTCACATAGAGATTCCCTTCTGGCTCTGAAAAAGCATATGAACCAAAAGAGGGTTTGCCCAGGAAGAAGGGATTTCAGGGACAAAGAAATCTACTAGCTTTCCATTATTAAATCTGTTTTAATTAATTTGTCCATGCTGAAGAAGGGAGGCAATGCAGCTTCCCAAAAACACTCCTAAAAAGGCTTTTGTTTCTTTCATATTTGTGATTGAAAATATAGGCATCCATGGACTGTACAGCCCAGAGAGTCTTTATTTGCACATATAGGCAGGTAGGATCACTACACTAAACAGGAGCCTGAAATTATCAGCTCTCTGAAGAAATGTCCCTCAAACGCTCACTGGCCTGTATATTCACCCCTTTACCCTGGAGGTACATTTCTCTAATTTACCTGGGGGTGAGGTAATTCTTACACTGAATTGATGTACATCAAATTAGATTATTTAGGAACAATCCATAGTGGAAATGTTGCTGATCATTAAACCATACTGAATTCTGTTGTTTAGTGTGCCCTACGCCTTTACCTAATGTGAGCCATGGGATGTGTGAGTCACTACCTTGTTCTCTGGATTTATCAACGGCATTTTTGATCTCAGACGTGCAGTGAACAACCACAAGAACTGATTAAATAAGATACAGAAAAGAAGGGTGTCATTTATATTTTCCTAAACCAGAACTGAATGCTGTAATTACTTACTGAAACTGCAGTAGAGGTAGCCTGAACAAAATTCTTCCTTTTGATATGTTTTGTAAGCCTTCTGATTCAGATTAGTCTCTCTAACAAAGGAGAAAGGAAGCTGATCTGGCAACATCCTGATGCACCAACACACTAATCTTTTTCAAAGCAAACAGACCTTAAATCCAAAATTATTCATTTGTTTTGTTGTTGTTGACACAGTTTTGTTGGCTGTTCCAACATAGAATGGCTAGAGACAAGAAGAAAAGATTTAGGGCTATTTTATACATTTGAAATTACAGTTGAAAACAAATATAAATCCAGTGGTTGTAAACACATATGAGAAAAATAAAAAATGCTGTGAAAATGAAACTTTCATTCACTGAAATGATGAATAGTTATGAATAGCAGAAACAAGTCACATTTCACACGAGTTTCAACATAGGATTTAGTGCAGTATAAGAACAAGATATTGCTTAATAGCCTTTTTCATTTTCACAAATGAAGAAAAGAACCTGAAATATTTTAGGAATGTATGTATAGGCCAGATCTCAAAATACATTGTGAAAGAGGGGGTCAAAGAATCCTTTTGGGCCACTTGTGATAGTCTGAATCAAGAGGTGAAAGTTCCAAGAGTGGGGGGCAGGCACTGCAGCTGCTACCACAGCACCTCAAATACCTGTCATCTGAACTGGATTTTGGGTTTAGCAGCTGGAACTGCATCTACATATCATGTACCTACTGTAATTCTATTGACAGGATACCAAATTGTCTGTAGGCCTGCATTTTCTCAATTTGCTTTAACAGGGACCACTAAAATATTTTTTGGCAAGGTATCCTTTAAAAAATGTCACTAGGAAGCTGCCATGTGCTCAGTGCAGGGGTACTGCAGAATGGCAGATCATGCTGCTTGCTGGGGCTTGGTTTCGCCACATCAGAAGCCACTCAGCATTCACATCCCAGCCAAGTATCAGCACATTACAAATGTTTTTCCTGAAATCACCATTTCAGATTTCTTCCCACACAAACTGGACAGTTTTCCTCCATGTTTTCTAACTGATGTAGCATCGTGGCCTCACTATGACTAGTAACACCACCCCCTCTCCTAATACGTGCATTTTGTTGAAGGATAGTGTACCACCAGTCTGTGACACAGGCAATGGCTGGTTGTATCTCACTGCTAAAGGTCAACAATTTGAAAGTCAATTTGAAATTAGAATTTCGTATAACTGTAAAAATGTTCTTTGCAGTGTCAAGTTTACAAAATCATGCACATAGCAAGCAGAAAGAATGTATTTGATTGTATTTGATACATTACTTATTTTATTCATCTGTCAGTGCAAGACTAGCACAGCAGTGCTTTAAGCTGTCAAAATCTAGAACATTAGGCAAAGACTTACCAATTATCTCTATTTTTGAAACTTTTAACTGTTTACATTTTTATGATTTCTAATCTTTTGGGAGTTTTAGTTCTTAATTCTCCTCTAGGCTGACTCGTGGCTGCCACATTCTTGGAAGCGTTCAAGTCCAGGGTGGACAGGGCTTAGAGCAACCTGGTCTAGTGGAAAGTGTCCCTGTTCATGGCATGGGGGTTGGAACTGGATGATTTTTAGAGTTCCTTCCAGCCCTTTTTCACATATTTGTACAGCAACTCTAAGCCCAACCAAGATATCAGAATAAATGTCAATAGCATGACGTTTTGTCCAGAAGAATCCTTCATCTCTATTTCCCATCTTTATTAACATTTTGATAAAGCAGGAGAAAAAGAATACACAGAAATGAGGTACATTGCATCGATAACAATCATTTACTAACAATGATTAACATCATTTTAGTGCCTTGTAGGATATATGACCAACTTTACTATCTCACATTAGTATCTGATGTCCTGTCAGACATCACATGCCCTGTCCAAGCACAAATAGTTCTACCAGAAAGCCAAATGGCTTCGTGATTGTGACACTCAGCTCGTACCTGGTGTTCTGCATCTCCCAGGGTTTTTCCACAAAAGCAAGGCTAGGATATGAATGTTAGAGTCAGAATGTACACCTTACAGTAAGTGATAATGATCTCACTGTAAAATAAAATGTTTTCTTAAAACTGATAGAACTTCTATGACTTGTGGAGAGTACCCAAGTCATGACCAGGTGCTTCAGGAATTTCTTTTAGAAGGGACAGTAAAGCTGCAATCTTTTTTATGCTTCTCAGTTCAGCCATGGCCTGCATAAACACAATCTACAGTGTCAGCTCACATGCTTACGGCCAGATGGGCTTCTTCACATGCCTGTCCTTTAGCAGCACTGGGCTGCACAAAAGATCTCTTGACCGTCATTTACAGAGAATGTGACTGTTCTGTGACACCAGTATTTTGCAGAGAGAAGTGAGTTAGCAGTGACCATGAAAGCAACAGAACCCACTGCAGAAGAAGGTGGTGCAATGCAGCTCTTGTGAAACTAATCTTCTTAAAAGGCCTTAAAATAAGGCAAGGAATTTTTGCATGTATGGCACAAACAAGCACATCCATAAATGCCAGAGTAGTCCCAATTTTCTAAAGAAAATTATATTTCCTGTTATTTTCTTGCTACAATTTTTAGTAGATTTTTATCTGAAATTTTTTCATCCAACTTAAGAAAGAGAAGGAATTAGTTTAAAAGAATAAAATATCTTGAATTCAGAAAGTAAAACAGAATATGTATAAGATAGAGTAGCACTTAGTTCTCCACCATAAATTTCATTTAGGACAACTAAAACAAACACAATTATTTCAAAGAAAACAACTTCTTGGTCATCTTCAAGAGTGTTAAAACTCATTTACACCTTTTTAGTAAATTCAATTTTGCAATGCAATATACAAAAGAGAAATAAATGTGTTAGGAGCTTGCACTGTAAAATAGAATTAATTCTGAAAGGAATTTGCCAGATGTATCATTCAAGGAATATTTGCTGATGCCAATCTCCCCAGCTTTAGCATTAGATTTCTGGTGCTGTTTCAGGCAACTCTGCCATGGAGATTAAAGAAGCTACAGATTTTGCACAATTTTAGACTGCTGGGGGAATACCCACTTCCAAATGGTTGTTTTCCCCACTTTCTTATGTCCATATGTGGAATTCAAGTTGCCATAGGAGATGTGAAAAAGGATGGAGGAGTGTCTGCTGCAATAAAAGGAAACAGATACTTAATGAGAGTTGGACAGAGGTTAGATGGGGTCTGGTGGGTTACTTAATTGAAAAATGCAGATAGGAGCCAAAATGTGTTACTCACAGTGCTGGGAGAGTTGCCAGCACTGTTTGTCCCAGATGTAGGCTAGTCACAGCAAATTAAAAATCTGAAGACCACTAAAATTCTCCCTTCTTCCACTTAATATTCTGATCCTGCAGCACTTTGGAGAACTAATCTGCAAAACTCGGGAGCCTGTCTCCCTTTTTTCCTAACTTGAAGAGAGATGTGCGGACAGCAAAATAACACTACATATTACCTACAATTTTTTATTAATAATTCAAGGAAATAAATCTTTTACTTTAAAAAATTACACTTCATTTCTACAATTCCTTGGGTGTGTCCATAAAAAATTACCTGCATATTTTTTAGATTCTCCCCATAAAAATTCTGTGTCCAGTGTGATATCACCTTTCTTTGCTTTCCACATCTCTATCTGTGTGTGACAACTCTTTTGGAGAAAACAAAGACAGACCTTGCAATGTAGCAACTTACCAGGGGAGTCTAGTTCTGTTTTCTGAGTTTTGCTGAATCAAAATTTAAAGGCCAATAGATCTAGAAAGTTGGATCTCTTTGACAGGGAAGTTAAAACAAGCAAATTTTTCACAGAAAATCTATAAAAAGGTGCTTAACTTCTACTCTGCTTTCTTGCACTTAATCTCCACCTAATTTTTCTGACAGTAGTCTACTATGTAAGATAGAAAATATGCATACAAGTAAAATCCACACCAGAAAGGCTAGACAAATATACTCTTAGAAATAATATCCATGCATTTTGAAAGACATTACCATGCTTTCATTTCTCTTGATAAGCCTCTTCATTTCTTCCAAGTTTGTCTCAAAATAGATGTGTTTCCACCAACCTCGTTGCTGGAAAGCCTAGTTAAAACTTCTGGTTAATGGCTCTCAGCCAGTGTCAGCAATCTCAGTTTCATAATTTCATCTCCTGCCAGTCTCTAGCCCAACAACCAAATCGAGACCAAAGCATGTAACCTTTGCCAGCAGTTAGGTGGAGCTGCCACCTCTGTGGCTGCTGGCTACTGATCCTTGTCACGATGCTTTGATATGAGACTTTGGAAAATTGCAATTTACAAGGTCAGGCATATTCGAAAACAAATACCAACTTTCTTCCTGTGTTCCTGTGGGATTGGCTTAGCAGCTTGATGCCCATTGCTGTTCCTACACCACAACCAAGCTTCTACGCCAGCTTCTAAGCCTGGTTGGGAATTTGGCTCAACCACAATCAGTTGCTCCTGATGGAAGTTCAGATCCTGAGAAAAACTGTGGATCAGGACCAAGGAATATTATTACGGTCATAATTTAATTTCCTATATAGGGAAGGAAGATAAGAGGCACTTCAGGTAGATATTTAGGGCAAGGCTGCTCTGACCACATGCAGGAGCTACCTAGCCACACCGCCACACATCTCTCAGCTCCTGGCTTTTCAGCCCTAGGGATGTCTTTGGAGAATACACATACACTATGATCCTCTGGGTAGATATGATCATTTCCCATTTCTAATGCTCTGCTCCCCCAAAGTGCCCAAAGCGGCAACATATGTCTGCCCCTGAAAAAGATCATGCCTTTGGGCTTTGGTCTCTGGAGATGGTACCAAAGACACAAGTCTCTGTGCTCACCAGTAGCAATGAAGTGTGAAAAGATTCAGAGGTCCCACGGGCAATTTGCAGATGCTTAATCACAAGGATCTTAAGAATCCAGCCTGTTTCACTTAAAGTAGGGAAGACTGTACCAAGCTTGAGCTGCCACCTACCCAGTTTCCAGTTGACAGCCATTTCTCGTTATGGATTTCCTGATTGCCAGCAGAACAATGATTTATGTGCAGCAGGCTTTTTTTTTAATATGATGTGGCAATTATTTTTATTTTCAAAGGTGGAAATTCTACAACAACCTAACAGGAGAGCATGAGGAGAAAAATCTGTGAGATTCTTTCAGTAGAGCTTTGCTTAGTCTGTTGGCTGCCTCTTCTGGCTCTTGGCCTTTAGTTAAATAAGTTACATATTACCTTTAACAGTCCTGTCCCCAAGAAATGCTATGTAAATATCCCCAACTTCTACTGGAAAGACATGAGAACAGTTAAACTGTGCGAGAGCAAAGGTCCAGGTAGCTCACAGCCAGTGCTCCTGATTGTAACTGGCAGCTAAAATAAGGTAAGGGTAAATACAAACAATACTTGTCCTGGGATGCCCTCTTTGATTTCTGTAATCTTTGGGTTTTACTTATTATTTCCCTCTTGAATTGCCACTTTTCCTGGCTAAAATATTTTAATCTCAAAGCTTTATTGTAACCTTTGGAGATGGGATATCCGGAACCACATGCACTGTTCCCCTGGCAGACTTGCACTCACCAAGGGCTTAGAGAATTAATTGACACTTGATGCTTTGCCCCCCTCCTTTCCAAATGATGGGTAACACTCTGCTTGCTATTCATCCAGCTGCTGACTGCTGGGGTGTTCCAAGAGGTCTACCCACATTTGCACTGTGATCCCTCTTCTGAGAAATAGCAGCCACTCATTACAGTATAATATGCACATTTAAGGATTTCCTTATGTGTTACTTTTTTTTCAGACTGAATTGCATTTGTATTTTTATCATCCAGTGATGCAGTGCTGTGAGTGGTTTCTACAGCTTGTCAGCACATCAGCAAACTTTGGCACCACTGTATTTCGCCCCCTTTCCATACTAATGACTCTGTGGAACAGCACAGGCATCAACATCAACCCCCACAGAATCCCACAGGCAGATACTCCCCACTGTGAACATGAATCCTTTATTTTTACCCTTTATTTCCTACCTTTAATTTTTTTTACTTCTTCAAAATAATTCTACTTTTTCACCCTTTTTACTCTATCAACACAATTATTTTTACCTGCATATTTTATGCCTCTCAGAGAACACTGAATCTCTATTGTATTTTCTTTATATATTCACCTATTTACGACTTCAGTTTCAATGAATTGTGTCAGTAGGGAAAGTAGGCTTTCTGGTTGTATTTCTCCAGAGACACGGAGCCTCTTTCCAAACATCATGTCACACCTGAAACTTCCTAATCCTCTGAGATGAAGGCCAATTTTTTTCATATAATTTTCATATGTATTATATATATCATAACTTAAAAGCTGTACATTAGAAATCACGATGACAGTTTGGCAGTTTCTTTAGTTTAAACTTAGGTGAAAAGTATATGACCTTCATGATATGACACTATTAATTTTATTGATTTATTCTGAAATCTCTTCTATTGCCACCTCAATAGCAGAAAAAGCTCTTGAGGCTCAATGATTTTTGAAAAAAAAATCTTTGAACTGAGAACTTGTCTATGTTCTAACATAGCAATGACCAACACACAGGTCATTTGGCTTTGCATTTTCACTCATTTTTCTGAGTTCCTCTTTTTTATTAGATCCAGTATTCTCTGAAAGAATTCCTTTCTAATGTGTTTTTATGAATAGCTTTTACGTCTTATGCACTTTATTCCTCTGAATTTCTTTAGTTCTGTCATATGATATTGTACTAAATTTGCAAGAATTTATATTCCTTTTAATTTTCCTTATGCATGTGCTTTTAGAAGCCTGGCTTTATTACTTCTATCTCCCTCTGCTAATTATGACACAGTTTAGTATATTTCCATGTGGGGAGGAGGGTGAGGAGAAAAATTTTTTTTTTTTTACATATATTTTGACCTTTTAATATGTTGTGTTAAAACTGTTTGTATTCCAGATAGAAACAGTGTCAACGTAATTAGTGGTGACTACCGGACAATTCATCAAATTACAGACAGATGAATTATTTAGATCTTTAGGTTAAAGTCATATGACTTGGATGCTGTGTTCAGCCTTAGTTTTCAAAGACTGTTCTTAGAATAGGACTCTAGAATTCTCAGAATATTTATCTTTGTCTCCTTGAATCCAAACTTATTTTAAGATACAACAGCAGTCTTTTACAGATCTGTCCTGTCACTCTAATACTTCTCTAACCTTGGAATTTTCCTTCTTGAAAATTTTTTGCGTGCCTACCAACATGTCATATCAATATGCTTGTTTACAGTTACACACTCCATTTATTCTATCCTATTTTAGCCTTATGCCTTAATTTTATTCTAAATTATTAGTTTATGGCCTCTGCTCAAATATGAGCATATATATGTATCTTTTAGAGTATTCATTGCAATTTTTATACCTGCATTGTACAAATTCCTTCTTTTAGCTTAAGAGACAATTCATCCTCAGCTGTGTCCTCAATTGTGTCCTTCTCCACCATTCCTCCTCCACCTCAGTTTTCCTGGTCCTTAGTTTTCAATGCAAAATAAACATAACTTGTTAATTTGATCTGTATGGAACATTTGTACAGGTTTCATCTCTGCCTTAAAAAGTTAACAGCAGAAAATAACAAATTTTTTCTGATCAGATAAGAATAATAGCTTACTTCCATGCTGCCCTTCATTGAGCAGTGAAGTCAATAAGCATATATACATATATGAACATAATGTAAAATATAAGCTAAACTTGCAACAATGTTTAAAGTAAGTGAATCTTAACTCACTCTAGTGCAAGGTCTAGAATTAAATGTAAACCACTAGTTTTCAGTTATTTCTCTGAATTCCCCACTACCACGTGGCGTGAATCATACAGAATTGCTAACAAGCATCTCTCACATCTGTATCATTCAATTTCATAGCTAATTTTGCTAAATGTTTTCCTCTTTCTTTTTTTCCCCCCTAGAATGACAACTAACTGGCTACAATCAGCCTTAAATGGTTCTTTTGTGATTATTTAAAAATACCTGTATTACAAAAATATACCCAAAACTGAGTTCTATCTGTATTAGAAAAGAATGCTCAAAACAGAGCTAGATAGGAAATAATCAAGTGTACATTCTCCATATACAAATCAAAGCTTATTTTCAATTATAATGTCATTCTTTAAGGGGGGAGAGGAGCGGACTAAAGGATGAGGAAATCCTGTGGTTTCTTCTTTTAGGCCGGAAACATCAATGCTTTATTATACTATGTTAAACAATAATTGCTCCTTCAAATATAAAAATACAAGATTAAATGAATAAGACAATTCCTGTATTCAAGGATGAATGGGGATATTAAACCTACACCTCTGCAACTCCTGCAAATGGTATTATAAGCATTTTTCTACTGTTTCATTCATGGAAAGCTCAAGTTATATAATGTTTGAGTATATTAAATGGCCAAAAGCATTCCATTAACCAGAAGCTGTGAAGTCAGTGGGGTGGCTGTTGCAGCATTTAGTCTCCCCAAAGTGGTAAAAGGAATAGCCAACAAAACAGAGAGGAGCTGGATGTAAGTGGAAGATGTAGCAGAGCAAAATGTGATGCATTTTAAAAAATGTGTTAGGTAGAAGGTAGAAAAAAAGAAAATGTAACCACAAGCACTTGTCAAAGCAGATAAAAACTTTTCGTACTCTTTTCAGCTGGGGTGCACATCAATAGCACCTCAGGATACGGTCAAGAGACGCTTCTTAAGAGTCAGAAGCAAACACTTGTGCTGCAGATTCCAATGTTACTTCTGGCTCAATAAAGTTTCTATAACTCATATTGTTTGGCTCTGAGTGGGATCAAAGACTTAACATGCAGAAACACCAACTAGAGCAGAAAGCTTGTAAAATGAAGCAGCCCAAAGCTGATGGTAGCTGAAGCTCTCTGAAAATGTGGAGGCAGAGCTGGGACACAGCCATAAATCTCCTTTTAGCAATCTGTGGTCTTAGCATTCAATCTAACTGGAAAAAGATGACAACTATAAAACTCTATTGCAGCTTCAGAAGAAAACTAGTAAAAATGTTACATGGACACCATGAGGATCTGAAGGATGGGAAACATGATGAGATTTATGAGTTGAAGCATTAACTTGAAATCACTGCAGCCTTTTTAACCTCTCCAATTACAACAGCAGGGTAAAATTATGCATTACAACCACAAGCAAAAAAACATAACTATCAGCAAGCACAAGTAGAGGGGTAACCTTGATCAAAGACCCCAAGAACACAGAAACATATATTCATGAGAACTACCTATGCAAGAGTGGAACAAGGACTGCAGAGGCGTTTGGTTCTCCAGAGGAAAAATAAGCTATCAAATGAGTTTCAAAGGAAAGAAAGGTCTTGGCAGGAGAATCCTCAATTCTTGGAATAAGTTTCTGTTTTTAAATGAAAAAGAATATGAGAAATGCTGAGTGAGAGTTGTCTGACTAAACATGTATGTCAAGATCTGACCTAAGCATGAGGACTGCCTTTGTGGTTGTCAAAGACAAAGGAGATTATGAAGGGTGAGTTTCATCTCATTCTGCAGCAGTCCCCTACAAAACAGTCAGGAGGATCATACCCCAAAAAGTCCTTGACTGTAAAGAGAACCCTGGTTGATAACTTCAGATATAGACATATACACTTTACTTGCCCAGAATCAGGTATTACAAGTCACTCTCTCTGTCACCCCAATTTAGCCACACCTAGAAGGCAAAGCATTTCAGAACAAGAGTCACAAGACCTGGCACTTGCTTTGCTGGAGGAGGGAGGCTCCTTTATGAGAAGATGGAAGGAATCATGAACTGATTAGTGAAGCCATTTCAAGTAGATCACAAAGTAGTTTCTCTTTCAGAGTCTTAATTCTGCCTTCCAGCTTCAAATCATAGAATCACAGAATAGCTTGCATTGAAAGATACCTTAAAGATCATGTAGTTCCAATTCCATGAGGTGGGCAGGGACACTTTCTACTAGACCAGGTTTCTCAGAGCCGCATCCAACCTGACCTTGAACACTTCCAGGGATGGGGCATCCAGAACTTCTCTGGGCAACCTCTAAAGTGCCTTACTACCCTCACCGTAAAGAATTTCTTCCTAATATCTAACCTAAACATACTCTTTTGCAGTTTAAAGCCATTCTCCTTTGTCCTATCACTACATGCCCTTGTAAAAAGTCCCTCTCCAGATTTCTTGTAGGCTCCCTTCAGGTACTGAAAGGCTGCAATTATTTCACCCTGAAGCTTTCCCTTCTCCAAGCTGAACAATCCCAATTCACTTAACCTTTCCTCATAGGAGAGGTGCTCTAGCCCTCCAATCATGCTGAAACTGAAAGAGAAGAGCCAGCCTGAACAAATCTCCATCATGAACTGGGATAGTGAACTGATAATTATGATAGCCCAAAGGCATCTGTGTCTGTACTGATTAAACTAAGCAGCTCTTTCTCATCAAATCAGAAAAGAGGCCCAATCATAGGGGAGTTTTCCTTCCTGTCTCACTAATTCACTTTCTGTGAAGCCAAGATCAGTCTGGAACCTTTTCCAGCATATGTATTTCTCACAATTATTTTTCTCTGCTTGAGGCAACGGAAGAACAAATGAATATAATGTGATGATGCTCTGAAGACATTAACTGCCAAACAGCAAGGAGGTAGAGCTCCTGGGAGAGAAGTATCTCAAAAATGCCCATTTTTGGGAGCTTCGTTGTATAAAATTAATTCACATGATTAGAAGGAGCTGCCCTTTTATTTTTTTTTTTTAAGTGTAATATCTAAAGCTGATTTCCTTCATCACTGGGAGTACAGCAACTTATTAAATGCAAATCTTTCATACTGCATGATTGCTACTGATTTGCAAATGCATGAAGGAATGTAAACTCACAATATAATTAAAGCCTTTTACTTCTCATATATATTGATCTTGGCTATCACTGGGGAGTGATCCTGTAGCTTCTGGATCATACAATAGAGACTTTATAGCTTTGGTGAAGGGAGATAAGTACTTTTGCTTATGGTTGTGAAGCAGTTCATATATGCAGTACACGCTAAGAAAAGGTTATGTGCAAATGTACAGACCAGTGAACCCTCAAAGGTACATTATGCTTTGCCTTTCCAGCTCTGTACAGAAGAACCTTGAGTGCAGTAAAATAACTTAAAGTTGTCATGCAAGGAAAAAATGTTTCAAATGGTTTTACACAGCATTGAATTTATACAATTAAGAAAAGTTTAAATTGCTTATTTCTAAAAAATGTAGAGCATCTTAAAAGACATTGATTTAATTATTTAGAAGTGCTTCAGTTGCTCAAACTAAGTTATTTTGATTCAGAAAGCCTTTAAAGTACGCAGAGATTTAAAATTCAACAAACTTCTAAAACTGATTAAAATATTCCTTCTCTTAACTTTATTCTTTCATTAATTAAAAATATTTTTCATTCCAATTGTTCTAAATGCAATTTTCAGCTAAGAATGCCCATGTGCCTTTGGTTTCAAACAGTAAAGAGCCACAATAACTAAGTAATTTTTATTTTTATTTTGGATCTTTGTTAAAAAAACAAAACAAACTCAGAGAAGAAAAGAGTTTATGACCTTTGCAAGAACAGGCAGGCAACTCAGGGAGAGTACAAGGATGTCGTTAGGTCACGTAGAGAGAAAATTAGAAAGGCAAAAACTCAGCTAGTACTCAATCTGGCAACTGCTGTGAAAGATAATAAAAAGTGTTTTTATACATACATTAACAACAACAGGAGAGCCAAGGAAAATCTCCATCCTTTATTGGATGCAGGGGAAATAGTGTGGCCAGCAAGACCAGGGAAGTGATCGTTCCCCTGTACTCAGCACGGGCGAGGTCACATCTCAAGTGCTGTGTCCAGTTCTGGGCCCCTCACAACAAGAAAGACATTGAGGTGCTGGAGCAAGTCCAGAGAAGGGAAACAAAGCTGGTGAAGGGTCTAGAGAGCAATTCATATGAGGAGTAGATGATGGAGATGGGGTTGTTCAACCTGGAGAGGAGGCTCAGGGGAGACCTTATTGCTCTCTAGAACTACCTGAAAGGAGGTTGTGCCCTGGTGGGGGTCAACCTCTTCTCCCAGGCAACTAGTGACAGGATGACAGGAAACGGTCTCAAGCTGCACCAGGGGAGGTTCAGGTTGGACATCAGGAAGAATTTCTTCACTGAAAGGATTGTCAAACACTGAAACAGGCTGCCAAGGGAGGTGGTGGAATCGTGATCCCTGGAAGAGTGGAAGAAACTGGATGTGGCATTTACTGCTATGGTTTAGTTGACACGATGGTGTTCAGTCAAAGGTGATCGGTCAAATGATCTTGGAAGTCCTTTCCAACCCTAATGATTCTATGATTGTGTTACCATATCAGGAGCTCAAACGTGTTACCACTGGAACAGATAGACATGTTTCTTTCAAAGTTGCATTTTTTAGGATTCGGCTTGTCCCTCATATGTTTCTCTTTATAATGGCAATTGGATTCTGTTTTCCTCAAGGCAGAACTGTCTTCCATTTAATCACATTAAAATTAAAATTTGAATATTTTTTGATTGCAAACTGAATGTCATACAAAAAGATAACTCTTCATAAATAACTATTCTGCATTGCTACTTACTGTTAACATCATATGATGTTATCTATAAATGATGTTCTGATTATTAGCAGACTTTACCTTCCAGTTGTAAATACCAAGTACTGACTAAAAGGAATGAAACTAATTAGTTTAAAAAATGGATACATTAGTAGCCTTCAGTTAATTAATAATACCGTCTTTACTGACCAGCCACTCCAGGAAGCTTGATAAGGTTCCATGCAGAACTCACTATAAAACCATTAGACTTAAACGGAGAAAAAAAACCTTAATTTGCAGTTCTTAAAAACAATAATAAGTTCTAAAGACAATGGCAGATCTATGGTCTCCTAGAACAGCAAAACTTCTATAGTTATGTGATATAGCTATCGTATATAAAAATTCGTGTAATATTGTCTGGTCAAAACCTCATATAATACGAATTGCTTTCCTGTGTAATCTTGAAAATCATCTACAGCATTTCTCTGTAAACATTAAGTTGTTGAAATATAAAAATCTGACAGTTCTAGGCACTGAAGATTACTCACCCTTGAAGGTCTCACTGCAGTATAAATCACTGAAAAATGAATCCCTCGTTTCTGCAGATCCATGATCACTCTTCCAATTATTTTGTCTGTAAATAGAAATATGCATCATTTAACAAACTCTGTAAGTTGAGAAAGCTAAAATCCTACAGTAGTTGGAGGAGCAATGAGCTACATGTTTAAGTGTATTTGGTTTATATGAGCAATTTAAGTGCTCATACCATTTATAGGTTAATAGGTAAAAATGGGATGACATGTTCAGTGTCTTGAAAAATGCAACATTTCAGTGAAATAATACCAAAAAAACGACATTACAACAGTTAAAAAAAAAAAAAGGGATGATTTTGAAACTGAAAAGTAAGTATCATAGAAACAGTACCCAAAAGTTTAAATTTTGGGCAATGAAAAATAAGAGCAGAAGAAATCACTTAAGAGATGAGAGCAGGATGCATATACTGTTAGTCAAGAGACCAATAAATAAATAAATAATAAAGTTTAAGAAGTATTATTCTGTGAATTACAAAGTATACAGAACCTATCACTGAGAAACAATACTCAAAACATAGTGCTTCGTGTGGAGTATGATATGCATAATATAGGCAGCAATATTTCTTTTGGCTTCAGTGGATTTAAAGCCTGATTCTGCACCCTCAACAGGATACAGAAAATTTTGCTGTTGACTACAGTGGAGGCCAAAGGAGAAATGTGGTGGAATATTTCTGGAAAAGGAAGAAGTCTAGTAAGGAAAAGAGGATCTTTCAAAGAGGTCAATTATGCCTCTACAGAAGATCCTCCTTTAGTTCTGAAACCACAGGCTGTTGCAACAAATACTTAAAACTGGTACGTGTCTTCAAGCTCTATGCAGAAATGTTAACATCTGCTTATGATAAGGAGCATAATAGTTGTGAATCATGAATCATTATTAATCTTGTTATTTGAACTGCTAGAGAAATGAGCAAGCAGACTCACATTTACTGTTTCAGTGCCTTCCCACTTTTCATCCATGTACCAGCCTGGTGAATGCATATTTAATAGCCTGGACACACAGATTTCTCAGGTTTTGAGGTTATATTTTACAGAAATTGTGTTTTATTTTCATGTACTGAAAATGGAGCTTATATTCTTATCCTCTTTAACCTCTTCTACTCACCCTAATTATGGTCTCCTGGATGAGTAAAATGTTCAGCTGCTGTAAGAATGGAAACGCATTGGCTTTTCTGCAGGGTTTTAACCAAACTGATTGCCTCATATCAGTCAAGAATCATAGCTACGTAAACTTTCCTTCTAAAAATTTTTGTTAAAAGGATCTACTATAAGAAATATACTTATTAGTCAGAAAAACAATGGCTTAACTACTAATACTACTAATTATATTGGTTGTGGAGATCCAAGGCATTACATAACATAGATTTTGTATTCTAGATTCATAGATTTTGGAAATTCTCATCAGTCTCAGCTAAAATTTGCAGAAGAAAAAAATAATACATATAAAAGTGCAGAGATTGACTTTGTTTTTTTCTTTCATTAAAGAAACCAATAGCTTTCTGAAATAACATGTTATTTGCATTTCACTTCAGAAAGGAGCTACATGTAACTATAGTTACCAGTAGCATCTATAACTTGTGCCTTTGGAAAGATTCTAGAGGCAATTCCTTCATTCAGAGAAGCTTTTGTGAACACTCTTATGACAACAGAGTTGGCATAGATCTTTGTCTGTGATCAGAACTCTACCTTGCTCATGAAGTATTTTCAAATTCTCCAGGGAAAAGGGCCCAGATTGTTTACCATATTTTAAAGCCCCTAAATTATATACCTACATGAGAGCAGTAGTGCAGATTTTGCACTTGGCTATGCAAAGTGACACATCTTCCCTGATCCACACATCTTTTTTCCCATTAATGGCTAGCTGACACTAACCCAAGAATAGGCATAGCCTGCTCTTCCATCCTTCCACAGGTGACCCGTTAACTTTGCTTTTCCAAAACGAAGTGGCCCAAGACAACAGTGGTGTGAGTAAACAGTGTGCCCTGGCTGCCAAAAGGGCCAGCCGTGTCCTGGGTGTATCAGGCAAAGCATCGCCAGCTGGTCGAGGGAGGGGATTGTCCTGCTCTGCTCTGCACTGGCGTGCCCTCACCTTGAATATTGTGTGCTTAAGTTAAGCTAGACATTAAGCTTTTAGAGAGTGTCCAAAGGACGGCAATGAAGATGGTTAAGAGCCTTGAGGGAAAGCTGTATGAGGAGTGGATGAGGTCACTTGGTCTGTTCAGCCTGGAGAAGACTAAGGAGAGACCTCATTGCAATTTTCAACATCCTCACGAGAGGAAGTGGAGGGGCAGGTACTGATCTCTTCACTCTTGTGACCAGTGACAGGACTCGAGGAAATGGCATGAAGCTGAGCCAGGGGAGGTTTACATTAGATATCGGGAAAAGGTTTTTCATCCAGAGGGTGGTTGGGTACTTGAACAGGCTCCCCAGGAAAGTGGTCACAGCATCAAGCCTGACAGAGTTCAAGAAGAGTTTGGAAAATGCTCTGAGGCATGTGGGTGTGTCCTCTGCAGGGCCAGCAGTTGGACTCAATGATCCTTGTGGGTCCCTTCCAACTCAGCATATTCTATGATTCTGGGGTTTGGGAAGCTTATTCTACACTCTGTGCAGCTGATGAAAGAAATCTCCCATAAAGAAAAAGCCAATGTTTAGCCAAGGCCAACATTAAAACAAGGCTTAATGCTCTGGGGACAAGAAAAGAGAACAAAATAACTCCTCTGCCATTCAGAGATGGAAATCCAACTGCCTGTTTGAGTATAAAACCCACTCATTTTGGAGTACTGCAAAAACATAGAAAAGGACACACTAATGATTTCAGTACTAAGGTACTTTTTCCTTAATTTCAAATCTCCTCCTGATTTTACACCCCCAGCTCTCAGCAGAAACAGTCATTGGCACTAATAACACTGTTTAATTATCGGTCCACTATGCTACACTGTATACCCCCAAAACTACCACGTCAGTGATTTGTAGGCTTTATAACTCAATCCCTAATTTAGATTAATAAGTGAAAGCCCTGCAAAAAATTAAGATGTCTCTCAGTGCCCCTTTGGTGTATAGCACCTCTTTTTCAACCAGATGCTAGGGAAGAAAAAGGGGGTTTTATAGTGTTATATAGAGAGATTCAACTCTAACAAGTAGTCTTTAATAACCACAATCCCAATGAAAGACTTTGATATCAAAGGTAATGAACTGTTTTACAAAGATTAGAAAAACATTTTCTATTCTTGCAGACACCCTTCATTGAGACCAAGGCCTTGGAACTGCTGGATGAGCCTGGCATCTCCAGCTCCCAGTGTGCAAGGTGAGAAACAAGGAGGCAGTCCAAGCTGCATGGAGACACACGGTTTGTACTCAGAGCATGAGCAAGGGCCCATGCCTGAAGCAGAGATGAATTATCTTTACATTTCAGGTCACAGAGCTGTATCCAGTTTGGTGGACTTTGAATCAGACACTCAGTATTTCAACAGTATGATAATCATCTGCTTATAAGTACTATAGATGGGGGGAATAAAATCTTTAAATAGTAAAAAGCAAAGACCAAGAACTAGAGAACACAATCTGTTCCAGTGACAACACAGACTTAAATGACAAAATGTTGGTTTTATCTTGGCCATATTACTTACCATTTTCAGCAATTGCTTCTAGGGTGGAAATCTCTTTTAAACCACTACAGAAAGAATGGGAGAAAAATAATTAAAAATCTTTCCTAGGAAAAACAATGAGAACCATAAATGTATGAAGATATTGACTAGTAAAATCATTACTGTCAGTGTCAGTCCATCCATCATTCTCTCATTTCCTCCTAATGACCCTTTTCTTCTGCAAAACCATTAGAAGTACAAGGAACACATCTTCAGCTGATTCCTTAAATCCCTCAAACTTCCTAGGCTACAGAGAAGCCAGACTACTGATGTTGTTTTGAACAATCTTCAGGCAGCTTTCTTTTCATTTGGCATTGGCCCCTTGTCTACCATGAGCTCCTTAAAACAAGTATCATGCCTCTTTTTGTTCAGTAACATGACAGCTAGAATTGCACTTCTTTCGGGCACATTGATATATGCACCTTACACTGAAGTGCATGTCATGATGTACAAATGCCCAAGAAAAAGGCTGGGAAGAAGAAAGAGCAGGAGCAGCTGAGCAACTATGCCTTATATTTTCTAAATATACTTTCACCTGAAGGAACAGTCTCACTCTACCTCTGTTAGATCATAGTCCTCATAGGGCTGGAAATATGAAGAATTATAGCCCACCTCTTCCTTCCAGAGTGATGAAAATCAGTCTTTTTATTTATGTTAGCTTCAGGTTTGTCTGTCTGATTAGCTGCTTACTTATTTATTCTGCCAGGGGATTTCCTGGCAATTAATTCTGCAGGTTAATCATGTGTTGAGTAAAATAATTGAGCCTTTCTGCTAAAGGTGTTTTGCCATTTAGTTTTATTAGCTGTCCCTTTGTTCTCATATAATGAGGCAGACAAAATAGACATGCCTGAATGCCTTGTTGAACATAATTCATCTATTACTCCTGGTAAGCTCATCAGGGGACTTTGAAAAACCCTGAATTCACCCTTATAAGAGCTCTATAAACTTCTACTCTGGTTTTTGAATGACCTGAATACAACTGATGTTTACAAAAGCTCTAAAATCCACGCACACATGAAGGGTCAGCTCTGTTTGTAATAAGCTCCTACCTGACAAGTGGTTGTAGTTGAACCACCAATAAGTTTCCTTTGGATGCATTCATTTCCAGCTGAGACACATTGAGATTAGTTACGTTTGTTAACTTCCAGTCTCCTGACTCCTGAAGAAATCTCAGAAGATACCTGGTAGCCTCACAGTCAACAGCTGGCAAAACTAAAGACGAAGGAGAAGACTGAAGAATTTCCTGTAATAAATTTATGAACAGTTTATTTACTTGCTTAATATTTAGTTGCTTAATAACTACACACAAACCTTCTTTATTTTTTTTAAGTATCCTTAATTTAATATTCAAGGTGAGGAACCACCATGGTAAACACCACGTGAATTCTCACCAGCCTGATGTTGGCTGCAGCCTGCTCCTGGAAAGGGGCAGTGGAGAGATGCTTGTGTTGCTCTTATTCCTGAACATTCCTGCAGCAAGCTTAAAGCACTCAGTAACACCAACTTTTTACTTGTTCTTTCCACAGGTGGCATATAAGAGGAGAGAGAGATGATGTAGAAGTTCTCAAGATAAGAGTGTACTGGAGATGAGCGTACAGGTTTTGAATGCTGCCAAAAACAAAGCTCATGAGACCTTCTAAATAAATGCCCTCGGAAGTGAGAAGGAACAATGTCAAACACCTCCAGTTCCAGCAGCTCTGTTCAGCAAAGAGTCATACTTTGCATGATAAATGCCCTGTACATGCTGGTGGTACAGCACATGGTACAGACAAGTGTCTAATTTGTAAGTACTAATTAATAAAAGCTACATATTTCAGGATGTACAGAGCCTATAGACACACACAAACAAAGCTCATGTCATACACTTTCTACTTGAAGTACAAATTATAAAGCTCGGGCTGAATTGGTTTAGATGATAAAGCATCAGGGTATCTATCAGCTTATTTACAATTCTCATAGCTGAATTTCTGATAAAAATACTTGAAATTAATTGAAAAACATTCTCATTCTGTAAATTTGAAACCCACATAGTCAAAAAACATATTTCCAAAGATTTTTCTTGATAATAAAATTAACTTCAAATTTTTGTGGAAACAAAATGCAAGATGAAGACTTGAAAATTATCAAAATTAATGTTGTGGTGGCTTGACCCTGGCCTAATGCCAGGTGCCAACCAAAGCTGTTCTGTCACTGCTCTCTTCAACTATACAAGGAAGAGAAAATTTAAAAAAAAAGGCTCATGGGTCAGGAAGAGGTTACTCATTAGCTACTGTCATAAGAAAAACAGACTTGACTTGGAGAAATTAATTACAACTTGTTAACTTTGCTTTCCCATTTTCTACATTTAAGTCTAGACTAAGTCTGTCACTTAATCCAACATTCAGGTTATTACACTCTTTCTCTCCCTTTGATGCAAGTGCTGTAGTGTTGCTAACACTTTCCTCCCACTGTTCTTTTTTCCTTTTTGTCTTTGGCTGCCTATCACTTTTTTGACCTTCTTTGGTTCTTTCTAATTGCTCACATGTTTTCCCCCCTAGGCAAAGGCTAGTTATTTTCACATTTCTATAGATGCTCATAAGGGAGGATTATGCAGTACTGTCTGATTTGCCAGACTGATAAACAAAAAACTGCAGAAATTGAAATAGAGCAGAAAGCACTGATCTTTTTCGTAGGTCTTTGAGTGATGAATTTTGTTTTGTTTACAGATATGAATTTAGAGCTGGAATTCTGAGCATTTCAATGATTTTGTTTTATTTTCAGTATTTTAATCCCTCGTCCCATAATAGCAGCCAGAATGACAGCAGCCACTTTTTCCAAGGATATATATTAAGCAGATTACTCATTTACTGTAGAATAAGATATAAAATGCATCATTACTGAGCAATATCTGCAATGTGCCTCTGCTTCTAACCAATCCTGCACTGCCATCTGTCTCAGCGTCCAGCCATTGGTATTCAACTGTTTTTCATCTGAAGGGCAGACACAGCTGGATATCAATTCCTTAGCCTCAGCCATTCTAATCACACGCCTCTTGTCTGCCCATCTTGACATTTGGCAACAGTGCACTTTTCTCTACAATACCCCTATGTTACTTTACACATTTTAGGATTTCAGCTACCATGCTTGTTCAAAACATGAGAACTCCAAAAGAGGGTGGAGAATGAAGAGGACTATTGAGAAACACCTGATTTTTCAGTGTGCTAAAGAATGGTAGCTAGGAATGGGAGAGGAAGGGGGAGACGGAGAGGGGAAAAAAGGAAAGGAAAGCAAAAGGGAAAAGGAAGAAAATCTCCTACTGAACTGTTGGATTGACAGCAGAACTTCCTACATTAAATGCAGTATCTATAACCTGTCCATGGGCAGCTTACTCTGATTATGAGCACATTTACTTTCTTTAGTGTCCCTTCAAGCAATCTCCTCGGTGAAATAGACAAGAAACATCACTCTTGGATGACAAATACCACTGTTCAGGTTTTGTTGAAGGTAGGTTTGGGATGACCCTGTTCACATTTCTAGCCATCCCAAAGTAACTGCATTAGGATAAATCTGTGCCCAGACTTACTTGCCCTTACTTCAGTGTTATAACTGCATTGATATTACACCTAAGCCATTTGAAGCTCGAATGGAGTAAATTTAGGTCTATCACTAAAACTTTATCATTAAAATCTTTGTTAAAAACTTATGCATCTGTCCATAAAAGATCATGTAGGCCTACTCATTGTTCTGAATTAGTTCGTTTGGTATGAAAGCTGATAGACAGTCCTATAATAAAAAATATTAGTTGGGAAAAAGACTCCTGTTTGAGCTGCAGAAATATCTGGAAACCTATGTTTGAAGCAGACAGGCTCTTCCATGTAAAAGAAATCTTTTGATTATTTTTTTTTTACCTGTGTGTCACTTAAAATATTAAAGTATTTTATTTATTTTCTACAGCATTGGTCAATGGGTTATCTATAAAAAAGAAAAATCTATTTAAACAGATTATGAAGGACATCTGTTTCTACACACAGTGATAACTGCAAAGAAAGTTATAGTTGTTTAATTTTAACTTTCCAATTACTATCTATCTTACAAACTCTTACACTGTAGCTGTGTCCTTCAAATGTATGCATAAAGCTACACATTATGATTTAATGAAAACTGATCTGATGTACTTCTGCTAATAAAGTCTATTGCAAATACAGGAAGTATTGTTGAACAAACCTCCATACTACTGTACTGCATAGAGGGAAACATGACACAAGATTTATTTTTCCAAGGGTTACAGAAAGATCCAAGGAACTAGAGAGAAGAAAACCTGAATTCCAGGAATGGGAGGAAGTATTCCAAAGAATAATATACAGACTATAACAACAAGGAAGGATTATACTGGGGAAAAGCTTGACGTGGCTTTTGTAAAAAGTTTTGCCTCACAATTGTGCTGAAAATCTTCAAAGGAGTCAATACCCATGCACACTAGGAAGCTCTAGCTCGTACAGTCTACTTGGATCCACAAAAGGCATTTGGCAGTCTTGAAGCAACGACTGCTAAAGAAATGAAGATGCTTTGGTGAGAGAGAGGCAGTCTTCACAGGAAAGTAAGTAAACAATAAGTAAGGATACAGCAAGCAAGGGGTAGAAAAAATATATGTTACTGCAATCGAATCTGTTCTGTTCCATATGTTCATAAATTATCTGGTAAAAAATTATAAATATTGAGCTAATGAAATCTACTCATTATGCTGAATTATTCAAGGCAAGGGTTGACTGATGAACTACAGAAGCAACTTCTGGTACAGCTTCTTGGGCAACAGAATGATTGATAAGATTTAATGTAAACTGATTTTAGTGGAGGACAGGGTGAGAAGAAAACAAACTTAATTTTATCTACACAATAGTAGGTAATAGAACTGTTATCCTTCAGTAACCTTGAGAGTTACAACAGCTCTTTAAAAATGGCAGTTCAGAGCCTGATGGTGATCAGAATTGAAAAAATCAAATATTAGTAGTGTTTTAGAACAGGCTAGAGAACAAAACATCATGTCACTGAATAAACCTATGATGAATTTTTATCTTGATTATCATGCAGTTCTGCATGTTCCCTTGTCAAAAAATAATATAATAAAACTAAAAGAAACAAAATAAAGAAAATCAAAATTATACTAGGACCTCTGTATCACATGTGACTAAATAGTACTCCTCACTCTATGACCAGTGAGTGAGCATACCATGGAGTTATAGGACCACAAATGGCAATGACTTACAATCATAATTATGCTGTTGCACAGCTGGCTACTAAATGGAATTTGTTACCATACATTGCAGTTCTAAGGAGCTGAGCATTGTCAGGGGAAAGTCAAAGCTAATATTAAAGAAAAACAGTTTGACTGCTTGACAAAGAAGTTCCCCAAATGCTAATCTCTGTATTTTATTATTTAATTTAAAAGTTGTTTGGAAGTTCAATTTAAATGATCTAACTATAAGATTCCTTTTGTATTAACTGGAAATAGAATTATTTTATAGCATACAAACCCACTGATACCAAAATCTCAAAACAGCTGCTAATGTAGCTGAACAAATCTAACATCTGAAAATGTCTCTGAGGTTTACAAGCCTATATCTCTTTTACAAATAACACTTTCTTATTGTAATACACATGCTGCTGCATGTACATATACATTCTAAATGAAATCTCCAGTTTAGGTTTATGAATAAATTTGCATTTCTGAAGTTCAAAAGGAGAATACTTGAGAGACATGGACTTTTATTGTAGTTTAACAGATCACTTGTATAATATAGACTGTGAAGGTAAAAAAAATTGTGATTATGCAACATCAAAGATTCTAATTTCCCCAGTGAGAAAATTCAAACTCGACCTTCACTTCATCCTGCGTTGTATGAATATTATAACAATTTTTTCATAGCAAGATTAAGAATGGATTTCTTAGCCAAAGTATCTCAAGTGAAGTGCAACTAATACAATAGCAACTGAGCAAATTTTTGTAAACTCTGTTACATCCAATATGGAACTGAATGATTATAAAGAGCTTTTTCCAGACCTCCAAACTAAACCCTGTGCAATAAAACCTAAACTCTATGTGATAGATATTGACAAAACTCTCTGTATGGGCACCTAGGTGAAAAAGAAATATGTAATTTATACATCTCATTTTCTTTCACTCATGTTACAGAACCTCACCTCCCCCAGACTATACTAGAAAAGCATCAAGATTGCAAAGTCCAACAGAACAAATCTAGGAAGTACTGGAGTTAAGGTGAGCAATTTGTCGAAAAAAAAATCTTTCCAGTTTTAAAGAAGCCACAATGAGAAAAAATTTCTCAGCTCCAAGACAGAGAGGGGACAGAGGCAAGGTCAGAAAGCCAACAGTTGATGACATTTATTCAGACTGTTGAAAACTTGGGTTTAAATCTTTGCTCTGCCATATACAGACCAAAGATTTATTTCAACATGACCTTTTGTTTAGCTGAGGACCTCCTCACTAGCCCTCAGTAAGTCTCCAATCCACCCAGCACACAGCCTGATTTCTAAACCCATTAGTCTCTGGAATCATCTCTAGCCTTTAGAGCTTCTGATCTCTATTTACAGTACTGATGGAGTCCTGATTACAAGGCAAAAGAAGAAGGTTTTAAATACTTTGATATCCCTTCTCTTAAACATCCAAGGCCTCCTTAAATAAGACCACCACATCATTAGGAGCTTGCAATGTCATGCATTGCAATGCATTTCACATAGCTGCTGAAATTAAACCAGTTCTGCAGTCAGGCAGCAACAAAAATTTGCTCCAGACACAAGCTTGCAGAGATGTTAAACCCAGAGAAGATAAGGCATACCAGAGAAGTACCAGTGCACTTGCCTGCGGACGCAACCACTGATCCTCAGACTACAAATTGTTATGACTCCCATTTGTTCCTCAGAAAACCCATGTACATACTCTGAATAGTTGTTTTTTGTTTCAGCATCAGTGTTATAATGCTGTTTTATGGCAAACCGATAAAGATCTCCAATTTCAGCCATGCAAGGAAGATGAGATTTCTAGTATAGATGCAGAGACAGGTAATGTGTGAATATTTATGTATTTGATTACACAAAGTGCTTGCTGTGTAGTGCTTGGGAATTTACACTTCCTTGTGTGCTCTGATACCATTTACATTACTAATAGCTCTGTTCATCCTGCACTGCCTCCAGGAATATCTTTATGACTTCCATGTGTGAACATTTTGTCTAATTACACTTTGATAAACTGTCATATAAGTATAACCATAGATGCTGTCCACAAAATCTGTAAACCTTCTTACTGTGGACACAAGTTGAAGTTGCTGACTGACTCAGGAGGACTCCATTTTAAATTCTGTTCCTGGAGTTTATTTCAACTTAATCAAGTAGCCCTATTTTTTTTCACGAAGATTAAAGCAATACAGTATCTAGTGATATCTTAATTTGAATATGAAACAGTTAACTCCCTGCATGATCTTCAATTGCTATGAAAATAAAATAGGTAATAAATTCTGAAAATAAGGCATAAATTATTGATTCCTACAACTTATTTTCTTCCTATGGCTTCAAAATAGAATTTTGGGGTCTTGGTCTTGATGTTTATATTGTTTTTTTACAATAGAAAATTGCAGTGTGTTGAAGAACAAATTTTTCAGTTATGATGAATTCTGAAAACTTTAGAAATAAAATAGCTACAAAGCACACATCTGCAAACTCAGTTTATTTCCTTTAACATATCTGCTTAGACTGCAAAAATCTCAACAAATAATTTAAACAGGAAAACTCCTGCAATTCAGTTCCATTTTCCCAATTATTGTCTGTTTGCATCTTTCTTATTTGTTTTTTTCTTTTAATTTTCAATACTCCCTATAAAGAAATAAAAGAGAGAAATGCTTGCCTGAACATTTTGAAATGGATTCTTGTTGCCATAGGATTCAGCGAGGTATGTGAAATCATCTACGCTAAGCTGAAAAACAAAGACAGTAGGTTGGTGAGAAGGGACCATGGCATCTCCTTCAGGTACAGTTTTGTACTCGGTGTTGGTGAGAGAAAAGGAATTGATGTTACGTACCCTATCTTGCAGGAACAAGACGAGGTTTCTGGAGTTCTGGGTAAAAAGAGATTGCAAGAGTACTCTCAGCTCCTGTGCTGAGACAATGTGTCCTTCATGCATAGCAGTGTCCGTATCCCACTGTGATCTGCAAAGTAATAAATTTTTTTTCTGTAAAATTTTCTACCAATGACAACAACTCTTCTTTCTTTAAATATGCAGCAGCAGATAACGATATCCTCATTTTTAGATTAATATCAAGTTTACAGTTCAGTTTACTTTCACTCTACTCAACAGAAGAATTACTTGCCCATTTATTCATGTATCAGACTGACTGTGTTAAAGCAGGAACAAATTTTGTCCAACAGGGTAATGTCTCTCTCTATTTTCTTGTTCGCATGAAAGAGCATAGTTGCGTCTTTCCAAAAAAAGTTAGTTACTAAGTGGAATGAAGAAGAATATGTTGAAAAACTTCAGAGAGAATTCCCAGAGGTAATCTGAACTTCCAAAACACTTGCCAGGAGGTATGTTGGTGGTCAAGAGGAGTAGAACTCAGACTAGATCACAAGTTGTCATAAACTAGTACTTTTTAATAAAAACTTTTGTTAAGTAGAAATATCTCTTCAGTGTTACTGTAAACATGTTCTCTCCTAAGGTTTTCATGATGAAGGAACCATTCTGCAGAAGTTGCTCAGGAGAGCCACCTTTCCAGCAGCGGAAGGTCTTCTGAACAGAATGGCTCAAGACACCAAGAAAAGCTTACAATTCTTTTGCCACCTTGCTAGTTGGGAAAAGAGACCAGCCTCCACCTGCCTACAACCTCCTGTCAGGTAGTTGTAGAGAGCAATAAAGTCTCTCATCAGCCCCCTTTCCTCCAGGCTAAACAACCCCAACTCCGTCAGCCAGTCCTCGTAAGACTTGTGCTCCAGCCTCTTCACCATTTTTGATGCCCATTCAGTGTGTTTTACTGGCTGGTTTTACTGGTTTACTATGAATTGCAGGGTGAAACAGAGCTATGTGACTGCCACAGATTGTGGATACACTGATGGTGTGCCTTACTGAACGCAATCAACCAGTCCATCCTTTTGAACTCTTCACCTCAAGCGATCAGAAAGAGATCAGTGAGCGATGACATGGGGTGGAACAGGCAGTTGGCCAACACACATACTGATTGCTGTTATTGATTGGTCACACAAAATTTTATGTCCCAATATGCACAGCCTTATACAGTCATCCACATGGCAGGTGCATCAGACTCACCACCACAGAACCATCCAGGGGTCCTCAGCCGTGGAGGATCACAATGACAAACATCTCTGCTAATGTATGTGCTTTCCTGCACACAAGTTTAGGGAAACTTAAAACAAAGGATTCATTTTTCTATATAAGCATAGCATAAATGAATTACTAATCGCAAAAGTCATTCCCAAAACAAACACATGAGGGGGCACTTGCAAGAGCTAATTTTAATGAATTTATTTCCTCAAACTCCCTCTCTGATATATGGAGGGAGAGAAATTCTTTGGAATATTGGTTCAAAATGGCTAAATCAAATTTCTTCTGTGGATCATATGCAGTAAGAATTTCTCAATCTCTCCTGCTTCGAAAAGTAACCAGGGAATATTAGTTTAAAGGCCGATTTTAGGTAAAGGCAAATTTTTCATGCCAAAGGTATTTGGAGAATACCCAGTGATGTATTAGTATTTCTTTGTGAAAAGGAGGACATTGTGACCTACTGAGTTATTCCCGAGTTGAACAGAGAAAGATTGCTGGTTTTTAAAAACCACTTTTCTCCGAGTAGAGATCTGCATTTTTCTTTATAGAGGTAAGAGGTATTTGATTTACTAATGTCTCTGTAAGGACTGATATCACACTTCCCTTATGCTTTGTGCATTACATGTGTTTGTCAGCTGCAGGTTTCATCCCTAACATTACCTTTAATAGCATGATTACTGTACAGTAATAATGGATAAAAGAGACTTTGAAGTGTTACATTCCCTAATACAGTTGAGATATGGCTTTAAAAACTCTAACTATTTCTAAACAAGAACAAAATGTACTATCCTTCAACTATTCAGTATCAAATCCTAACAGATAACATGGCAAAGGGGATGGAATAGATCAGTGAATCTGAACTTCTATTGATCAGTGAAGCACTAAAATTTTAAACTGGTGGGACATGTTCTTAAAAAGTCAATAGAAATCCATTGATAATTGCTGCACTTCCGTAGTTAACTTCCCTAAAATTCTTAATAGTAGTTTCCACATTTCATAGGCCTGTAAATCCCACACTGCAAACGTTGCATCACTGCAAAGTACCAAGATGTAAAGCACAGAGTTAAGGGTTAGCAACCGAAAGTTGCTGTTAGCGTTACTTTATTTTTTAAATAAATTAACCACCTTTTCAGTTGCTTCATTGACCTTCACTAGAACTATTTTCAGCTCCACAAGAACTTCTCCTTTCAAAATGCAAAAATCATGGTAGGAGGAACACTTCTTCCAGAAAATATTCTATTTCTGGAAACATGAAACTGGCTTAACCAGTCCACTATCCTGATTTTCTTACTCTAGATTTGTATAAACCAGAACAATCTGCAGTAGAACAAGCTGATGATTGCATCTTGATGGAAAGTTTGCTTTATGATCATAAGGGATTAACTGATAAGATTTTGTTTATATTGACAATAGGTGTGTTGTTTATATAAACTAGGAAGCAGGACAAAAGAAGCACTGATCTTTTTTAGATGCTTAGGATCACTTTCATGCTAAGAACAGCTCTTTCCAACATTTACTTTGCTTTTAAATACAGAGGTTTATTACTCATACATATGCCTGTCTTACACAGAGGTGAATCACTAAGTATTTTGAATATAAAAAAACCCCTTGATGTTGAGATATCCATTTATTATTTTCAGGGGAAAAAAAGTCAAAGCTACCAAATCAAACTTTTTCAAAATTTTCAGATTTCCACATGCAGTGGTCCCCAGAGGGACCAGAGTTTCAGCTTTTGGAAATGCATAACAGATAAGTAGACATATGTCAAAGTTAGTAAATAAGTGGCCCATAGTTGTCTGACAACTGTACATATCCAGTATTGACCCGAACTTGCCCAAGTTGCCGTATTTCTGGAAATCCCTAGTAATTACACAAAATCCTTAAAGTCTGCATGAATAAAATTCCTTCTTGGAAGAAGAGGGGTCTATATCCAGTTCTTTTAAGACAGGTTCAGTCTTATTTCATAAATTATATTCAAACCCCTGAATTTCGTGTCTCTTTGGATCTGTCAAGACTCTGCAGTTGTTTCTAACAACTGTTACATATACATTCAGCAGTGTATTTAAAAACCTGTATTAAAAAGAATATTAAAGTGAAAGTCAGAGTTCAGGAGTTAGGAAATGCAAAGATTATGGTTGCCCACATAGTTTTCGGTCAGCTCCTTCTTGTGACACTGCCTTATGGTGTGACCTTGAGTCACGATGTCTCCAACAGTCATGAGACAGACATCTCAAGGATGCCTTAGGGTGAATAAAACACATCTACTTCAGATTTTTAGACCATGGATTCTATTTACTTCTTTCTGCCCACTTAGAACACTAAAATTATAAATAAAAACACTAAAATTATAAATAAAAATGGGTAAAATCATCTGTTGGGTTGTTTGATGGCCAAAAGGCAGATATATTTGTTGGAAAATTCTATTGCCATGAGCTGATTTACCGGAATCGACGGTACACAATATATTATTCTGCGCGCATACACACTGAGCAACAGCATAAGCAGGAACACACTTCTATTAAATTTCTTACCTCTGAGTTGACCAAAGCAGCATTGGCACATGGTCCACTGACAGAGACATTTTGAACAGCACAGCAAGGGTGCAGAGCAGCCGGGCTGGAGCAGCAGAGCAGAGCTGTGCCATGGCTCCAGGCGAGTGCACACGGAACTGGCCAGCCACAAAGAGAGTCCGAGCGTGTGCACAGCTGCACTTCCCGGTTGGGTTGCTGTTATCCAGATTCAGCCAGGCTGCTGGGTGACGCAGCTCTCTAACAGCAGGGGGAATTTTCAAAACATGAACTTCCTTCACTTGAACTTGGGAGTTAAACATATTTTTAATACTCTCAGGTTTGTGATTTAAGCGGCTCATAAAACTCTCTGCAGTGAAAGCATAGACTGTTTCCTCTAATGCAAGGGAGAGTCAGGAAGTCCAAGCTCCTGTCCTACAGGCTGATAAGAGAGTTGTGCATTCAAAATGGAGTTTATAGAAAGTTTTCTCTACTGCACAGAATGTATTCTGCAGAACTTCTATCTTCTTCCCCTGTTACATATTATCATGTCCCTCAGCTTAGTTCTTTCTCATGTATTGAGAGCTGGTGTCACACATTTGGGTGTTGACAGGTTTGAAATCTGCAACAAATCCACCCGTTGCAGATTCCAGCAAGAAGCAAGAGAGAGAGAAAATGGCATGTTCAGAGTGTATCCACTGAAATATGGAATTGTTAGGCTATCTTTTGCACAAATCAAAAATATCTAAAATCAGGGGCAAATTATAATCACTTCAGAAACTGACATGACTTCAGTATTTCAAAAGTCTCATGCAAGATCAAAATAGTCACAGAGAATTCCTTCATGCCAGGAAGCAAATTCCTCTGGCACACATTTTTGCGCCTGCCTAACACTGAGCTGTTCCTATACCCCGTGACTACATTAGGCAGCAGCAGTCTTGACACATGTTTGGCACTGGGCACTTCACCATCAGAATAGGACGTTACAGATCAAACACATAAGAAATTCTGAGGTTTGTTAAAGCAAGTTGTGATAAGGGAAAAATAAGGAACCACAATGAAAATTGTACAAGAATTCACAAACAGATGTCAGAAGACATGCACTTCTGAATCTGAGCACGCATAACTGGATCAATTAAATCCACTTACCTTAGCCCAAAGCATACTGTTATAGTATGGTTGTCTAATATAAGGCAATTTGTTCATCAGTTCAATCTGAAATCAAATTTCTGGGATTTAGATGAAAATAATAATTTAGACAAAAAAAATAATTTTGAGGGAAGCAATACAACAAATATCTACGTTTCTTTTCCATGTGGATAACACAAAATTTATCTAACTGCACTTTTTCCTCTTTTTCCTCCTCAGAGACACATTAGAAATCCTACCTCTTCCCTTTAACAAGCTCATGTTTGTTCCCTAAGAGTCACACCATGTGACTATTGTCTAAATAATTCTTGAACTCTGTCAGGCTTTGTACTATGACCACTTCCTTCCCCTGGGAGCCTGTTCAGCACCCAACCACCCTCTGGGTAAAGAACCTTTTTCTAATATCCAACCTAAACCTCCCCTGACACAACTTTAGGCCATTCCCTCGGGTCCTGTCACTGGTCACCACAGAGAAGAGATCAGCGCTTGCCCATCCACTTCCCCTCATAAGGAAGATGTAGACAGCCATGAGGTCTCCCCTCAGTCTCCTCCAGGCTGAACAAGCCAAATGAGTTCAGCTGCTCCTCATATGGCTTCCTCTCAAGGCCCTTCCCCATCTTGTTGCCCTCCCTTGGATGCTCTCCAGTAGCTTTATATCCTTCTTATATTTCGGTAACAAAAACTGCACACAATACTCGAAGTGAGGCCGCACCAGGGCAGAGTAGAGCAGGACAATCCCCTCTCTTGACCTGGCTGGCGATGCTTTGCCTGATGCACCCCAGGACACAGTTGACCCTCCTGGCTGCCAGGGCACTGCTGACTCATATTCAACTTGCCATCAACCAGAACCCCCAGGTCCCTTTCCATGACACTGCTTTCCAGCATCTCATTCCCCAGTCTGTACCTACATCCAGGCTTGCCCCATCCCAGGTGCAGAATCTGGCACTTGCCCTTGTTAAAATTCATATGATTGGTGATTGCCCAGTCCTCCAATTTATCGAGGTCTCTCTGCAGGGCCTTTCTACCTTTGAGGGAGTCAACAGCTCCTTCGAGTTTTGCATCATCTGCAAACTTGCTTAGTATTCCTTCCAGTCCTGCATCCAAGTCCTTGACTCAGTTTAACAAGACAGAAATGTTTGCTAAGGAGGGTGGGATTAGAAAAAAACAAACTCCTCCTTCTGAGTAATTATAACTTTGAAATTAAGAGGCTCCAGTCAAAAAGGTGTGGAAAAGAAAATAACAGCTCTTTACTAAATATATAGATATATAATATATGCAACACAACAAAACAAGCAACAATTCCATAACCAAACTTCCACTGAAAATGGAGTACTTTTGCCTTTTGGCGCAGTTATAACCACAACCAGCAGGGGACACTGGGCCTGCAGTGCCTCACTCATGGTCACCAGGTGGCGCTGTTGGGCCTCTGGGAGGTGCATGTGGGGGTGGAAACAAAGGGAGCGGTTTACCAACCTCCAGACGAGCCCAGGTGGCAAATGGCATATCTCAGCTGTGGCAGCTGGTTTGAGACCCCAAGGAGAGCCCCCCCTGCAGGGACTATCTTGCTGTTTCCCAAAATGGGGGTGGTTGGAAGCCCCTCCTCAGACAGCGCCAGCCCCAGGCAGTCCATGCCGGGCCCAGGGCTGTGGAGGTGGCAGCTGGCAAGGGACAGGGGTGCCAGTCCATCCAGCAAAAAACAGGAAGACCAGGGGACAAATGAGAGCTCCTTTGGTCCTCAGCAGCTCCGAGGGGTGTCCAGGCAGTAGGCAGAGGTGAAACCAGAACCTTCCTTGGGGGCTCAAAGAAGCCATTGACCAAGCCAAAAAAAGAAAATCCAGAGACCCTCTCTCCACACCCTTCCCTCAGTCAGGGGAAAAGTAAAGTGCAATCCCCAGAAAAAAAAAAATAAAACAACTCACCTCCCCCTACAGTCTCGCAAAGCCATTAGTTTGGAATATGGGACTATCAGCTAGCTAATGCTTTTGTGTGTGGCTCCACGCTGGCCATCCTTCCAGGCCAGGGGAATTCAGTCAGCTAGCTCCTTTCCCCCTTCCATTGCTCAACACCTTTCTTTCCCAGTGGTAAAGGGAAAAAATTCAAAGCAGGATTATTTTTTTCTTAAAAAAAAAAACCAGCAAACTATGACAGTCATTTATGAAGATGTTGAAGAGCACTGGGCCTAAAATGGAGCCCTGTGGAACCCCACTAGTGATAGGGCACCAGTCTGATGTTACCCCATTCACTAGTGGCACTTTGTGCCCAATCTGTGAGCCAGTTGCTCATGCACTGCATGACATGTTTACCCAACTGTGTGCTGGACATTTTATCCAGAAGGATCCTGTGAGACTGTATCAAAAGCTTTTTCTCAACACTTATCCTTTACCACCTATCCTTTTCTCTCTAAACCACTATCTCCTTCATATCCTATCCTAATCACTGAAAAATCATGTCTATTTGCTTTCACCAAATATGCATCGCCTTTTCAGTCTATACAAAATATTGCAGCAAACTCCTCTTCCTTGGCCAGGCTGATGCCCTAACATTCCTTTCTAACACCTTACTTGAGTTATACTTTCAAAATAAGACTCAACTGAAAAAATATAATTCAATAGAATCACAAAATACTCCAAAATACAGATGAAATATTCAGTGAAACAGAACTATTAGAAATAATAACAGATAAAATAAGTAATATGTTATTGAAAATATATGCTGATATAAACTTGTGCTGGTTTAAAGGTAAACTGGCAGGAGAAATGAACCCAACTCAAAAGAGATTATGAGTCAGAATTACAATTTAATAAAAATAATACAATAAATACAATTATACAGATGAACAATTGGTTTTAACCCAAAAAAAAGCAGATGTATAACCTGGCACCCTGGGGCAAAAACAGAATGGTGTTCGTTGGCCCCCATGCTGAGCCCCACGTGGTACTCCTGAGTCCAAAAGTAAAAGGAGAGGAAAAACCTGTTGGTGCAAGTGATGGTCGCAGTCTGGTTGAGAGTGGAAGTTGCAGTCTGGTCGAGAACGGTGGTTGCAGTCCAGTCGAGGTTCTGGTCCTCCTCTGGATCCCACGAGTGGTACCAGAAGTCCCAAGACCCTAAGATTATATACACTCAGGTTCAGGCAGGAATGTCCAGCACCTCCCCCAGGGCAGGGAGTTCCACAATGGGTAATTTGTGGGTGTGAGGACAGGAACATCCTCCTATCTCACAGGCCTCTTAACACCCAGCTTATAGCCTGAGGGGTCAGGT
>JAYRBT010000042.1:21251603-21275743 GCA_036023395.1 Myiotriccus ornatus | reverse complement strand
CACAACTTTAGGCCATTCCCTCGGGTCCTGTCACTGGTCACCACAGAGAAGAGATCAGTGCCTGCCCCTCCTCTTCCCCTCACGAGGAAGTTGTAATTGCAGTGAGGTCTCCCCACAGTCTCCTCTTCTCCAGGCTGAACAGACCAGGTGACCTCAGACTCTCCTCATGAGGCTTCCCCTCAAAGCCCTTCACCATCTTCATTGCCCTCCTCTGGACACTCTCTAATGGCTTAATATCTTTCTTATACTGCGGTGACCAAAACTGTGTACCGTGTTTGTACAAAATATTTCTGGGAACAAGTAGAAGAACGAGACCATGGGGTTTCTACTCTGCTTCCTGTTCCTCCCCAATACCATGGCAACACAAACCACAGGACCTCCATCCAATTTCTGCATATGGTCTAATCACTGTGGGCCTCATCATCACATAGTGAGCTTTGGATTTTCTTCACTGTTTTATGCTTCCAACACACACAGGTGAGATGCACAGTTGGTGGGTATACTTTCCGTATTCTACCTTATAAAAACAGTCTTAACATTTGTTGAAACAAAACTAGATTTTTTTTCTCTCAGATTACCATATTACTTACATACAAACTTTTAACTGAAAACAAACTGACTTCCTTTTTAGTATTTGTCCACAAACCACAGTTTAGGAACAACTGAAGTGAATAACGCTTTGAAAAAAAGCAATGAAGAAAACCTATTGAGTGGGATTTTAATTTGCTCCCTTGGTAAATTTACCTCGCAAATGTATCTGCTTATATTTTCTCCCTTTTTTTGCACTCCTAAAGGTGGTGTTTTTGGGGTTTTTTTTTGCTAAACAATAAGAAAAAATACACCTATTGCAAAGATATTTTAAAAATATTACTTTTGTTCATTTAATTAAAATTAGATGAGATCACAGTGGGTCTTTTATCTGTGAGCAGGAACTTAACCCCACTTTTTATTAATGTCAAAAATTTGGATTCCAAAAGATGTGTGAATGATGAAGGTAAGTCCTGTACGTCAGACTATAAGGGATGACTGTTGTAACAAGGACAACTGACAGTACAAGATAAGCCAGCAGAGCTGTGCATACATAGGTGACAAAAGTAAGTCCCATCCATTTTGCATGCAAATTTGATCCTTAAGCAATAAGTTTGGGAGCTAACATGATACAACAGCAGCATATTAAATAACTTCTTGTCTCAGCTCAGAGAATACACATATTCAAATTTAGGCTCTTAAAAAAAATCAATGTTTAAAAGAATCCAAGATTTGGATGATTTTTTTGTTTTTAATCTCAGTTACTATTAGTATAATTTCCTACTGAAAAAGTATTTTCTATATGCCAAATTGGAGTCGTCAACTTTGTGCTACCCTGACATATTTAATTTATAATCCTGCTTTATCACTGTTTACAATAATTTATTATCTAAGAAGGCAACTAATATTTTGTTCATTGGAACATCTTTTTAGGGGAAGTAGGTGGGGGAAACAATTACTCTGAATTCTTCTTCGAGACATAAATAGGGAGATTTACATCCTGGAAAAAGCATGGATTTTCCTCTCGGAGTGGGAAGGCAAAATGCATGTGTTTCCTTGCAAATTACCATATTTCTCACTTGTGCCCGTGGGAAGAAAGCTAGCATTTTTCCATCTTGAAATGGATTGCCAGTGGTGTTGGAGGTGGGTTGAAGGCAAATTTTGCTCCATGTTCCAAAACTCTTGCTCACCAGAGTCCTGCGAGGAAAACAGTAGGTGTTGATGTGCCTCATATCTCTTCTAGTGCAGAAGGAGCAATATGGCCTTTTACCTGGGAGTGAGAGTCTTTGTCCAGGACAGAACTGAATCTAACAGAGCATCTCTCACCAGTCTTTCAGGAGGGTTTCAGGACTGTGAATTCCTCCTGAGCTCAACCTCTAAACTATAATTTAAGAGACCTGATAAAGCTTATCACTTCATCCACTTATCAGAAGTGAATGGAGAAGGTCAGAATTTCACCTCACAGTCTATTCTACTTTGAAGAGTCACTGATACTTTGCAGTCATTTGTTCTCATTATCCTGGAAGTATCTATGCTGCAAAGCAGAGGCCTTTTTACCAGCAGATCCCAAAACCATCTTGTGAATAACTCTCTGAAATTCAAGCAAAGATGATCAGCTGTGCTTGTAAAGAATTTAATCAGTTCTATTAGAAATTGGCAGGTCTGACCCTTTATCTGAACAGTTTTCTTTTCCTGATAAAATGCAATGACTTTTCCTAGAACTGTAGTATCTTTACCCTGCCTCTGATCTTTTCAGTCAGCTTTGCCAGTATTCTCTATTGTCTGATACAGAGAACACTTTCATTCTTCATACTTGTCCAGTACCATTTTAATATCTTATATAAGCTACATAAACAGGTGAAGCAATACAACAATTATTGGAGAAAAGTTTTAAATTAATTCCTTTTCAAATGCAATACAATTATAAATGCTATGGACAAAAAGTGGTTAAAAAATCATTGGTTTTAAATTCAGTAACAATAAATAAAGCATTTATAATTATCAAAATTAGCAATTAAAGACAACTAACATTAAGGATTTTTTGGTGATTTCAATTATGATACATTTTTACAAAAGCTATACTATTGTAATTACGTTGGCTTCACTTGGTTTTGCCCTAGCAAGAGAACTCAGATATCTGAAGTAGTGGAAATAATTTTCCATTTTGCATCAGCTCTCTTTCCATACATTGTATCCTCCAAAATTTTCAATTTCTGTGCTTTCAAATGCCACTTTTTGCAACTGATTTGAAGGACATTAGTATTCACTTTATACAGGTAGACACTTATTTTGTGGACATTATATTAGTCAAGTATCCAATTCATTATAATTACAAACAAATTTTAACTGTTTACACAAGAGCTTTCACAGTGTGATTCAGTGGCATTGCCACTGTTAGGAACTACCAAATGCTGGTGCTGAATGGAGTTAGATCCACTCGGTGGACAGTCACAAGTGCTGCTCCCCAAGGCTCAGCACTGCAGCCAGTCCTGTTTAACGTTTTTATTGATGATCTGGACAACGGATTGAGGGCACCCTCAGTCAGTTTGCAGACAACACCAAGTTGGGTGGGAGTGTTGATCTGCTGGAGGGTAGAAGGACTCTGAAGAGGGATTTGCACAGGCTGGATCGATGGGCCAAGGCCAATTGCAGGAGAATTAATCTGAATTTAATGGTAAAATCAACAGAAAGGCTCCACTGATGCTAAAATGCACTGGTCAGTCCAGTACTGATTCTACAGTTCATGTTCTGTTGAGGGAGTCAATACAGTTTTCAGCTGTTTCCTGCCAAATATATGCTCATTTCTATTTGCAAATGTTATTGCTTTTTCCTAAAAACTTTTATTTGTCAGAGCAAAAGACTGGGTCAAAACCACCTCTACAATAGAGGTTTCAAGCAGAACCTTGCAACTTTCTGTAGGACTTCTTGAACTTACACCATATCATGTTTTTCTCTGCAAGTATAATCAAACAAAAACATAAACTTTTAATTACGGAGGAAATTTAGTTCTTCAAATAACACAAGCTCCTCAAAAATAGGCATGTTCCAGACAGTCTGCATTGTGCACTTCAAATTAAAAGTATGATTAACAACCATTTCAAGATCTTGCATAAAATAATTACATGCTGGCAGTTCCACTATGACCATCCAGATGAGCTAAAAAATTAAAGTTATTCTTTTGCACAAATGTTTGCAAGGCAAAGCAGCCATATTTGCAAGAGTATATCTATTCTGTTCTCGTGTCAGAATTCAGGATTAAAGGGGTTTTCTGCCTTACATACTTAAGATGAGAAAAATAAATTTAATACAGTGCTACAGTATTATTTTTCTAATTAATGACTGACAAAGAATTAACAGAATTCACCCAACAGGTATATTACACTATAGACAGAATGTTCCAAGCAACACAGGCATATACAGAAAAAGAATCATTGCTCTAAAAATTTAGAATTTACAAAGCTCATTAATAACATTTCATTTTTAAATAATGCAGTTACGGAACTTGAAAAGCAGTTACATTAACTGATCCAGATCAAATTATTTTATCCTCAGAAGTTTATTTTGAGCAGTGTAATACAATTATAGTATTGATGAAAATGTGTATTTCTTTAAAACCTAGGAAATGGTATTAATAATTTAGTGAACTTCTTTAACTTCAGTTAACTTCATTGAAGAATTATGAGTTTTGTAGGAACTTGCATTAGCCTGACTGTCACTCCCAGGCAAAAATGATGACATCGCTGGAATCTGAGCAAAGTAGTTTTTTGCCCGGATATGCTTCTGTTTTATTCTGAAAATAAATGCAGCTTCATAAGCCTGAAAGGAAAAACAAATTCAAATCCCATCAAATACAATAAAAATATCTAGAAATCTGTACATTGCTTCATATTTTAGACAGTATAAATAGTGACCCTTTAATAAACTAAACCTGATAATTTATTTGTATCTGATAAATAATGAATTCTTTTGTAGTTCTATACTGCTATCTTATGGCCCAATAGTGAAAATTACTAACCACTCCTTGTGAAATATTAGTCACCTTTTAAAACCAGAATAACTTTTTTTATCCATTCAAGATAAAACTTATTTATTTCTCTTTTTCAGGTGAGAACATTTGAAAATTAAATAAGGCAATGCTTAAATATCAACATTTGCAAGGTGATGAGTATAGGGAAGCTCTTTGATAAGAATCAGAGTCATTATTTACAAATAATCATGGCAGCAAGCATTTTGCAACATTTCAGTCAGCGTTTGCAAGCAGTGGTGAAATTTTCCCAAATTTCTAGTGATTAGTAGTAGTTTGGATGATGTAATAAATAACTAGAATATTTAGTTGAAAAAAATGTTTGTTATTGCAAAGTCATCATTATCAATAACTGCTATTAATGAAAGTGCTTGAGAGGCCTAAATTTTTGTTTCAGTGAATGAGAAACAATGATTTGACTTACAACATTCTAACTTTGCCTCAATTTCCTTATTTCACACTCTGTTGTTTGGGGGTTTTTTTTGAAACAAAGATTTGGTCATTACCAGTGAAGAAAGCTGACTCCTCACTATAGCTGGTACACTTCTGTTTTTGTAACAAGAGCTAAAGAAAATACTTTACCATTTTTAGGTAAGCTTGTGTACCTTACCTGCTGCTGTTCTGACCTAACCCCCACCTCCACTGAAGCTCTGGACCCAATCAAGTTAATGGCATCTCTTTGATTATGATATCCAGACTTGTGGCATTAAACCATCTAAGTGCTTAATCAGCATCTCTGCCTGCCATAATGCTAGTAGCAGGAATTTATGGATGCTGAGGAACATTGATAGATTCAAACTGTCTGAACAGCCTTATTGACTCAAAGTGAGACAGAGGAGGCAATAAAGGAATTTCCAGCTTCAAACTGATTTTACGTTCTAAAGCTAAAGCTCACATAAACGTGTCTGCTTGAAGACACAAGTTGGGCGCACACACACTCATAACACCATGGATGGCAGAATACCTTTTAATTTAGAATTCCTTAACTGATATATTTCATCCACAAAGCAAAACCTTCATTAAGAGAGCAATTAACTTGCTCTGTCAGTTTAGTTATCACATCCTCTTTGCAAAAACAAGGGCAATGCATAACAGCTGAAGTTGCATTTCTGATGAACACCTATTGTGTTAGAAATTGAAGAACACCCTGAACAAAAGGACACTAGGCAACAATGACCACAGACCTCTACATACATAAATCAATAATCTAGAGGTGAAAGCCTTAATAATCCATTACTAACTGCAGCACAAACACAGCTCACAGGATTCTCCCGTGCCTTACGAAACTAAATACTCTTAACATATATGTTCAGTGGAGTGTGATATTTAATGGACTACCATGTTTAGATACGGAATTTGGTGTAAAAATACATTTTTGATGATGAATAACACATTCTAACACATTAAGGTTTTTTAACTCAAAAGAGAAATTATGCCTTTATTGCTTAATTGCAAACTGTCAGATTGCATTGCCGGAGTACTTAAATAACATCCATGTAAGGAACTACACTGAGATCAATTTTATGATGACAAATGGGTAAGTTCTAGAACAAGAGCCACTCTGCTTTTTGATGAGAAACTTACAAGGTCAGAAACTAATGAGGCCAGAGCATGTGCAAGAGCTCAGGCACACAACTGTCATAGTATTTATGGTTAGTCTTTATGTTTTCATCCAGGTCAGCTGTTGTCTGATCTCATCTGAGGAAAGAGCATATGCACAGCACTGTCCTTGGTAGGCAGCATGGATGAAACCACTTCTTGCATTTCAGGAGGGAGAATCAGGGCAAGACAGAGTTCATGTGCATGGAATGAGTGGTACATGCCAGATGCCTTCTGGATTAATGTCCATGTTGTTTAATAGTACAGATGTAATCACTTAAATAGTCACTATGAGCCAATTTAAACCTGAAGAACTGTAATTACTAAATTTGGTCCAACTAATTAGTCACAAGATTCTACTGAAACATAACATAAATAATGTAAGAAGTCAAGCCCACCAAGTTTTACCTCCTGAAGATTATGCAACTTAAGATGTACATCTGCCTCTTCTTTAGTGAGGAGAATAGTGTTCCACGGAGACCACTCACACTGCTTATCCCATCTGACCATAACCAAATCATACAGTTCACCCCAAGCACTGAGAGCTGACTGACAATTCCATATGTTCTCAATCAGGTACTGTAGATCTGGAAGCTGAAATTAAAAACAGGGTTAAGAAGGAAGAAGTATGTCTAATATAGACATACATATTTACTTTTAGCATGGTGTAGCAACTAATTACTGCATTTTTCTTGTATCATCTCTAAATGATGCTGCACTGCACAATGAATGAAGCAGTCTCAGCTGCTGCAAAAGACTTCTAGCTGTGCCCTATTAATTTCTAGGTGTCCCAGAGCTCTTTTCTGGATATAAGTGCTGAAGGGGACAGGGTTGTTGGGAGGGAAAGGGGGAAAAAATGGCAAGTAGCTCAGAAGAAAATCTAATAATTTAAGGAAATATTAGGGAAAAAAACTAGGAAATTAGTGATTTCCGATACAAATGTTGTTTAGATACTTACAACTCTAGAGAAAATAAGTTAATTTGGAGGAAAATTACACAATATCTAGAAATGTTGCAATGGTACAGTCCCAAATGGAACTGCAAACGAGGGGTTATGGTCTCAGCAGTTAAGAAGCAGTCATGTTTCAGTGCGTCAGTGCCCATCAGCCATCACAAGTGCTCTGAGAGATTTTGAAGGATGTTTACATATTAAGATGAACTAAATTAGGCAGAGACAAAAAACTTTTCAACTATGGTGAAAACCAGTATGGACAAACAACATCTACAAAATCCAGGGGTTTCTGAGACTATTTCTTAACACAGGCATGATAATTAAGATATTCCAAGCTTCCTTTTGGCAGCACATTTGCAAAGTGCTAAACCACAGCATGGCTTGTTTTGGTAGCAGTGGGATACTGATGACTGGCTTTTGATTGCTTGGTTGTTGTTTCAAACATACTGAAAATATAGTTCAAAAATTATCCTATGAATGTTGATACTGTAGAAACTTTTATTGCTAAATTTCAGAAAGGTCAAATAAATCTTGACTGTGAAATATTTTCAATAAATAATACTTTGCAAATATCTAATATTCAAAACTTTCTCAGTGGATATTGGATGTCAAATTCATTTGCTGACCTAAAACCAACTAAAATAGAGATTTTGCTGAAGACAGATGAATTTTTTTTTAAATGGATCTGTTCCAGTAATGATTATTAAGAAGCATCATCTGCTTAGTAATATTGCAACATATTACAGAAGATGGTAAAAACCACAGAAAATTAAAATATGTAGTGAATCCATCCCCTAACGAATGCACATAGCAAAACTTCCAACTATACAGGTATTCTACTGACAAAGAACAGGAATGTCAAAACCTAAGTTCCTTTACTTTTTTTTTTCCATCTGAGAACACAAAACAATTCAGTCATGTTACTAAAACAGTGCAAATAATGGGGCTCAGGAGGTGCAATTCAGCTTTCAACTATGCTTCAAGAGCTTAAGGGGTGCTCTTCATGGTATGGAATGCCCCATATCACAGGAAGTTGTAGCTTTTAGCCTATTTCTCAAACTGTCAACAACATACACCAAATAAAGGACAACTAGTCAAAGCCACTGTTTTCCATTATTAGCAATGCTCTTTCCAACAGTACCTGAACTAAGAAAACAATTTTACTGTCATCCTGATAATCAGCTTCAGATTTCCTGAGATTTTCTAGTATAAGTCTGTACTTCAAATATGATTCTCGTCGCCGAGCCTCATTATCAAGCTCGTAACACGAGCGACATCTGCCAATGGTGTGGGAATTAGCCGGAATTACAAACTCAGTAGATGGTAAGTAATTTTCACAGCTATGGCAGAAGTAAACATTTTTATAAAGCTTTAAAGGATCTTGTGGAACCTAAAAATTTAAAAAAAAAAAAAAAAAAAAATTAATTTACCACAAAGTATCTTTGTATTATTTGTGTGTCACAGTCTGTCAGAATACATTTTGCATATTTTCATGTAACTATTCTAATATGTAAAAGCTAGTAATATTTATTTTTGAAAATATCCAACAAGGTGGTGAGATTTTTCTTAGATAGGATACCAAAAGCCACTGCGTTTTCTTATTGTACATGTTAAAATTAGTTATATAAATCTGTCAATTCATTTTGAAGCTATATGAAGATGCTAAACATCACGCTCCAGTGTTCTTGCTGGCGCTTTTAGGTATGCAGATTGTCAGCCATTCTGGAACGATGACAACACAGAATAAACAGAAACTACATTTTCTGCATTTAGTTTTTCATGTAGAATCTGCCCTTTATGTCAAAGATAAGACCCTGAGATTATGGGCATATTAATATTCTGGCATAAGAATACAAAATCATCAGAGCCATATGTCCAAAAACAACATAGGAGAAGAAGATAAACTAAACTTTTTAGTGACCTCCTCATTGTCATATTCCTTCATGGGCTGTGGAAAGAATATAATGTAGTCTGTGCAGAGGGACCAAGACTGTTAACTGGATAGTCTAAATAGTCAGAAAACCTTCAGCCTCTGCCATTGCACACGTAAGTAGCCCTGCTAATAAACATAGTGTAAAAATAACTGTTTGTTGGTTCTAAATTCTGACTAACATTTATTGACAGATTCTATGCTCCTAAGATACCATCAACACCTGTACAATGAATCCTCTTATGATAGGTGCAGAACAGGTGTTGCTACTTAAAGCAGCAACATATGATAGTGAATTGTATTTTTCATTGTAATCTGTAGTCAGAAAAGAAAAGCAATCACACAAATCTAACTACACCTTCTCACACAGTAGCAACTGATTGTGCAACAGAAGCCCTTAAAAGTTCTTGCTTAGGTGCAAGTCATTAGACATCACTTTGACAATGGCAATGTTGTTCCCTTCTATCTATTGGTACCCCTTTGCTATTACATTTTACTGAGACCATCCCATAACATCTACCATTTATAATTTTCAGATTTGTTATTTCAGACAGAAGAGTTCCTGAGCTTTCTCAGTAGTAGCAGCCACTTGTCAGGTTCCTATAACCGTGTCCATGCCCCATGCCTACTGTATGACTACCTAAGGTTACTTGTGTGAAGCCTGTGTACTTGCTGTATTTTACTTCTTGAGGAACTCCTCCACCAATCCCACAGCAAAATGTGAAATAAAAAAGCTTTCAATGTTTTCCATTCCCCTTCTCCTTATTTCAGTGGCCACTATGTCAGGCTGCAAAATGGGGATAATACCTTAAGTAACCCAGCAACTTGAGGGTTAACCTTTGGAATTTTAATATACTGAAGAAACAATGTACAAATTCTTTTCCTCAGTCCTTCTAAGTTGCATTCTTTCACCTCTCTTGATATAAGATCAACTTCCCTGTCAATTAGTTCCACTATTTCCTGTGTTAATTTACATTCATGTTCCTGAAAAGAAAAAAAACAAAACATAAAGAAAAACAAATTTCCCAACAATAAAGAAGCAAAAAAACCAAATAAAATAATTCAATGCATATATGAAAGCAAATTGTGGATTCTATGCCCACTATCATTCACACCTCTGTATGTTCACGTAAGAACACATTCACAGAAGAACCCATTCATGTCTCAGGGAAACAATCTTCAATCAAATTAATGTGAAGAACTACAAAAGTGAGAATGCTTACAGATTCTGTTTTAAGAGGCCTGTATATACATATCAAAGCTGTAAGGCACTGTAAGTATTTCTTCTTCTCTTTACCCCTCATTCCCCACCCTCATTGCTGCTGCCAGTGTTCCAAATGAATTAGAAGCTGGTCGCATTTCTTGTAGTCTTTCATATTTGTTTTATTAATAAATGGCAGAAATGTATGTGGCTATTGCCATTTATTTTTTCTAAGTTTTCTGAAATGTCTGTTTAGAACCTTATCTCTCTGTTGGTTTGGATTACCAGTTTTAGGGGTAGCAAATATCTGGAAAGTAAATTATGCTCTCATGCCAGATAGTACGCTAGGCTCTCTTGCTGCCAGCTGATCATCATGGCACCCATCTGCCAGAAGCAGCATTGCTTGTGCACCAACATAATTAAGTGACAGTATCCTTGGGAAGCACAGCTTCAAGCTAAACATAAACAGAAAAATAAAACATACCTTCACTGTACATCTCAGTGTTAAAAGCACATCTGTTCTCTCATCTTTTGGGATGTCTTTCGCACTAATGCTGCGGTAGATTTCAAGTAGTTCTCTGGCACGGAGTGTATCCTGTGTGTCCATTTCAGTGATTCTTCCATCATATGCTTTCCATCTCTTAGGTTGTGCACACTTCAGAAACAATTAGTAGAACTCTGAGCTATTATAATCTGACCACCAGGTGAACAAATGCATTATGTTACATCAAGTTTCATCAGAGCAAGTAGGGACTTAACATTAATTCTTGATTAGTGCAAAAGGCTAATTCTAGTGCCAATACAGAACCTCTTCCACCAGAGCAAGCATTCCACTGCACAGTTTATTTGAATTTGCAGGCCTTGAAAACTTACAGTATGTTAGAAGTAAATAATATTCTTCTACAGGGATATGCTCTACCTCTTTAAAATTAATTTACTGACAGCAGTGTTAGAATACATTTGCTCTATATTTCACCTGGCAGTTACAAATCCCTCCAAAATATCAGTAAAAATCAGTGGGTCAGTTGACTGTGTAAAGATTGCAAATTTAAGACCTCAGAGTCTATTGCAGTACAAAATATCTCCAGGGAACTATTCTATTTATGCTATTGCAGAGACAGATAGAAGACACAGACTTTGCTAAAGCTAAGACAAGGTATGAGTTGACAGCTTATCAGATACTTCACCTAGCTTCTTGTTTCCAAACGTAACCACATGCCATATACCTTTATGCTTCATTTCTCTCTTTGCATAACTTCAACTTTTAGAGACAGTGAGAAGTTACATGATGTCAGCTGCCCCAATTTGTTTGAAAAGTCCAACCATTCTTTTTCCAGAAGAGTGGGTTTGGTTGCAAATCACACTGTTGCATATGGAAATAGTATCCAATTCCAACAGAAAAAGCGTTTTCAAAACCATCTCCCCATCATTACCTAATTCCATTTCTTTTCCTTAATTGGGACAGGTATTTGAAACCTCATTCTGCGTATTTATTATTCTCTTTCCCTATATTTGGAACTTGAGTGTTCACAAACACTCACGAATTTCACCTTGCAGTCTCCGCGTGAGTTAACAACGGCAACACTTCATGCAGCATTCACATGACTAGCAGTTTTCTGGATATGACCCCAGCATTGATGTAATCATTATTGTGATCACATAGGCTTGCTATGGTGCTAAATCATAAACCCACTATAAATATTAGATAGTTAGAACAGATATGATTAGTCATCACCACAATTAAAATAGACTTTTCTTCATTTTTAAAGAAATAAATTATAAAGTTAGGTAAGCAAATGAAAGACAAAGTAACTTAAAAAAGGATTTAACACTGAATAACTGACAATTTATTACATTATCAGTGGGGGCGGAACTCTAATTAAAGGGGGTATTGTTAATCAGAGGTCACAATTTAGAGCCAAAACTGACTAAGAAATGCAATAGCAAAACCAGACAGTAAAAAGAAAAAAACAAAGCAACTCTTAATTCGTTAATGAAATCTTTGAATTTCTGCAAAACTAGAAAGACTTGATTTTCTCCCTGTCATAAGTAGGGAGCATTCTACTGTTACTTCATTACTTTGTTTCACTATCTTTGTGCAGTACTAGAAATTCTTTAAAAAACAAACAAACAAAAACACCCCCTACACAACCGAGCAAACAAGAAAACTCCAACCAACTTAGCACTGTTACTCCTTTGTATGCTAGACTGGGAAAAAACACTACTTGCCACATAGAAGTTAATTCAGTACCTACATTTGAACCTCTTCAATGAAATCACTTATAGTAAGAAAGAAAGGTCATTTCCTTATGTTAGGGAGAATCAATGGGCAGAGTCTACCCTAGAAAATAGTTACTAAAACTAGATTCTTCTGATAAATTGGCAAATCCAAATATACGTAAGCAGTCTTGGTCTCCCACTCTGCAAATGATCTTTAACACAGACCAACTATATTATGTCACTAATTCTTCAAAGATATACCTGCAACTTCTGTAATTTTCCTTAGTATCTCATTATAGCTGGGTATTGTGTAAAATAAAACATACTTTTTAAAAATGCAGCTTTTTACTGAAGAAACCTAGAGGTCCCATCAATATGAAGATTTCCTATGTTTCAGAAGGAATCCCAAACTCTCTGATTTCAGGACTATTTTTCTGTACTAAGTCTGATGCGAGAAAAACTAAAACTCCGAGATCTTCTGCCAGCTTTTTCTTGTCTTTCAGTCTGCTGGCAGTGCTGTGAAATTTGCAATAATTCTGTTATCCGTATTACTTTAGAAAGCAAGGCTACTATAACTGTACTCTGCTGCCAATGCATGAAAGCAGAAAAAGCGCCTGAGGAAACACACCACCACAGACACAGAGAGAAAAAGGTAAGTAAAACAAAAAAAAAATCCACAGAATGTGTGGAGAAACAGCACAAAGCATGAAGGGCATGAACTGAGTGATAGTTAATAATTACACAAATTCCTTTAAGGAAATAGGATTGCTGTATAGAAGCCTAATCAAATACTTCCTCTTCAAAGTAGAAATGCTGAAGAAGAACGAGCTCAGCATAAAAGAGAAGCCCCTAGAATGTAGTGCACACACAACCAGCAGCAACCTTTGTAAAAGCACACATGCCTGCAGAGGTACATGCTTAAAGGAGCAAAGAAGGGAACAAAGGTTTCCATGGAGAAGCAAGTTTCATATCGCATTGGCTATTGCAGCTTGCAGTCTTCAGATGTGAAAGGTGTTATTTCAGCTTTAACTGGCAAGTGTCCAGATTAACATTATCAGCAAAAAATCCAAGAAATAATTGAATAATCCGCAATCTAGCACTCCAGGAGTAAACTTCATACTGCAATTTCAAGTGCTTCAATTGTACTTTCACAGACATAGCAAACCAGCCATTTAATTTTGAGATTTCCAAAATTGTATTTATTTTCTTAAAAGCAGAAATTATTACTTTTCTACTCCTGAGTTCAGCTGCTATCTAGCAGTTTAGAACAACACTGTCATCATAGCTGACATGATAAAAAAAATGAAAAGTTGCAGTAGTTCAGAAGCTCATTAGATTATCAAAATAAAAAAAAATACAGTCTCTTTAATGAAAAACATAATTTTTAGATTTAAAATATGAATAAAGTGCTTCAGAAATATGTCCACTGCTTGGAAAGAGGGAGCATTTCTTGTCTCTGATGTGTCTCCTGAATCTCCAACATCAACTGTCATTAAGAATTCTGGTACTGAAAAACATTCTGATTCTAGACGTGAGAAAACTGTATAACTTGTCAGAATATATACTAGATGTAAACTGTATGTGGTAGGACACTGGAAAGCAGTCCTTAAGGAAAAAATAATGACAGAGAGTCAGTTAAGAGAGAAATGTATTTGCTTTGACTGTTCCAGGCTTCTTTTTCTTTGAAGAAAACACAATATATTATAAGTAGTAGCAGTAAGCATTTAACATAGAAATGATTCAAGGTTTTGATATCATTCCTAACTATTTAGTTTTCTGAGCTTTTTTGAATTCTGGAAAGCAGTAATACAAAATACAATCACACCACAGCAATAAACTTGGTAACATCCCACCAACTTGTCAGATAAGCAATTTGTTCATAATTAAAAATGTAACAGATTTTATCACATCATTTTTTACAATATGGTCCCCCTGCATCAGTAATAAAAAGAATGAAAAAAAGTCTCTTTCGGATAAAATTACTACTTTCACTTTTGATCACTAAATAGTCAAAATTTTAAAAAAAAACAAAACAGATAAACCCATTTCAGCTGCAGTATTTATTTTCATAATCATGTCACAATACTATGAAAACAGACAGAATTTTTTTTTTTTTCTGAGGGGATAGATTGCTGAACATCTACCTAAAAAGGACTGGGTTTTTGTATTTTACATTAAGGTGCCATTGAATGTAATGCCATACTAAATCACTTTGTGGCTGGAGCAATTCTCATATTTGTTTTATAGAGTAAAGCCTGAAGAGCACTTGCCTCAAATATCATCTCCAAGATTATATAAGAACAAAATCTCAAGTCTAATGGAACTGAAACTAGTGAATTAATAACTGAGTTCATTATAAGACTTATTCAAAGTTCTTTTTTGTACATGAAAGCAGAATAAATGTTTTCTTTAAAGGCAGACATGATGACCAGAGGCCTGTGTTCAACTGGGAAATTATGACAAATTTACTTCCTGAGGGATAAAATTTCCAAGGGAAGAAGAAAAAAAAAAATCTATTAATCCATTCTGCAGGGTTAAAGTTTAATTTTACAAGTACTTACTTAAACATTTGCATTTAATTTTAAATTAAATAGCAAACTTTTCATTATAGAGAACAATGAACAGAACACATCAGTGAGAAAAACACTTAGTCACTACTTTTGATTAGTGAAATTGAGTATTTTTGAAGAAGCTTACAGGTTTCCTTCAGAACTATAATGCCCACAATACAAAATATAGAATGGTATGCAAGATCCTGACCGTTTTTAACCTCAAATGAACCATTCTGAACTATTAGACTTTGAGCCTTTAATGCTGTTAGCAGTACCATCAGAATTATGTTCTTTATGCAGAATAGTTACATAATACAAAATCCATCCATTCAGGGCTATAGTTTTATATTTATTATTTGTATTTTTTATGGTTAACAGTTTCAATGATGCACTGTTAATCCCTCAATCAGTCAGAGAGCTACAAAATTCTCAGCTTGGAAAAAGAAATTTACTGAATTGTATTGACATGAATAACTACATAATTTGGATATTAGTAACATTAGCATTCACATGATTAACCATCAAAAACTGCAAAATTTACTTTTGGTGCTTTGCAGGCGTATTTTCTGTTCTTGTACTTTGGTATTCTTTATGTTTAGCCTAAAATTATTAGCCTAAGAACCAACCTTATCCAGAAGGTGCAATACCGCTTTGTGTTGATTCTCCTCATTGGCATTTAGTTTGTGTCTCTCAAAGCAAGCAATGAGCTGTGCCTCTTGTTCCAGAAGTGCACAAAGTGCTGCCTTTCTTTCAGCTCCAGTAAGAGTTCTGTTAATCCGCTCAGTCTCCTCCTGCATCCATACTGCAGATACAAATATTCTGGGTATTTGTTACAAGATACTTTCCAGTGAAACTTCTGCTTTCATATTTAAGAAATAACATAATCGATTTTTTAATATCCACCAAAAGCCAGTTTCTATGCTAGGGAATTGACTCTTATGCATATTTTCAATACATGGCCCAGAAATGAATGTAAATTATACAGATGTTCTGTCAGAGTATGTGTGTGTACATCAATTCCAGACTGCCAATTTGTATTCCAGACTCAAGGATGGGTAGGAGAAAAAGGAGCTCTATGTAAGAAAAAGAATTTAGCTCCTGTGGAAATGTGTGATGAAAGGATTGCTTCAGATTTTGCATCTAAAAATAACTGTTTGCGATTCAAACAGATCCAAAAGGTATGAGCAACATGAACTTTTTAAACAATTTCTCATCAAAGTCACAAGAAAAGGTACTATGGAGATCTCAACAAATTAAAGATTGCATCTTACTGTGGCACCACTAGTACTCAGTGCTGAGAATATTCCTGCTTCTCCCTGCATAAATGAGTAAAATCTAAAGAAGCTTGAAGTCCTTCAAAACTGAGATAAAACTTGACTGACAGTCACATTTAGCATTCCAGGTCTTACACTGAATATTGCAGTGGTATCACCTTTTGCCATCTGATGGATGAGCAATAATTATTAGACAGTCATGGCTTCACTCTCCCTTTCCTCTTCTACAACATAACCCTTCAAGTGTGGCAAGAAGTGGCATGGGAGCCACAGGATGGTCATGACAGCAGCACACAGATCAGTACGTGCTGTATAAGAATCTGGCCTTCTGACTCATGCTGCTGATACACAGACTACACGGCCTTAGAAAAATATGTTAGCAAAACCAAACTGTTTACTGAACAGGGTCTACCTTTGTATATGTTGTAACAATTCTTGGCTTTTCTGAAGAGCCTGACCCAGTTCAAATATCTCTGGAGTTTAATAAGGAATTTTCTAAAATCCAAAACATCAACATTTCTGAATAATATCTCAAAGTGTCACTAACATCCCAGAACAGTTATGCAAAAGCAAAATCCAGTGTAAAATGAAACAAACCAACATGTGGTGCACTGAAGAAGCCTACAACATCCTGGATCAGGTAAGATTAGAGGCAGGATGAGGGAAAGGAGGAAGGCTTATTTTCTGCCTGTGGCTTTCTTATCTACAATACCTTATGTTTTCCAATTTTAAATATTTCAAATAATTTCCTTTAGGGTCTCCAAGCTGTGGTATTAATATGACAGCTGTCTGACAAGTTCTGAGAATGCAAAGATATATTTTTAAATAAAGCCATTTCAGCAAGCAAAAGCATTATATAGAATTAATTTACATGAAGCTTTATATGCCTGAAGGGGGCAGCAACCTCTAAGGCAGAGGGAATAAATACAGTAAGCAATTTTATACTTTCAGAAATTAAGAAGCTCTCAGTTATCATCGATTATCAGCTCGTGATTACACACATACAAGCAAGCAAGTTAAAATATTCCTCTTAGATTATGTGTTCTATAGATAGAGATTTTACTCATCACATTTTACTTATTATTCCAGTTTTTATAAAACACAGTTCATACTTTTAAAATAATGAATGCCTATATGCAGACAAACTGAATATATAGATACATCTCATTTGCACCATATAGTCATCAGGCAAGTTTTTGTACCACCAGGAATTGCTTGTACAAGCTGACCCTGTAATAGTACACCTGTTGTGATCAGCGGCAATAACCTTCACAGATCCCTGGAGGACAATAGTCTCATTCTATTACCATCACAGTGACCTAGGCTTGTGTAGACTGTTGGCACTATAAGAAAGTAAAACTAGTTTCAAATGCAGGTAGGAAAAAAATCCCAACTTCCTAGAACCATTAAGCTCTGTTAAAATGAAGAGCATAACTGCAAATCTCCATGTAGAGAAGGAACTAGTCTATGCCAGTAAACAAAACTAAAACAATAAGACTCATACCACATAATTATTTTTAAAAAAACGTTAAAAAGGCATTTCAAATACTGGAGTTTGCTCTGTTCTGTTTTGAAGTGGGACATGTTTTTTTCAGGTTGCTGAATGTTGATATGAATGATATGAAATTCCTGAATATGCGTTGGTGAAAGTTTTGTTATTTGAGAATCCAAAGGCATTAAATTAAGCAAGAGACACTTACATAACCATAAGTTTCAAATCTAAAAGTTCTGTATTAGCACTCTTCCATAACTTTAACTCAGCTTTGTTGTTTTTATTGCAGATAAGACACTTCACATTCAAAAAAAAAAAAAAAAGTGGATCATACATCTGATAGCACATTAGCTATGAAGCAGCTTTTCAAAGAAAATATTACAGGAAATTAGATGCCAAAGTCTAAGTCTTGTCATAAGTGGTATGGAAAAAACTATTATTTGGGTAATCTGGCTTTTGATTACCTAGCCGGTCACACTTTTAAAAGGGCATGATTCTTATGAAGTGAAAAGCTAACTATCTACGAAGAAAAGGGGGGCAGGGTGTACAACTCCAGACAAGACACAAGTCTCATGAACATACCATTCCTACAATTCTAAAATTCAAGATAAGCAGTAATTTTCACATTTGTCACAAGCAGTGATATTTATAAGTCATTTATTCATTCCGACAAAGCTATTTGTTCAATGCCACACAAAGTATAACAGCATAAAAAGATTAGTGTATAACTTGGGAATTCTTGGATCATGATCTTAAGCTCTATGAATAACACATGCCATCAAATTTATGCTCAGTTTAACACTGAAAATAGCTGAGACGGTTTAAGGTAGGGCAGGTGACTTTGCAATGAAGTAGGTAATGCATTAGTTCTGCTACAGGGACAACAGTAACTAAACTGCCAAAGTGCTAGATGATAAGCAAGTACTGTAGCCTAGATAAGAGTTGTTACAAGTCACAGTGCAAGACTCCTGCTTTGTAAGAGACATTGGGAGAAAAAAAAAAAAAAATTTGCCATTTCATTATAGACTGGTACAAATCTATTGCATTAGATTGTTTTTATTTTTCCCAAAAGGACATACTCTTGTTTTTTTGTTCCATTTGCAACAGCAGTTTCCTTTAAGGCTTTATATCAGTTATCTGCAGCATTCACATTACTTTTTCTGGAAAAGTTTAGAGGTACTTGCCTGTATTAGACATCTACTCCAGGAACAGGAAAAATATAACTTTTAGGATGCCTTGTAGAACTCCTAAGAGATTTTTAAAATTTTGATAGCACAGTTTTGTGAAACATGGAATGAATTAGAGAGGAGAAAAAGCATCAGTAGAGATGACTAGGACAAAAGGAATAACTTCCGACATACGTTGCAAAATTCTGTGCAAAAATTTAATCCATTATAAAGAATGTCTATATCAGATGATGAATTATGGATCTTAATACTAATTTCTTCATGGAATTATTTTCAGCATCTTAAATGTAGAGTAAAAGACCAATCAAGTCTGATTTAAAAAAAAAACTTCTGTTCCTCCAGCTGACTTTAGCTTTAGACATAAACCAAGAAAAAAAATTAATAAAACTGCCAAAAAGCACTATTCTACAAGCTGATTATTTCCTAATAAGTTGTACTGGTTTTGGTCAGAAAAGAATCAATTTTCTTCATAGTAGTTTGTAAGGTGCTATGCTCTGGATGTTAGTAACACAAGGATGTTTAGTTATTGCTGAACAGTGATTACACAACATCAAGGCCTTTTTTACGTTTCTAATAATATATGAAAATAATAATTTTAAAATTAAAGACATTTCACTGAAAGTGGGAAAAAATCATAGAAATATCTATAGAAACATGTAAAACCCCTAAGTTTGCTTTAAACAAACTGTAACATTTTGCTAATTTAATCGTATCTCTTTAAGAAAACTTACATTCCAAGTCATGATACAGTAGCTCAAAGTCTTCTTTTGTTCTGGGGTTCAGTTTTCGCTCATACTCCCTTCTAAATTTCTCTTCTTTCTCCTTCTTTTTCCGTGATTCTTCCTGTGCCTCCCACGCCAGCCTTAACCTCTTCTGTTCCCTCAGATTTTGTACTACATTTATCGCATGCCAACGACGGAAATATTTCTGCAATACTATTACCTATATGGGATACAATACCAAAGATTCTTGAATTTAAAGCAAAATAGATGTGATACAACACCAAAGAACTGTGAATTTATAAAAAAACAGCACAGTATTTTGTTCTCAACTGTTCTTTTTTTTGTAGATGCCTAACTATATTTTCTAAGATTTGTCTTGTACTGAAACTAGTATAAATGTTACTAAATCAGTCGTGTACTACTAGTTTAAGCACCAGCATGCTTACTCATTTAGGTAACCGCCAGTCTAACCAGTGAGTACAGTGGATAAACTAGGTTCATAAAATCAAGTCAAAATATAAACTACATTTAAATATCCATTTTTCTTTTTCAAATCTCCCCTTAAAAAATTTCTTTTGTCATGTATTGCTTTTATTTTTTTCTCTTCCTCATCTTACTATCAATTTACATAGTGGGAATGTAGACACATATTTGCAAAGTTTCTTTTAGATTCCTAGATACAAAAATCAACATACAAACAAAATCAACTCTATTTTATTTGTAAACAAATAATGAAAGTGAAATTACTAATGCTGTTATGACAGAACTTAAGAAAGAAAATTAAATCATCTACCTTCCCAAGCTGTGGGTATTGAAGACTAGGGAAATGTCTACAGTACATCAAGGGAGGATAATGCACAAGCCTCACCCTCTGCCAGCTGAGTTAGCGCTTGCACTACAGTCAGTTTAGTCAGATCAATACCACGAGCTACAGCATGAAAGCTAACAGGCACAAAATTATATTAATGAAGTTACACTGTCTCTAGTAATATCTTAACCTAACACTTCTCTTGAATATGTCTTCAGATTTCAATATGGACCTAGACTGCACTGTGCAAATCTGTCAACTTGAATCAACACCAGGTTGATGTCTCTCTACTGTGCATTATAAATTACTTAAGAGATACATTCCAGATTTCAGAAAGTGGCACTAAAGATCATAGCAAGACATATTGGCAGCCCTGAGGAAATGGTTACCTAATGGGTTCTACTTCAAAAGATGCTTATTGTCATCAGCTGATGCTGACTGATTCAAGAAGTTTTTACAGAAAACTTCTACCCAGAATATTTCAAAGATCTGTTCAATAAATTATCAATACAACTATCCTACTTAGACACTTGGGGAATCAACTGTTTGTCCATTCAGTTAGATTCAGACAGCATATTTTAAGCAATCAAATAAATAACTAGAGCATTTACAAAGCAGTGTCACATCTAACACAATTTAGAGCGTACTTGAGTTACATGTGCAGTCACTGGATACATGGTTTCCAAAAAAGCAATTCAGAATGCCTAAATGGTATCCTTTGCACAATGAATATACAGAATCTGTAATCAGACTTGCCGGCATGAGGCACCTCAGCATGCTAGAAAACCCCATAGACCCACTGCATGTATTTGAACAGCCCAGTTCTACCTTTATGTCAAAGGAGGGACCTTGAACAGAATCCAAAATGGATCAGTTTGCCCAGGGTAACCTACCAAGACTGTTAAACAAACACACACAGAACACAAAACCCAAAAGCTGGATGCAGATCTCGTAAATCCTAACCCAATACTCCATCCATTGCAGGCCATACATTAAGCAAGTACCTTAGGTTCTTCCAAAGATATCATGAGAATGCTGTAGGGACAAGCCTGTTTAATCCCTAATGCACTATATGGAAACTTAACTGTCAGTGCAAGACAGAAAACAATAAATTCAGAATTCTTAATATTTAAGAAGTCACAAGGTGTCAAATGTCACTAAAACCACAGAGCAAACACAGGGCTTCCCCTATATCTGAAATATTTCAAAACATGAAGATGAGACATTTTACAGTTCACTTCACAATCTTTGAACACTCTGAATACTCTTCAAATATTCAGATAACCTTTGTAATACAGTGCTTTACAGACAGTTTCAAACAGATAAGGACTTACCGCTTCAAGTCTACGTTTATGATATTCTTCCGCTGTAAAATACTTTCCAGGACTTATTAGTTTATCAGTCATGTTTGACACATAAAGACCAATTTTAGTCATCTGTGTTGATGTCGTATTTCTTGTTTGTTGTGGTTTATTTTTTTCCCAAACCGTCTGGGGAAAAAATTGCATGTCATATTATAAGAAAATTACACAGAGATTTTATGCCTCATTACAAAAAGTGGCAAAATTAGCTTTTTGTAACAGAAATCACAACACTAATATTTATCCACTAAATACTTCCATTTGCATGCTTATTTCTGATCTACTTCCTCTTTCCTATCAGAAATAGTGTCAACCTTCTATTCCATTTGGCAAAACCAATATTCTAAAAAGACAATACAAAACCATTACCTGTGTTTCCCTACAGAATGACTGAGTTCCTTTGTTAGGTCGTTTTTTGCATCTTGTTTGTGATCCTGCATTATGAAATTCCACTCCTGTTCTCATGTTCCTAAATCCACCCAGAAAAGGTTTATTATAGGTAGGTCTTTCAATTTTTACAACTACTTCTTGGAATGAATCAGAATCTGTTAAAAAAGAAGTTCCAAAATAGAAATACTGTTTGTTTTAGTAACACATTGAGATTAGAGCAGAATTTATATACCGATATATATGCAAAAACAGCATTTACCTGTTTGTACTCTGACAGTTACGACATCAGGCATGTGGTAATCCTGTTGAATGACTTGCCCAGGAAAATGTTCCTGATTCTCAGACTGCACAGTTTTCTCAAAGTTAGGCCCAGTCCTCCTAAGTGTTTCATTATCTTCAATCATGCTTTCTAAAAATAAACCCAAAATTAATTCCTGATCAGCTTCTCTAAACAAACAAGCAAAATCACTCCTAGTTTAGCCCAGGATGATTTTATTGAAATACCACAACACAGAATAATCATAGTTTTTTGAGCTGGAAAGGCAGTCTACTTGAAAGCTGAAGCAGTATTATCATACAATTTTAAAAGAGATATATAATGTAATACATAAAGTCATTCCTAGCCAACTATTTAGAATGAAAGCATCGGAATGGTGCCCGGACAAGAGTAAGACAGTCATCAGGTCCATACTCTGCAAAATTATTCACTGTGCTCACCTACTGAACAGGATGTGCTGCCTTCTGCTCTGAAGAACTAAGGAAATGGGGTGCTGAATTGGGAAGAGGAAGTGACAAAAGACACCCAGAACACAGAGGAACAGGTGCAGGAAATGATAGAGCATTTAGGGGACTGCAGAAGAAAGGCATGGATAACAGAAGGTGACAGGTAAGTTACAGAAGAATCTGAGAGGTAAAATAGTAAGTGATTGCTATGATCTAGTTTAAACTGTTTAAATGCATGTACAAAACGTGTATACACACACGTTTCTGGAAATAAGGATCATTCTATAAAATGCCATCTATAAATTGCTACTGTAGCTTAAGATAAAGAATACAGTCCTTACCTTTGGAGTATGTTTCATACAAGAATTTAAAAAGTCACTTCAGGGCCAAAACCCAGGAAATACGAACAGAATGAGGGTGGGAGGTGCAAGAAGCCATAATCAAGTTGAATAAAAAATATCTCTTTAAAGCCCTTACTGTCCAACATTTTAGTAACTTCTTTACCTGTTACTATCCCACTTGCTGTATTCTCTGGTAGAGCTGAGTTTTGAGAAGTTTGTTCTTCCCTCCACACTTCTTCAGGTCGTTCCCACTGCGCTAAACTTGACTGTTCCCGTTCCTCCAAAACTGATTGCTCCCGAGGAGACATCTGCTCGCAGCCCTCCTCTGACTGTACAATGCCTGAAGATTCTGGAAGCAGAGGCTCTGCACCTGACCCTTCTGGTGGAACTTCAAAGCAACTATCACTCGTATCTTCCATTTCCTAAAGCATTGGTTGCACGGTTTTAACCTTTCTGCAAGAACAATCACAGGATCTATTAAAAATTGCATACCAGCCCATTTCTGCTACCAGATTTACAGGTAACTTAATATCCTGAAAAGTTTTTTTCCTGTATCTATTCCCAAAGAGCCTATTGAGAATAACATTAGGTCTTTGCTTCCACCAAACAGGAAACGCTTCTGGCAGGTGTCTATCAAACATAATACTCCGAGGCAGGTAGTCAGCACAGTTCTTTGTGTTTCTCTCTCCCTCTCTACCAGGACTGTCCAGGGGGGCATTACCCAGAGACAGCACACCTCTAAGGTTTTCCGAGCTGCCACCGAAATGACACAGGCTGTAAGAATCCTAAGCCCATATTCCGGGGGGGGGGGAAAAAAAAATTAAAAAAATTTACAA
>JAYRBT010000042.1:21227115-21248458 GCA_036023395.1 Myiotriccus ornatus | reverse complement strand
ATAATCACAGAACGACAGGATCACAGACTATGCTGAATTGGAAGGGACCCACAAGGATCATCGAGTCCAGCTCCAGGCCCTGCACAGGACCATCCCCAAGAGTCACACCATGTGCCTGAGGGTATTGTCCAAACACCACCGTCTGGGTGAAGAACCTCTTTCTAATATCCAGCCTAAAACCTCTCCTGACACAACTTCAGGCCATTGCTTCGGGTCCTGTCACTGGTCACCACAAAGAGATCAGTGCCTGTCTCTTAACTGCAATGAGGTCTCCCCTCAGTCTCCTCCAGGATGAACAGGCAAGTGACCTCAGCTGCTCCACAGCTTCCCTTCAAGGCCTTTTCTTCACCATCTTCATTGCCCTCCTTTGGACACTCTCTAATACCTTAATATCTTTCTTATATTGCAGTGCCCAAAACTGCACACAATGTTCAAGGTGAGGCTGTCCCAGTGCAGAGCAGAGTGGGACAATCCCCTCCCTTGACTGGCTGGTGATGCTCTGCCTGCTGCCCCCCAAGACATGGCTGGCCCTCCTGGCTGGCAGGGCACTGCTGATTCATCTTCAACTTGCCATTGACCAGGACCCCTTTCCCGGCACTGCCTTCCAGCATGTCTTTCCCCAGCCTATATGTACATCTGAGGTTGCCCCATCCCAGGTGCAGAATTCAGCACTTTACCTTGTTGAATTTGATATGGTTGGTGATTGCCCAGTCCTCTAATTTGTGGAGGTCTCTCTGGAGGGCCTCCCTGCCTTCGAGGGAGTCAACAGATCCTTACAACTTAGCATCATCAGCAAACTTACTTAGTATCTCTTCCAGTCCTGCATCCAAGTCATTTATGAAGATGTTGAAGAGCACAGGGCCTAAGATGGAGCCCTGCAGAACCCCACTAGTGACAGGTTGCCAGCCTGATGTTTCCCCATTTACTCTCACACAACACTCAAGATCTGAATCAATAAAATACAAATATACATGTCTACACAAAGCCTTTGGAAGATCCAGTACTAAAGCTCATGCCACGGGTGTTATGTCAAGTATGGTAACCTACCTGCTAACCAAGAAAACTGTTGCTGCTGCGGAGTCATCTTCTTCCTCTTCCACACCTCTCCAATCTTGCATCTTCCCAGCACTTCCCACGAGTCAGAAATAGTGTTTAGCTATGTAGGCAGCAAAGTCAGCCAAATCAGGACAGGAATTACAAAAATTACTCAGAGTGAGAAAGAAATACTTTGTCACTATAAACTAAAAAAAAGTAAATAAACCAAAGGTTGCAGAATTGCCAAAAGAATTTTCTTAAAACCATATTTTCAAGAAACTGGAAGCAGCGTTTAGACTGCTAAATAAAAGTGGACATTAGGACAAAATATATTTTAATGAAGTGATTATCTTTAATTTAAAGACAACTGTCAGTAACAACAGATTAATAATTAAGTTTTGTTTTACAGAGGTTACACCATTTTGAAAATTATATTGGCCATCTCCACTGGTCAGAAGGAGGTTCTTCAACTAGAGGCTCCCACGGTTTCCACTGTATCATTTTTCTTGCCAGGGAAAGCTCATTTTCAGCCTGTTAATAAACACCATACACAAATTCTTAAATTCTATACAACTGCTAAAGTATTAAATTAGCTCTATTTCAGTTCATTGTCTCAGTGATGTCACTATCTATCATGATCACATATCAAAAGGAACTTTATGTTTTGGGGGGTCGTTTTTAAAAAAACATTGAATCAACCCCCAACACCTGCCTGTTCACCTAGACATTCCCAATGACAACTTCACGATATTTTCCAGTCTATTTGGATTATGCCCCAATATTATTTAATCCTCTTCTGCTCTTTCCATTGATTTAGACTCTGTAAGCAATGTAGGTATACATGTATATCCGTAAGCACAATACAAGAAACAACTGTTACTGAGTTAGGCTTTAGCATGGGCATCCCAATCACTACATGACAATTTGTTTTCAATTTCTTTTTCTGTTGGATTGATTGTTTTGTAGCAAAGGAAGATAGGCAAAACTGCCAATTATCTGAACAGGAGCTCAGCCAAAGCAACACTGAAAACCACTGCTGCCTCTGTACTTCATCTTAAGATTCCCTGTTTTACCTGTACAATGACTTCTTCTATGTGACCACTATTCAGTTTGTCCTGTAGTTTTTGCACATCAGTCTCCTGTGTATTCAAATACATATAAACAAATGTTTTACTCAGAAGTAGAAAGCCCATATAAAGCATGAAAACAGTAATTTAACTAGATCACACTCCAGTCTTCCTCAGAACTACCATCAAATTAGCTGGCTTCTATCATTTTACATAATCAAAGAAATCTCATTTGTTATTGAAAAACAAACATCAAACTCTCAATGGTAAATACAAAGAATCATACTATTTAGTGACACCCAAAGGAGTATCAGCAGGTAAGGGCTTTAGTACACATCTTGAAAAAAAGTCTTGTTCTTAGAGTTTTATAGAATTATACACAAACTTTCAACCACCATAATACACCAATATTGCATAATTTAATGTATCAAAAACTGTTTTAAAATACTGAAGGCAAGGATTGTACTAAGATACTACACTGGTAAGAGCACATGAATTTTTCAGTCCATGTAAAAATTACAACTTTTGTATGAATCTTAAAAAAACCTTTGTTTTCTTCTAATTTTCACTGAACATCAGTGAAAAATTAACAATTCCTTTTAATATGTCATAAAAATATCACCAAAATAAACCTTGACATTTCAGTTATTTCTGAACTAATACCTGAAAGTTACGTGTGCTCCTGAAAATCAGCCAGGCCTTTTGAAAATCATTCTTCTCATCGTACAAATTTTTTCGTGTGCAACATTAACGAAACAGCACTGTACTTACCTTTTTCACCAAATCAAACCGCTCATTTATAATCTGTTCAGTATATTTCCTATATGCTGCATCTTTGGGAATGTTTTGCAGGACACCAAGGATTTTTGAGTACAGAATTCGCAGGCGCTGAAATGATCACAAGACATGATTAAAATACTCAACTACAATTATTTAACTTGTCTTACTTAACCTATTAATATCTATACACAAAATATAGAGTTATGGTATTCAATCTAGAAGTGTAGGATTACCTAATAACTAAGTCTGAGCCACTGAACTCTATCTTCAGCAAAAATGGGATTTATCAGGACTGAAAAGTTACCACTGTCACACTCCTCAAAGAAAAAAAAAGGAAAAAACAAAGGAATTTGCAACCTGAAGTACACTTCATGCAAAATGAAAACAATAAATGCTATGTTTCTAATACTAAGTACTCTTAAAGTTCTGAGTTACAAATAGATTTAAATTAAACCAGAAACTTTTACTGCTGAATTTAAATGCAGGGATAAAGGACACACTGGGGTGAAGAAACTGCAGCTTTTGGACTGGATAACTATATCTAATTGATGAGGAATGGATGTCCTACAGAACAGTAAGAAATAGAAGCAGAATATGGAAAAAAATACAAACAAAAAAACAGGAAACAAAAATGAGATTGGCAACAAATCTATACTTCAACTAATGCACTGTCCAGTTCTTTACTGCTGGCTTTCAAGTTGCAGAAAACACTAAAATGTAGTAAGTTCACCCAAAAAGTGGCTACAGGGCCGTAGACTAAAGGACAATCATTTCTACAGAACACAAGTGATTTTTTTCAATAGTTCTTTTTAACAGTACTCTTACATATTGGTGTCAAAAGCATTTCTGAAACAGAATTTTCGTATAATAAGAAATTTCAAAGTGGAAGACTTAAAGAATTACTGAATTTCTTTCAAAGCTCACGCCTTCTGAATAAGCATGATGCGGCAAACATATTTCCATCAATGTGCCTGATTTAATAAAAAGCATGAAGAATTGCTACAAAAACTACCTAATGCAGTTCCCAAGAACCACTGAAGTATTCCAATCTCAACAGTGCTTGCCACTACAGGGCCTTGATGTGGCTTTGCACCCTCTATCACGTAATACTTATGAAGAACTGAATTTAAAGAGTTGTTTTGGCATTGCAGATGAAAGAAATCAAATACTGGTTGATAAAAGTAGTTACATAAAGGAGGTTTTTGAAATCAGCACACGCCACAAAAACTACACGTGTAAAATAATTTGTAATAATATGTATTAAACTTTTAAGAATTAATTTTCTTCTTTTATCGTTGTGGAAAATTTTTACTGTTTCATTAAGCTGGCACCAGTTTAAGGTACAGAACATACCTACACATGCAAATACATCACAAAAACCTTACATCTCACTGACAGCTTCCTTAGCGACAGAACAAGACGCGTGACATACCTCATGAGGGTTTTCAGCTACAGCCAATCCTACCAGTCCAGTGGTCTGCACAGAGAGCACAAACACACTTAGCATACCTAAGCATCCATCTCCTCGCTGATCCTTTTGTTTTGACTCCACATACACCTCACGGGGGCCATTCCGAGGCACCAGCCGGGCGTCCCGAGACCCCAGGTTCGGGGAGGGCGAGTGCCGAGCGGGACCAGCTCCCCTCACCAAGCGGCTGCCGGGGCAGCCCCGGCCGCCCCACACCGCGGGCGCGCCGGCACCCGGGCCCTGCGCTGCCCTCCGCCCTTCCCTCGCGGGGTGCCCCGCTCCCTCTCAGCCCGCCGCTCGGACACGCCCTGCCCTCTCCCCGGAAAGGAGGCCCCCGCGCCGGAGCCGGAGCCGGAGCCGGAGCCGGAGCCGGAGCCGGAGCCGGAGCCCGCCGTGCCGCTCACCCTCCGCAGCGCGCCCGCCATGGCCCTCAGAGGACGCGGCGGACGGCGCGCGGCTGCGCACGCGCCAGAGCGGCGCCGGCGGGCGGGGCGGGGCCAGCGCGCGTGCGCGGGTGTGCCCGCCGGGAAGGGCCCGTCCCGGGAATTGTGTCCGCGAGGCTCGGTTCCTAACGCGGAGCTTCTCACTCCGTGTGATCGCTTAATAAAGCAAGAAAATACAGACGGAAAATAGAGAACTTATTTAAGGGGCTTGACATAGGGACGGGGGATGGGCGGGGGGGGAGGGGGAACAATGGCAAGACAGGTTAAATAATTGGTAGAGATGGACATGGTGTTCATTTGAAGATCCAGTTGTCCTATTAAGTCTTATCCTTATGCCTAGCTGCTAATTTACAGGGTGAGTTTTGCATAGGGAGTAATTCTTTATAATATTGTAACTTTATAAGAGAGACACTGAGCTGTTGGAGAGTGTCCACAGGAAGGCACTGAGGATGGTGAAGGGCCTTGAGGGGATGAGGAGCAGCTGAGGGGACTTGGTCTGTCCATCCTGGAGAAGAGGAGACTGAGGGGAGACCTCACTGCAGTTAAAACTTCCTTGTGAGGGGAGGGACAAGCACTGATCTCTTCTCTGTGGTGACCAGAGACAGGACCTGAGGGAATGACCTGAAGTTGTGTCAGGGGAGGTTTAGGTTGGATATTAGAGAAAGGTTCTTCCCCCAGAGGGTGGTTGGGCACTGAACAGGCTCCCCAGGGCAGTGGTCACAGCACCAAGCCTGGCAGAGTTCAAGAAGTGTTGGGACAATGCCCTCAGGTACCTGGTGTGACTCTTGGGGATGGTCCTGTGCAGGGCCTGGAGCTGGACTCGATGATCCTTGTGGGTCCCTTCCAGTTCAGTCTGTGATGCTGTCATTCTATCATCTTCTGGACAAATTCTTTATAATTCCTTTGCCTTGCTGTTGAGCTTCTCTTTTCCATAATTGGTAAGCAAGCTCATCACACTGAGTTTCAGAATACTGAGTTCTCCCTGAAACCCTGTCCTTTAATAAAACATGCACTACTGCCAATGTGTAACTAAAGCAAAGTGATTGATACAGTTTATATCAAAATTCAGGGTTTGTGTTTCCCCACTTCTGTGTGTTGTTTACGATTGTATCAGAAAGACCTGGGGTTTCTTTCCAAGGCACAGAGACTCTCCTATCAAAATGATGGTGTTCGAAAGTTTCTGTGGTTTTTTTATTAGATCATCTCTGCATTTTCCACCTCTCTCTTATGGTCCAACCAGATGATCTCTTCTGATTACACTAGTCAACCACAGCACAAATGTGGTTCTGTGTCAGGCAATATTTTAACTCAGTTACCATAGTTCAAACAGTAGTTCTCTTTTCCTGTTTAAATAGACCAAGCAGGTGGGTGTCCTTGCCACATCCTAATACAAAGAGTATCAAACAGTAGGCCTTGTTGATGAAAATGTTAATGAAATCAATCCTGAAGTGATACTGTAGGAAGTTCCTGGAATTGTCAAACCCTGTTTCAATACATTATTTATTTTAAAACATAACAAAGACAAGACCTAAGAAGTATTATCAGTGTACATTCAATAAGTACATGGTTTTGAAAACAAACCAAAAAAAAACCCCAAACCACCCACACAGATTTCACAGTTTATTTATTATCTGTTTAAGACTGGGGACTCCATTAACAGTATTATTCCATGTGTTAATATACAGTATGTTGGCACCCTAAGAAGGCCTTCTTATTGCTGTGACTCCTTGTCCCTTGCTTGTCTTGTCAATGAATTTATCTCACAGTGAAGCCTTAAAAATTGCCATATGGTTTGGTATCTGGACAAAAGTCTTATTTATTCTGTGTGGAACATAATTGATGGGCTTATACCTAGTAATTATGTAAGAGTGGAATCAGACACTTTATGTAGCAATGAAGAATGTTATTAAAAATATCTGAAAATCAAAACAATACCGTGTTTGTAGTGTGGATATGTACTAGTTATGGTAGTGTCCTGGTTATGTAAAGGAAATGAAAAAAATCAAGGCAAATAATTAAAACATTTGTGTTCTTTATATGTATTACAATTTTTTTTTTAAGTAGATAAGAATATATTTCTGTTCATGTCATCTTGTAACCAACAGTAGAGCAAGATCTCAGCACTGTTTCTGCTTCTGCTTCTGTTATACTGTGTTCTTCTAGGGGTGTGCCACACTCAGGTCACACTGGCAAAAGAAGTTGCAATGAATATTATTTATCATTAAATGATTTTTTTAATGTCATGTTCAAAGATTAAAAGGTATGTAGTTCCTTAGTTAAGCTTACAGTTTTGTGGTTCTAGAAGTGCAAGCGAACTGAGGGTCATGGAAGAGTTCATAGTATATAATTTCATTTCATTAGAGCAATTAAAGATATGTTGGAAGGGTTTTTTTTCAGTTTGTTATCTATTCTTATTGTGTGTTCATTTTGGTAAAGATGGTAACTAATTGGTTAAAACCAAAACAAACCAGAGGGTTTGAATCTGTAATTTGTTTCCAGCTTCTTCCTCATGCCAGGCCTGGGATTTAACTCGCTGGGTACTGCTGTTCTTGACATTACGCTGTGGTTATTCCATTTTTGCATGACTGCTGTCTGTGGTGCCATGCCTTCTGCTTCTTTGTCCAAATTCAAGTTATTAAATCTAGTTAAATAAGTACTGTAATGGTCTGTCATTGAATCTATAAAGCTTTGCATCATGTCAGACTCAGAGAGAGAGATGACTGTTTGGTGATATATTATGGTGGAATCTGCAACTAGCTAAAGGCTAAACCTTCTCAGATTTGTTGTGATTTATGTAAATATGCTGCCAGGTTTTGTTAACATAGCCCTTGAGAATAATTGGCAAATAATTTATTTTCTTAATGGGAATTGTTTAACCAATGGGGGCACAGATAATCTTCTTATACCTCCCAGACCTCGTGTTACATTTGATGAGATTTTAGAGAAGTCATGTGTAATACTTTCCTGTGGGTCGAGTCAGCTTATGTTACAGTTGTACAAGGTCAGACCTTAATTTATCTAGCAACTGTGTATTTAATTTTAGAAGTATCACAGGACACCTCAGCTTGTAGGGCACCATTCCTGGCTGTTCAAAAATGCAAGCCCCAGAGTAACAGTGGCAAGATAATGGTTTCAGAAGGTGAGAATATGGTATGCTCGCCAATTAGACTAACAGAGAAAATAGTTTATAACTGAAATATTTAATACACTGAGTCCAAATTTAGATTGCTATTAATTATTTTATTGCTATGAATAACCTCTTTGCATGCCTAAGGGCCTTCTATTTATAGAGCAAAGCTAAGATTGTCTAGTTTATTTTAAGGATAAGAAATTAGAATAACATTAACTCTCACATAACTTCACGTGTTTAAAAGCAACGAACACTTGATACACTTCTTTCCAAGGAAGGATGCGACTTCCATGATTAGCAAGTAGTTAATATTTTTTCCAATGAAAAAACAATAATTTAGAAGGCAACATCAAGAAGTAATATCTAGTTTTTCAGGCATGAATGTAAAAAAAATGAGAAAAATATCAGGCTACTCAAAATGTTGTTCAACGAAAATATTCTTGGTAATATAAAAAGTAAAACTCATTTAGAGTAAGCATTTGCAGTTGTTTCCAGTGATCTAGTGTGTGGGTCTAGCAATTGATAAACAGCCAAGGGTAAATGGAAGAAAATTTTGCTGCTGAGCTATTTAGCCTTTTCATTGCCATGTAACGTAGAAGGGATGTCTCTGCTGCTGCTCAGTGTACCACCCATGCTGTTGTGTTCCCCTGTGATCCATGTAGAACATCCACACTTCAGTCAGACCTTTTCTCCTCAGCACAGTGTATTATCAGCAGTGATATAGCAAATCAGGCTCTCGAAGCGCGTATAGACCCCTGGCAATGTGTCCAGCACTTGTGCTGTGCTGAGCTGTTTGACTTACACTCACTCTACCCTGTCACAGTCCCTTGCTACGTTACTGACTTTCTTATTTTATAATATGTTAATTTTTGTGGGATAATTTGAAAACAGTACACACAACTATTCTGAAACACTGCTCATTTGAGACCTTACTGGTTAAGTCTGTGTTCAAGAAGATCTTTGTGTTACCTGTGACATAATCAGTCAGGAGAGTATAGCAAAGCAGGAGATAGCTGCCACGTGGGTATGGAAATTCTATGACCAGAGAAAAGTTTCTATGATGGCCTATAAACTGATTTATTCCTCTTATCTTTTGAAGAGAAAGGGGTGGTAGAAAGGCAATACATTTTTTCTGAAAATAAATGGATTTTCTTACTAGACAACTATAATGTTTAGTGCTTTTAACTGTTCTTGCAATCACTGATGTTGGAGGGTATTGATCATCTCACAGGACTAAACCATATGTGAACAGCATTATAAAGATACTGTAATATACTAAAACAGACTCATTTTCAGATAGTTTGCAATGTGAGGCTCTGATCTAAGGCCTGTGTAAGTCTTCAGGAGCCTTTTTGCTTCAGGCTCTAGGGTAAATATAACATGATAGGCTGCAATATAATAATTGTCAGTCTCAGTTCTCCTAAGGACAGCAACTTCAGTAAGGCTTGCAGAGCATGAAAGTCCATCCATGTGAATCCAATAGGGTGGTCATGACTCATTAAAAAGATTCTTCAAAAATTTCATCAATGGCATGAAGTCTTCAAATGTAGCACTTTCAAAATGAAAGGTGTGAAGAAGGGGAAGGTAACTTCTGTTCACTGCAAAGCTGTTTTGGAGGAAATGAGATTATGAATTCTACAAATTTTTCCTTAATAAATTATCTTATTAGTAATGTTATCTTATTAATAAATTAACTGTTCAATTTCATTAGGAGCACCTCTTAGCTGCCAATGAAACGTTAATGAATTCTAAAATGTACTTTCCTTTTAGGTGATGGCAGGCTGCAGTTGTAGGTATGTTTATTGAGATATCCTCCTAAAACTGCTAGTCCATGAGAGGTTTTATCTTGGCTGTCTAAAGGGTCTGTGAGTCTTCAGAAGAGTGTGTATTTGTAGGTTAAATGATGAAAGCTTTAATGTACCATCGCAATTAGAAAAGTGGTTGTGAAAATGAGAAGGTAAATACATACAAAAACCTTGACTGAGAATTCTCCTGCCTGTCAATAGCACACATAGCCCACAAGAGATGAGGCAGAGCGGTATGTGTGTCCACATTGTGATGGCCAGTTCATCAGTCCAACTTACATGTTAAATCTTCTTTTGGACTGTTATGCTGCAGCCTTGATTAGAGACATAATAGGAAGGAAAAGAGAACCTTTTAGAAAAGCATTGTCTCTTATGAACAACATCAATCTCTGTTCTTCTAAGCCCCAAATGAAAATGTTTCTGTGAATATCACTTTATTCATGGACTGCTTTTTTTTTTTTTTTTTTGTGTTCAGAGAGGGCACTCAAGACCAAAGTTGTATATTTTTTTCTTCAGAGAAAATGAGATTGAAGTGCACAATTTTTTACTTCAGATTTCCTTCCTTGCAGTTAAAAATCAGACCACTGTTCCAGTACATACTGAAAGAGGTGGGAAACTGTATTATGTGGGAATTGGAATCCAAGAGTTTCTGAATCAATCTGACTGTAAGCCCTTACTAATTTAATTTTGGTTCATAAGCTTTATCGTAATATACTAAGTAGTAAAGTATTTGGGGATGGGATTATAACATTCGCTATGATACTTTGATTGACTTACTGCTTACAAGAACAATGTAGAAATTAATCTAAAAAGAAAGCTGATTAATACTTTCCCTTGAAAATAATTTTCAGAAAATGTCCTCCAAATAACTTTTCCAATGTTCCTTCTCTCTTTGCAGAATGACTAGAATGCACTATGATGATCATTCGGTGAAAAACATACAACAGGCGCTTAGTATAATTGTTCAATATTTCTGCAGCACTCTGATGATGAGAAGAGTTCAGTGGATACAGCACATGACTGCACAAACTGTGGGAGTAGTAGTTTAAAATTTAAAAAAAAAAAAAGAAAAAATCAACATCTTGTGTCCTCAGTCCAATTAAAGGACAAATATGTTAAGCCACTAAGATTGAATCAAACAGAGAAACTGTCAAAACCCAAAGCTCACCTGGAGAAACCTAGGTAGGTACAGCTAGACATATATTAACTTAAGGGTTTTTTTCTTAAGTATCTTTTACCATAGATAAAACTACATTTTACACTTCAGAAACCTAGAAGGTTTCGTAAAGAGCAACATTCCTGACCTTCCAGCTAGTCAGACATCGCTAGCAAGATGGTCAGTTGATGTGATATCACTAGTAAAAAACATAGTGAACATAAGCCATAGTTAAAGTTGGTGATACGAGCAGACTGAATTTAAGTTGATGACTATAGTTAAAAGGTTTGACATACTCTATTATTAATCCACTGAGCATTTCAATGACTCTCACACCTTGGAAATAATAGCTGGCATGGCTTGACCATCACCCGGGCTTGTGTACCCAGTACCTGTGAATGTCCATTAAACTGCACGACTGCAGAAGCAGTGCACAGACTGCAAAGTTCTTTGTATTTTTTGACAGGCCATGCCTTGGCAGTATAAAGATAAATCTATATTTGTGTTTGCCATTTGTTTGGGATTGTTTTTTACATTATTAAAAGTGATAATTAATGAGACACGATGAGACCATTTTAATGTACCACCTAGTGAGGAAAATAGGAAAATTGTAACAATCGTGAAGCATGGTAAAAACCCTGAAATAAAATAGTCCTTTTGCAAACATGAGCTTTCAGTATATTATTTTTTTCTACTGCATTTTGTTTATCCATTGGAGTTTTTTAAGGTCAAGTGTTTGGGCTTCAAGAACTTCTGAACCCGATGTGTGCTTTGGAGGAAACTGATCAAAGAGGATGATTTCCACTGCACGAGGCTGCAGCTTGGCCAATTCTACAAATACTTGCAGTCATTTTAGATGGCAAGTAAGGTAAAAATATCCCATAAGGTAAGGAGAATAGCAAAGAAACATAGAGCAATAAACACAACAACAGGCTAGAACTGTTTACTAAAAAAAGTATGATCAAGTCCTCCAAGGAGCATCTTGCTTATGTTGTTTAAATGTTCAGTAAATATTTTCTGGTTTTGGAAAAGTTGCATCAATTTATATCAGCAAATAACTTGGACCATTTTTAACGTTTTGTTCAGAAACCAACATAGCAAAAATTGCTATGTAATATTCAGTGTGTTTGTCAATACTAGCTAGGTTAACATAATTACAGGTGCTTTTCATAGACTTAGTGTTTAAGGATTTCTCATTTATATATGTGTTAACAGCCTTGTGCTTAAATTTTGTCTTTTTTTTTTTTTTTCACTTTCTTACCTCTTATGAAACCATGTTGGAATACAAAACATGCAGTGGAGAAACAGCATTAACCCTGGCAGCAAAATCTGGCTTTGTGGAAAATGTGTGAATGTTACTGGAAAACAGTGTTTATCCAAATACCACAAATTACAAAGGAGAAGCTCCACTTCTTACTGGTAATTGCCTCCTCTCTCTGGGTTTAAGCAACAGGAATGGCAGTGCTTTCTCTCTGTTATGTACTCACCTCCATGCCTCCCTTGGCTTGCATGGTTTAGATGGTGGTCATCTTTTTAGATGAAACTAACCGCCCAGCACCTGGTGAAATGTCCCCAGTGTTCAGTTCAGCACTCATCATGCTTTAGGTGATCACCAAGCTGATCTTAAACATGCTTCTTCTGTTTTAGGTGATTGCTGAACTTCTTCTAAGAATATGGGACCTATTTTTTGTTCAAGGTACTTTCTCTGTATCTTCAGATGCTATAAGACCTTTACCAACCTGATCCTGTTTAAACATCTTAAGGTACAAGAACAGTACAAGAATAAGACATTGTTTTAACTGGAATATACTTTTTTCCTGCAGATCTGGTGGTCAGTGGAGATTTTTAGTTTTATCAGATGATTTGTTCAGCAGTAGGCAGGTATTTTTAAAAACCTCTCATCTCATTTCCCTCACCTCTTGTGCTGAAAACAAGCTTCGAGTGCATTTCTAAGTAATAGCACAATCTAAAGTCAATGAGCTTTACTATTCATTAATAATTTAGCTATATTAACTTCCAGTTTCTGTTAAATGTCAAGCATCTTAATGCTTCTGAAGAGAATCAATCTGTGAAATTAATATGAGAAAACACAATATATAATACAATTATCAGTATTAATATATTAAGTTATCTGAATTTTTATTAACTCTCATCAGATGCTATTACCATATTACCATTTTCAGGCCCTGAGACATCTGTAAGGGGTTCTTCTGCAATACCCTGCCTTACATTGCTTTAGTTCTTTTCGATGATTGTAGGTCTGTGAAACTTCAGCTATTTTTGGCCATTGCTTTTAATGAATCCTGTGAAGAGTTAGCCAGTGCTGATGAAAAAGGTCTTTCCCATTACAATGACAATTTAGTTTCCTAAATATTTCTCTATACAAACTCCTGAAAGCAGGACCTTTCAGCTATGTATTGTTTCGGTGATGCTTTTTATTTTTTATGTTTTTCTGTCACTTGGCACTGACAGTTGGATGTAGGTATTGTTGTGCATCCTACATTTCAATCTTAGTTTCAGTGAAATAGAGGATCAAGTGCTTAACACCACTTAATAGATGATGCTTATGATTTATTTACTCCTTTTAATTTTAAAACTGATTAGAGGACTCTGTAGTAGAAAGTTAAATGCTGAAGAAGTATCAAGTGGGATGATCTGGGCTTTCAGGTACATTTGGTAATACTGTACTTCAAAGCAATTGTGGATGATTATGAAGACTGTTGACTCTTAAAAACTTTCTTGTGCAATGGGACATTCACAAAAGTTAAATTTGCTAACCCTATGATGCTGATCTCCCTCAGCTGCTCCACCAGTCAGTGGAGATATCTTCTATTCGAAGGGTAGTTTAAAAGTAAAATTAGACTCTTACTTAGCATCATCCTTTTATATGTAAATAATATGCAGGTGTAGTTATTCATTAAAACCATAGAACCTCAAAACTATGGAACATGGCCTTTAAGTATGACAGATATCAACTGTACTTTGGTTGACAACAACCACTGTGTAGACACTAGGATTAGAGCTACCAGGTGAGAAAGAAAGTCAGAGGTGGAATTTTCCAGGGACACTGTAATGTTTGCAACAACTTTAGAAGTAAGGAACATATTTTAATATTATGGTATTTTAATTGTTGTTTTCCTTGTGATACACCTGCTTCTGTTTTCTCAAAGTGTTGCTGCTTTTGCCTTCCATGCCCCTAAGTGACAGTTTTGAACTCGTGTTGGTGTGCCTTGATTTCCCAAGCAGCTGACATTACTATTTATTTAACAAATATTGGATTGCAGATTTCTAGGACTGGGAATTTTTTTTTAATTCCTTATATTGGAACACATGGAAAAGCTTTTCTACATTTATTAGATGTCTTTAACTTTCAAGACAATACTTGAAAATGTAATTATATTTTTAGCTACAAGAAGGGGCTCTTTTGAAATGGTATCCACTCTGATTAAATACAACTGTACTATCTACCAGCTGTGCATGAAATGTTGGTCAGCAATGCATGAAGATGCAAACAGAGATGCAAAGACATTGTTAATCTTCTGAAGAATGGTGGAAATGTGAACATTAAGGGTGAATACTGAGTAACACCATTAGGTGTTGCTGATGAATATGATCACTGTGATGTGCTGGAGCATATTAATCATAAAGGTATGTAGTCAGGAAAAGAGAAATACACCTCTGCACTGGCATACATCTTGCCTGGCTGCTCAGGTGTTTCAGGGTGATCATGGAAAAGGAAAGAAAGAGGAGTGATAAATAAGAAGATTTAGTTTCTTAGGAGGAAAGGAGGCATAGATGAGCATTCCTGCTAGACTGGAGTGATGCTTACAAGTTTCCATAGTGCATGTGAGAAGAGTCGCTCAGTCAAGGAGAAGCTTACTGCTATATATGCCCTTCTTGCCCTTCTACATTTCTCTTTACTCCCTTCCCTCCCTCCTTCCTTTCCTTCTTCCCTCCTTCTATCTGTCCCTGCCTTCTATCTTTCCTTCCATGAACAGAATTATATTGGTATTAATTAATGAAATGAATTATTTTTGAAATATGCCAGCTTGAATGTCCTCAGTTATAACACTTTGGGTCAAAGCAGACCACAGTCAGGTGAGCACTTGAGCTTGTATCTCAGCACTTGGCTGAGAAATACTGTAATTTTAATAATGGTTCCTTCAGAGTTTTGGTAATCACTTCTTTATTGACCACACTAAACAACACTCTCAGTGATGCCGAGGTACACTTCAAAGTATTCTTCTGCACATCTAGAAAAAAAAATCTAATTGAATAAATTTAAATAATATTTAATTAAAAATTTATTGCAGTTACTCCCTTTGTTCTACCATCCCTTCCATCTTGAGGAAAGAAAAAAGAATCCAAACCCTCTAAGTAAGAAAATATTACAGCTGGTAGATGGGATTACATAGTTTACCTAAACACAGCATTATCAAGTGTTTTGGTAGGAAGGGACTTTAAATATCATCTAGTTCCAACCACCCTACCATGGCCAGGGACTCCTTTCACTAGACCAGCTTTCTCAAAGCCCTGTCCAACCTGGCCTTGAACAGTTCTAGGGATAAGGCAGCCACAATTTCTCTGGGCAACCTGTTACTTAAGAGAGATGCTGGTTATCACACACATACACGCATTCACACAACCCAAAGGTCAGCTCCAGTATGCTTCCACCCTGCTCCCTACACTGGCTCTCCCTGTTCTTCAGAACTTCTCCTTATTTGCTGGATGTCATTATCATATAAAAAGGCAGACATATCAGTCCTTTGTGTGTCTGTCCCTCCTCACAACATATTTACTGGAGCAAATGGAAGGAGTGAAAATTACTGGTCTGGGACATATAGGAGGTTGAACAGAAATCTTAATTCCTCCTTGTGCTCTCAGAAGGGCTACTATTCAGATGGCTTTCCAAGACATATCCTCTGTTTATTTGCCAGAAATTTTGACCAGGATGAAAAAGAATAACTTGGTCACTTGTAAAAAATTTCCAGATATCTGGCATCTGGGTCTGGCCCCTGACAGAAGGATGTCCTGGGTGACAGCTGACTGCAGGCATAGCCTGAGCACAGAGAGCCCAGTGGACCCAACACAGCTGACTCCAAGTCAAGGATCCACTGGCCAATACATCCTGAACATACCAGGCTAAATGTGTGTGTGCTTCGTAACCTATAAACTGATATTTCTGTGTGGCAATTTCTAAACAGAAATATGGGCTTAATGATGGTTGTGGTAATTTAAATGAATACAGTGACCACAATGCAAGAATCTGGGTAATTGTGTATTTGATACAGTGTACTGCAACCAGCAAAGGACACATGATCAGATAGGGCTTTAGACAGGAGATTTTAAACCCTTTCTGTGGCTAGAGCCAAATTCTGCGAGTAATTTTAGTCCACGGGCAAAGGTTTATATTTAGGACTTTATACACTCCTCAGGCCCTAGTTACATTGCCTGCAGCATCAAAGCATTCAGATCTAGGACTGAACATTACCCTAAGTGTTTAAAATACCATGGACTAGTCTTTTGAATATCATTAGGTAAGGTAAAAAGACATGGTATTGTTGTGTTTATCTTTTTATCAATACATCTGGGCCCTTTTTGTTGTTTGGAACTCTATTATAGAAGGTGGCCTAATCCTGGTTTTAAGCTTTTCTGTCATTCACTGTTGAATCTGTTAATTTATTGAAGACTTCCCCCAGTCCTCCCTCCCTTCACCCCAGATGCTAAAGGAAGTACAGCATTTTGAAGAAGTGTTTTTCATGTTTTCAAGGCATCTGTGAATGGAGGTAGGAGAAGCAAGACTTATATTTTAAGTGGAATATGAGGTGAGAAAGTCATGGAAAGGTAACTGTTTTTCCCAGGTCATGTTTATGGTACTGCTAGGAACTGAACACAGGTCTTTTGACTCCCATATTTTGCAGCCCCTGAATACTACTTTTATGTACTTGAGTATGTGGTGGTAGGAGCAAGAAATGTAACTGGACCGGAACTGGTGATTGTGCAAAAAGAGGCAAAGGCATCAGCCCCAGCTGGAAAAATAAATTGGTAGGAAAAAAATACTTTTTATTTTCCCTGCTTAGACTGTGATTGAACCCTTGCAACACTGGAATTTAATTTTCTCTGCTATTTGGGTGTGTCTCACAGGGTGTTCCACAGCAACCCAATTCCATGGCATGCCCACCCCCCTCCCCTCCCCACCCGCCACCGGGTGATGTTGTCTAGAAGTAATTAAATGCTCTGGCACCGATTCAGGCATGCTCAGGGGCAGGGACTCCTATCGATTTGAGGACAATGTTTGAAATCAGAGGTATCATTTGGTCTCTGTTTCTCATAAAATCTGACACAAGCAGCTGCAGCAGAATGGATGAGCTCTCCAAGGAGCCAGACATTCAACAGTGGTTACATCAGCGTTTGCAGTACCCACGGGATGGACTTTGTAGCTGTGTTTTCACAGCTCAGTGAAAGAAGGACCAAACCACAGCCATGAGTCCTGTATATGACCAGCTACTCACTGTAGGGGCCACAATGTCTTGTGCAGTGGCTACCATCAAATTTTGGCAGCTGGCATGGCAGAGCCTGTTCTGGGTACCAAGGTGGTGGGGGGGTTGTGGTGAAGGGGTGGGCAGCAGTTTTACTGTTTCACTGCAGCAGTCTGTGTTCTGGCACAGGCTCTTAGTGCCTGAGCTGCACTTTCTCAGACTATTGCCATTAGTACAAAAGTCACACATGGAAGAAGAGAGTCACAAAGTCACAAGCTCTTTTGCGTCTGTTGTGAGGTAGGCAAAGGGATTTTTTTCTGATCCTTACTTGGGGCAGAAAAAAAAGCCTTCTAAAATATCCAGCTGTTTGGCTATGGTTATCAAGGAGAAACGTGACATAAATTCATGATAATTTATCTCTGTAGAATAGGTCTTACCTCTTACTTTTCTTTCACTCCCAGGGGCTGGAGCACAAGTCTTATGAGGAGCAGCTGAGCGAGCTGGGGTTGTTTAGCCTGGAGAAAAGGAGGCTCAGAGGAAGAGGCCTTACTACTCTCTACACCTGCCTAAAAAGAGGTTGTAGCAAAGTGGGGGTTGGCCTCTTCTCCCAGGTAACAAGTGACAGGGCAAGAGGAAATGGCCTCAAGTTGTGCTGGCGGAGGTTTAGACTGGATATGATGAAAAAAATTTCATGGAAGGCATTGTAAAGCATTGGGACAGGCTGCCCAGGGAAGTGGTGGAGTTACCATCCCTGGAAGGGTTCAAAAAACATGTGGATATGGCACATGAGGACACGGTTTAATGGTGAACATGACAGTGGTGCTGGGTTAATGGTTGGACTTGATGATCTTAAAGGTCTTTTCCAACCTTAACAAGTCTATGATTCTGTGGTTTAATATGCACCTAATCAGCAGCTTCTTGCCCTCAATGTCTTCTGTGTAACCAGCTTTGCCCACCTGGTGTACTCTGCCACTGCCATGATCTGCCTGCTAAATCAATCCTTTTAAAGACTTCCCCCTACTTTTTTATTTCATGTGAGCCTTAGGACTGATAGACCTCTGCTCAGGAAAATTATATCAAGAAAAGTAATTTCAAACAAAGTGATTTTCAGCCTTAATGGTCCTATTATGCTTTCTGCTGCCACCCCCCCCGACCTTTCTAGTGGAAGTTGTTTGTTTAGGCTGTAGTAATTAAAAATGGCACCTTACCACTCAAGGTGTCTGTCCTTCAGCATCCACTTCTATGCCTTACAGATAAAGATCTTAGCTCAAAAATACACCATCTGTTTCTAAATGCATGGAGCAACTTCAGAGAAATCCAACCCTACTCTTTACCAGGATAAATGCTTCATCTGAAAGAAGTGGATGGGAGAATGCACCAAATTGCTGTATAAATATTTAAAGATATATATTGCAGTGGGAATAATTTTCTATCCCTTAAGTGTCATTCACACCAGCAAAAGAGGTTCTTGTATCAGGAGAAATATTCCTCAAGGAACTTGTGTTTTGTGGTTCTGAAAAGCTATAAAAATATATTAATGAATGTTTAGTAATCATAAGACTGATATAACAGTGTAGCTCTGATGACATGTACAGTGTGTTTACATTTAACTTTAAAAATTAAAATTTCTAGTAGAAATCTCTGCATTTGATTGGGCAAACCCATTGCCTTTTGCCCACATATTCTGTGTATGGTAGATATAGTGCCCAGAACTCCCATTATCATTAATATGGACTAAAAAAAAAAAAAAAAGACATAATTAAAGACAATAGAGAATTTACTGTTAGTACTGCTGCTTGTATTTAGTTTCCTATGAAGTAAATCACTTGTTTATATCACTGGCATCTCCTTTTAAAAGAAAATCTTCATAAACACATACACAAGGAAATGCTAAATATTGAGGTAAGTGCCTGTCTTGATCTCTGTGTATAAACAAACAGAGCTATTTTTTTTAATCTGAGTGACAAACCATAGGTTTGGCTAAGCTACATGGGAGAACTGTCTGGGAGTAAGGCATGAACAAAGGATGAAATCCATGTGCTTTTATAATCACTTATACTTTAATAATTGCCTGACCTGCACATGCAAATTACAGTGTATTTGCAAATACCACGACAAATAATATAGTGGTTACACTGGCAGATTTTACCTAGTTTATCGTGCTTTTGTTTTGAAAGAATAGGCTAACTGCAGATGCCAAAAGAGCATCCCATTGCAATTGCATTTCCAAAACTCACATTTTTTGTGCACAGAGCAGTTTCTCTACTACTTTCTTTGCAACACAGTGGCCTCTACTTCCTGTCTGAACCCCTTGAGCAATATCACGATGTAATTCCAAACAGCTGCTGTGATCACCCTATGTCTGTACATCAGTAGCGAGTGAAATGATTTCTATATATAGTTTGTAAATCTGTTGGCAACATTTGTAAAGCACACTGCGATTCTTCCCGAGGAATAAGAGCAGCTCTATGAAAGCAAGAGCATTAAGACCATTACTGCGTACAAAGCAGTTTATCTTTTTGGTGTGGCAGAAATGAGGAAGTGGCCAGTCTGCAGAGATGTGGGGGAGCACTTGCTTTGGGCAAAACCCTGGCAGGAATACTTTGTGCTGTCAGAGATGAGCAGGTTCATCTCATGCTGTTATTACAGAACATGACATTGTACTGACACAAGATGATTAAAAAGTATTGTCCGTGTAGGAAGGAAAGAAAACTGGGCATGGGAATGACATCTATTCAATAAGATTTATTTGTCCCCCTTGCCTTCCAAATTTAAATGTGATTCAGGTACACAAAAGGAGCAATAAATCCCGAGTCTGCTGCACCTTTGGCATCCAGCTGCATGACTCTATATAATAAAATAAACCTTCAGGATCCATGCACAAAGGGTGCCTCTGCAATGTGAGCAGTGAGTTTTCCTTCTTTTAATTAAAGGTTGAGGAAATTTTTTGTCCAGAAATGTGCTTGCTCTCACCCAGAGTAATTTTCCCCTCCAGTGCTTCCCTGCAAGGAGGTCGACCTCCTGATTCCCCTTCCAAGATGCACCCTTACTCTCTTCTCATCAGCAGCACTAACAGAGCCCATTCACTTCTTCACTTGCTATGACTTTTCTGTCCTGATAAGTAAGGCAAACGCCAACACCCTTGTCAGCGAAATACGTCAGATTAGTGGCTGCCCCATGGCTTGTTGGTATATAGTGTATATTTATGCCCCCAGCAACTGTTGAGAAAGCTGTTTTCAAAACTATCTGAGCAATAGGGCAGCCCACATGCACATGTTTTTGAGTGAAAGCTGATCACTGTTTGTGATGGTCTGAGTTGTTAAACTGCAATCTAGACCTGGAATCTGCCCTCCCGGTAGCCTGGGGTGTGTTGTAGGGGATCTGTGAGAAAAATCCATATTTGAACTAGGATGAATGAATCTGATTTCCAAGCAAGGACTGGTTTTGAATCATGGTAATCTTTACACTTACCCCACTTTTTGTTTCCCTAGCAGGGATGAAGAGAAAGATCTTTTTCTTCTGTGTGACTCCATGTTTATGGCATCACCAGGAGAGATGGACTGGACAACAGAATCATCTGGCATGGAGAAAAGCAGCTGAAAAATTGTTCCTTCAAATGCCTTCAGTGCATGCTTCATTCCATTTGCTCTGCTGATACCACTGTTAAATGGAGGTGATGACACATCCTTTTCAGGCACAGTATTGTGTGCACGATTTTGACAAGTTATGTGAGTCTCCCAGGGGAAAGAGAAGCAGCTTGTCCCATCACTCTGCCTTGCAGTCCTGTGTACTGTACAGCCTGTACACAGGCTGCCTGACCCTGTGTATCTACAGGATGGTTTGAATGATGCATTCAACCTGGGCCTATACAAGCAGCATACAAAAACTGAGACACAGAGATACACAGATAGATAGATAGATAGATAGATAGATAGATAGATAGATAGATAGATAGATAGATAGATAGATAGATAGATAGA
>JAYRBT010000042.1:21165787-21227015 GCA_036023395.1 Myiotriccus ornatus | reverse complement strand
ATAGATAGATAGATAGATAGATAGATAGATAGATAGATAGATAGATAGATAGATAGATAGATAGATAGATAAATAGAAATTGCTATAGGTGGGAGGGGGAAGGCAGGCAGTGAGGAACACAGGGGCAGGACAGAGGGGACGTGCAAGGAGGGGAAGGAAGGACAGGCCAGCAAACAGGCTGTGGAAGCGGGTGAGAACAGTGAGGGGCTGTTCAGGAAGGCCAGGCAAGGGGGGCCTGCAGGGCCAGGTACAGAGAAGGCAGTGGAGCAGCACAAGGCACAAGAGGGGGAGGTGGGAGAGCTTGGGGGCTGGTGCCTCAGGTTCTGCATGAGTGGACAGAAGAAGTGAAGGAGCTGTTATGTGCAGTGAGGGGTGCAAATGCTGCAGGGGGAGGTGGGAGCAAGCAGAAGGACAGTAGGAGAGATGGGGAAAGCCCAGCCGTGCTGTGGTGCATTGTTTTTAATGTGCTCTATGGCAATTGGACCTGTTCCTGCAGCGTGGGACTGAGCTTAGTATGAGCCAATGCATCTGTCTGACAGGCTGTCCTCAGGAGCCATGACTGAAATAGCCACTGTCCCATGCCTGGAGGACAAGGTTGTGCAGCTCTCTTTTTGCTTGCCTGTAGTTTTCCCTGCACTCATCCAAATGGAAATAAATATTAAACTATGGGCTTTGTACTGCAGGGGAGCAAGCACCACCTGCCATGGGTTGCTCATGTCCTTTCAGCAATTGTGACAGTGTGCCCCAAGTGTGGAAATGTGAGAAGCAGAACAAAGTCCTCCTGGCTGCTGCTTGAAATAGTTAATTGCTTGGAAAGGCAAAAAGGACACTTAGAAGGGTTTCCTCTTTTAAAACCAAGAAAATAGGCCACCCAAGTTAGGGAAGATTGAAAGTCTTATCCGCAATCTGGCTGCTGCTGAGTAGGCTCTATCCGACTCAAAGCCAGGAACCTGGGTGCCAAGATATACAATGACAGAGTGACTCCTGCTCCTATAAAATGAGCACTTCCAGTTCTCATTTTCACTCATTAGCTCAGGTCGTACAGGGAACAAACCTTTTAATAATTCCATTGACTGAGTGATGAGTTTTCACGGCCTATTGGTGTTTACTTCCTGCATACAGGATTTCAGCAGGGCGTTAGGGTAGAGAGGTTGGATTTTCTGTTAGAAGGTGGTAGAGCATGTCATCAAGTCATGGAATCATGGAATAATTTAGGTTGGAAAAGACCTCTTAGATCATCAAGTCCAAATGTTAACCTAACACTGTCAAGATCACATCTAAATCATGTCCCTAAGTGCCATATCTTCATGTCTTTTAAATACCTCCAGGGATGTTGACTCAACCAGTTCCCTGGGCTGCCTGTTTTAATACTTGACAACCCCTTCCATGAAGAAAGGTTTCCTAATATCCAATTGGGGGATTCATCCTAAACAATGATCAGTGAAGTCAGTGTAAACCTGCCCTCCTGTACTACATATGGTTCACGCTCTGCTCTCCTGCCTTCTGTGATGGAAAGAAGTCCACAGTGCCACCTCACTAGCACAAGGTCTCTTCCTATACTGTTTATAATGGTGGTCTCGAGAACACAGCCTGGGACATATAACAGGATGCTCAGACTGCTATTTTTTTTTGCATTTTTTTTACAGAGAACATTACAGAAATCTGAACATGTATAGCACCTGAGAAAGGGTACTGTGGAATGGGAACAAAATGTTTCAGGCAAGAATGCTAATAACAGGAAAACACAATCACTCCTGCCTTTGCTGCAAGAGTTCCTTTTGGAAGTTGGAACCTGTGATCTGAAGTGTTGCTGTGGTGGGAAGGTTCAGCTATAGCTAATGGGCCACAGGAACTGGGCCCTGACCAGTTGTTGTTCTTACATAATGCCAAATACTGCCAGAAAGAGAATCCAAAAGTCCAAGTTAGTGAATACTTTCAGTCTTAAGATGTCTGTACCTCTATTCTTCTTCCTCACAAAGGTAGTAACACCTTTATGTCCCCTGAAATGGCCACTAGATAATTAAAGACACTGGTAGTCTTATTATGCTGAAGAACAGGGAAAAAACAAAATGCTAAATAGCTGTTAAATGTGTATGATCTCTCCCATGCACCGAAAGAGTAAAGGTTCTGGGTGCTCATGGCTGTAGGATCAAAGTATATGATTACAGAACTATGGAATTAGTGTTCAGTGCTCATCAGCAGGAAAGAACAAATACTATTCCCTCATTTTCTGATCTGTGAGTACTTAGCTTAGTCTTAGCATCTTTTTTGTGTGTATAATTGGCCATGTGCTACAGCCTTATTACTTTTATTAAAATTGTCCTGGAGAGGGATTATGGGTCTTCACCCTTGGCTATTCCCTTGTAAAGAATGAGTACTAAATTACCATGAGTGATGTACAAGATCAAGAAAGGACACAAACCACTCATAACCTCACCTAACTGTGCTAGTTTCCCCCCTACTTCAGGGTAGACGTACAAGAAAATACCTCACCCATGTTTAGTAACATCTTTACATTGTATCATGGCTAAAATGGACATCACTGACATTTTATGTGTAGAAAAACAGCACCACCAGTGTTGAATCCTTGCCTCAGCAAGGAGTAGCATTGAAAGTAATATTCATGCTGTTAAATCTTCCTTTGGAATAACATTTTAGAAGTGAGTAATGCATGTTGCTTTTTCAAGTTCCTTTGAGTTTCGAAAATTAGATTTGTACATAGAAAACTTCACATAGACAATTCAGGTATCTGTACGTTTTTACTTCCTGTTATAGACTCTTAGCCCAGGAAAAGTCAGAGACTTACAAATTATGTTGTATCTGAGGAAACAGAAAAAGCAGGAAGCTCAGAATTTGTTGTGAAACAGTATATTTGAATAAATTTCATTTTTAACATCATCTTTTTGCCTTTAATGTTGTACATGTCAGTGTTGTACATATCAACATTGAACTAATAAAATACAGCGTATTTCTAAAAGCATTTCAGTTTCAATCAGGATTTTCCTACAGAAAATCTGTCCAGTGCAAATTTCCTAACCAACTCCATCACAAAAAGTGTGTACAACAAAATGCTGTCTGCAAAAACACGCCCCAGAAAAATAATTTTGTTGTGCTGCTTCTCTGGCTAACTCCAATGATAACGATATGAACCTTTGTCCTAGATATACTGAAGAAATAAAAATACTTGGAGTGCTGTCATATACAACATCAGCTCTATCCAAAGGCATTGGTGATGCAACACTAAAATTAAGAATGTACTTACTATTTTTTCCTGCTCTTTCATGTTTTACAGAATTTTGCCCAGGCTTCATTCTGTAGGTGCAGCTGGAACAGCGAGCAAAACTTCTGCTGACCCACTGACTTGTCTATATGCAGTTGGCACGTCATTGTGTCTTATACTGTCAAGGTCTTGCTCTTAGCTCAGTAAACCAAGCCTCTTCCTCCTTTTTATTTAATCCAAAGATTTGGTCAATATAAATGACCTGCAAATATTTATTTTATTTTAAGATGTACGATATTCCTCAGTCTTCTTTATTAATGTATTTTGTGTGTTAGAGAAGACTAAACTTATGAGCTTCCATCCCAGTTCTTCAGCAAGATAACTGCATGACGTTCATATAGACAGATGATCAAAGGAAAAATATGATTTCTTTATCAAATCTTTATGAAAACCAAGCTCAATCTCCTTTCTCCATTGTCAGTAAAGCAATACGCACAATAATAAAGCTAAGTGAGCAGTTTGGCTAAACACTATACATCAGTTCAGGCATCCAATCCATACTAATCAAAAAAATATTATGTTGGACAAGAACAGTACTTCAATTATTTTCACATTTCCATTAAATAGTAGTTTGACTGTCTAGAATGCACTGTGTGTAATCGTTTAAGAAGGTTGATATATGTTGTTATAGATGCATTCCTACTTCTCTGTATCAAAACCAACTTTCTCTCTGTCCTTCTCTCTTCTCTCTCTCTCTCTCTCACAACGAAGGTTTGCAGATATTGCTGGCCTTCACATTTCAGAAAACTTTTCTAGTTCACCATCATTCACTGATAATAGAGAAAAATAAGAAACAATGCAAATTTTAACCTTTTTTTTCTGTAGTTTCTTACAGAGGAACATACCTGTCTATAAAACTAATATCATAATAATGTATCATCTCTTAACAGAAATGATAATGTGATAGGCTTGTAGAATAAAGAAATGAAGGGCACTCTCCAGCTGGACGCCAGTCAGTGACAGCGAGTAACAGCCATTAATAGAATAACCACTAGAGGCCTTCAGTTGCCTGGGCTGTCAGAAATGATGAAGGCAGAGCCCTGCTGCCCACCCAGGGCTTGTTCCCCCTAAAGTTTTGGGGGACTCTGCTCACTCCTCCCAGCAGAGTGCAATTCTCTACATGAAAAAAAATCTCACGGGAGCTCCAAATGGACAAGCCAAGCTGATTCTCCCTCTGATCATCCTAGAAAAAATAAGGGAATTAATAAATATTCCAGTGATTTGTTACAGGCACAATGTGACATTATGAGAACAGTGCTCCCCACAGGTGCTGGCAGGCTCCTGACCTCCTCCCCTCAGCTGCCTTTCCACCGATCCCAACCGCCTGCAAACACCTTGGCGAGATAACAGCATGGTTCCACTAGAAAACCGTGAAAGCAAGAGGAAGTCCACTGAACAATGGCAAGGGTGTTTTATTTCCAGCCCCTGTGACAGCTCAGGATTAAATGGATTTTCATTGTTCTTTCCCTCCCACAATTTGGACACAACATTGGTGTAAGTGTGCCCCGGGTTTTATTTGCTGCTGCCCCCCCGTCTGCGAGGTTGGTATTCTCCCACTGGCTGCCTGCTCTAAATATGGCCATGGCCAGTGTGTCAATAATCCCCCTCTTTAAGGGACCTGCAAACACTAGTGTTGGGACATTCTTGCTGTTCAGATGTCTAGCTGACGTCTGATGCTTAAAACAGAGCATGCTTTCATCCCTTCGTGCATTGTCGTAAGCCCCTGATGATTACTCTTAAAAGGGTGCCTCTGCTATGCAGGGAAACAGTTGCTGACCACACGAGACACAGCTTGCTCGCTTGCTTCAGCCTTCTTGAATGCCTGGTCACTTCAGCTTTTTACCAGCCTGACCAAGCAGGACCATGTCTACCTTTGGCTACAGAAGAGAGCTCAGTAAATATGAAGACATTGACGAAGATGAGCTCCTCGCTTCTCTCACTGAAGAGGAGCTGAAGGAGCTGGAGCGGGAGCTGGAGGACATAGAGCCTGACCGTAACCTTCCAGTGGGGCAACGGCAGAAAAGCCTGACGGAGAAAACACCGACAGGGACTTTCAGCAGGGAAGCGCTGATGGCCTATTGGGAGAGGGAGACCAAAAAACTCTTAGAAAAGGAGAGGTTGGGTGCATGCGACAAGGTAAGATGCCAAGGCATTTGCTATTTCCTGTAAATGTTTGGGGTTATTCTTCACTGGCATGATCTCACCGACTGATTTAATTTCCTTTCAGTCTCTTGTAGCATTTTTAAGAACATTGTTAGCCAGGCTTCTGTGCCTGCTAGAGCTCCGTGTACTAGCTTAGAGAGGTTTTGCTCTTGCAGGAGATATCTTAAATGCTCTGTTCAGAACAGAAGGAAGTGCTATAGAGACTATCATTAGTGATTAAAATAGGAAAAAAAATTAAAGGGCATGTTAAAAATTATTGATAGATAGCAACATGGGCTTTTGGATAGCATTTGATTTTTCAAAAACAACTACAGAAAGTGCCTATTCGTTTTCTTAAAAAACAATCAGTACTGGCTGCTCAGAAGCATGTCAGGAAGATAATTTTGAATACATGTTATGTCAGAAGTTTAGTAAGCAGACACCAGGCTTTGTGCTCACTGGAAGGAAGCTGCGTTGCAGTCAGCAGCTTGTGTTGCTTTGTCCCTGCTGAGGAGTGTTGGCACAGCTTGGGAGTCTTCTGGCAACTGTTGTCAGGGAGTTACATTATTTAAAAAGTGGCCTGGGGTAGAGTGATCAGCTGAACCATTTAACTGTATTCCCAAAAAAACAGCCAATAGTGTTTGTTTGCAACTCATCCCCCAAAATAAAAAAGTTAATAATAAAAGCAGGTCCCTGAGCTCAAAAGGAACATTACAGCTGGGCAGGAGTGAAGGGCTCAGTCTTGGCAAGCAGTGAGCACTGTGTCTCAGCTGATGTCCCTGTTGGCACCCCCCGGTCCTTGCTAGAAGTACTTGTGAGACTGAGCTCAATCAAAAAGCAGCTTCTGTTTTCACAATGGCTTCATGTGGGGACATGGGAATTTTTAAGTGCTGCTTTATACCAAGCTCTGACTCAGTTCACAGGGACATGTTGTCTTATGTTTAAATAGAAAATAATGCAACAAAGGCAAAGTAAGCAAAACTGGACTCAGAACCTCTAACAGCCTTGATTCAGAAATTTGGTTCATTTGCAAAGAAATAATTGCAGTCTATACATTAGCTAAAATATCCTTCTAGAGAAATGTCAGATGGATTAAAATACCCTGCAATATCCAGGATGTTTTTACATATGTTTTCTCCTGCTTGCGAATGGTGGTATAATGTCTTTGCAGGCAAGTGCACAGACCAGTAGCTGTCATCAGACCATTAGTATCAGCTTGCAGTCGTTGACTTCACTCCCTGTTTGTCAAGTCCTAGGGAGGTAATGGCAAGATTAATGTTTATTTCCAGCTGAGCCTGGAACTCGAAACCTGGGCAGTTCCAAAAAACCTTCTAAACAGGTCTACTTTTGTGTCTTATATAACGTCAGGATCTTTCTTTCGCCCCCCCCCCCACCCCCCCCATGTTTATACAGCATTAATGATGGGTTATGGCTAAACCTTAAAGTGCTGACAAAAGCGTCTATACTTTTTGATCTAAGAAGAAACTTCCTAAATGCATCCTTCAATAAGAAAATGTTGACATGCTAAAATAGAGGGCACAAAGGTTCTCTTCACTGAAGGCAGTAAAAAAGCTCCTTGAAAGCCATTTTCTTCTTGCTCTCAACTGTCTGGAAATTAGACACCTTTTTCTAAGATGGATTTTCGTGCTCCTTCTATAGTTAGTTGTGAGAGATCAGCGGCTCCAGAAGCCAAACAAGCTGCAGATAGCCTTTTAGGGGGAATAACTTGTCCTCCAGAGATATTTACCTCTGCAATGACTATCTTAGTCCTAAAATTTCATTAAATTACTGCTACAATGTAAGGTGAAGCCCTGCAGGCTGCCTCCAGCAGTCCTGTACTGCAGTGCTGCCACAGTAATAGAGTACATCTCTGTGGGTCTGCAAAGAGAAGAGTATTCAATTTTAAAATTATTGTGCAGATTACTGTTATACCAAGCAATGTATGTGACAGGAAACTAAACTCCCCCTTTGGCCCCAGAAAAGCCAGTCAAAAAAAGTGCAAAAAACAACCTAAGTATTTTTTAAATTAATCTAGAGACATCAAACATGTTAACAGTGCATTTAGAGGCACCACCTTCTGCTCATCTTCAGCTCTGTTGAAGATTGTAGTATATATTCCTAGAGAGAAAAAAGCAAAGCCATGAAGATAGATTCCTGGATGCTGCTGTTTTCAGATTTTTAAACTCTACACATATATAAAAGCTACAGATACAAATCTTAGCCCCAACAATAAACCTATACAAATATTAGGTATAGGTATAGAACAGTATCTCAGTCTCTCCGCATAGGGGCCTTCCTGGACATGATCCACAGGAGAAGCAATGGGGCTGGATCCTGCAAGACCTTTATGTGCAGGTCAATGTGATGGGACTCTGCAAGCCCCCCTAGTGCTGAATGCTCAGGAACATCAGGCGGGATCAGCTCAACGTCCTGCTTCATTACGAGTCACCGTTCTGCAAACATTACAATTAGCATCTGTTTTGCGTGTGTCCCACTACAGAATTCTGCTTAAGATTGTGAAACAATCTTAAAACAAACAAACAATGCAATCTGTCACTACTGTTATTTTAACCTTTGCCTGTGTTTTCAGAGCTAAATAATTAAGCAAACCTAGAACGACACAGGTTGTCTAAAAATAGGCTGTCCTGTTAGTTTTTTCCAGAAAAAGAATTGCTGTGTCTCTGCCGAGTTTATTTACCTTGAAAAATACCCTCTAGGATTTTACAAAGACTAAAAAAAAAAACTGTTAAACCTCATGAATATTGCTGACATAATGCATACAGAACAATTATATTTCATCCAAAATTTTATGAACATTTGCAGTGGTAAATAAAAAGGCATAAGCCGTGGCTTGTCCAGTAGACAAAATATGATGTGGGAGATCTTTTGGGGCAAAAGGTTGGTTGTATACTGTGGCGCATAGATCAGTAATGGCCCATAGATCCCTGCTGCATTACTGGAGTCTTCCAGGTGGAGAGTGAAACTTTCCTGGGGCAAAGATTTTCTCCTGCTCCTGTGCAGAGAATTCTCTTTTGCCACCATAACTGCTAAGGGCATCAAGCAGAGCTTTAAGACATGGTTCCAAATTCGCCTTCCTGGTACCCACCAAACACACTAAAACAATCTTATGTTTCAGAAAAAAAAATCCATTTACTATGTAGACAATTAATTATAATGATTTATAGTATGGCAGCTGACCTGCAACAGCTGTCGGTGAGCACAGACTGAGCTCTTGGCAAACATGAAGAAATTTGGGGGTTCTTGATGTGTTACCTTGCATTCCGTGTTTTCTGTGGAAATGCATCTGAATCCTTTCTTCACAAATAGTTTCTAAGTCCATGCAGTGCATCCAGAGTCTTTTTTACGTGACTCCTGTAATTCTGTATTGTGTTGCATCCTGGTATACATGCTTGCACATGCAGACACGATTTCTATGTTAAATCGTGGCAATCTTTAACATTTTTAGATGTACTAACATATGCAAGGGAGCCTGAGCATTGACACAGATGTCTAATCCTCATGAAATGAAGAAGCTTGTTGCTCCTGTTCATTCTGAAATTGTTGTCTTGTGTTTCTGCTGGCAAGGGTACAAATTATATCCCCTTGCAGACATGCCAACACAGAAAACGTGAAGTATGTCCATGTTGTAATATCTTGTCTCAAGTTTTCTCCTGACAGAATCACTGACGTTGGTCAAATGGTTGCAATTTATGCTGAACATTTTCTACAGAATGTGAAAGAAGTAATGTTAAAAAGGTGTTAGGTGCTGCAGCATTTTCTGTTCTAACAGAAAATCTCTGGGGATTTATTTTTAGCTTTCAATATTAACATATAGTTTTGATATAGTTGTTTTTATGCTAAAAGGCAATAGTTATATTATTTCAGTCATGTTTAACACCCACACTTACATTCCTGTTCAGGATTCTGAGCAAGAAGAAGACAATTCAGAAGAGCTGCAAGAAGAATGTTTCACAGAAAGCAATAGCGAAGTGTCTGAGGAGGCATATACTGAAGAAGATGATGAAGAAGAAGAAGATGAGAAGGAAGATGAAGATGAGAGTGATGATGAGAATGAGGAAGAGCAAAATGCTGCAGGTGGTGAAAGACCTGAGAATGGCAGGAGTTCTGACCACATCAGACGCAAAAAGTGTAATGGCTCAAAAGACAATGAAAACTTACTCAATGGCCATGATGGAAAAGACAATGATAGTCAGAGCTTAAAAAGCAGTGCCATTCACCCTTGTGGAAATCCAACAGTTATTGAGGATGCTTTGGAAAAAGTTAGGAGCAATGACCCTGACACCACAGAGGTCAATCTGAACAACATTGAAAACATCACTTCACAGATGCTTATACAGTTTTCCCAAGCCCTGAGGGACAACACAGTGGTTAAGTCATTCAGCTTGGCTAACACCCATGCTGATGACAACGTGGCAATAGCTATTGCTGGTATGTTAAAGGTAAATCAGCATATAACTAGTCTGAATATCGAGTCAAATTTTATCACAGGCAAAGGTGTGCTGGCCATCATGAGAGCTCTGCAGAATAACAAGGTTCTAACAGAACTGCGGTTCCACAATCAAAGGCACATCATGGGCAGCCAGGTGGAAATGGACATAGTTAAGCTGTTGAAAGAGAACACCACTCTGGTCAAACTGGGGTACCACTTTGACCTTGCTGGCCCAAGAATGAGCATGACAAGTATCCTGACAAGAAATATGGATAAACAAAGGCAAAAGCGTATGCAGGAGCAGCGGCAACAGGAGTCAGGCTGTGATGGAGCCATCAATCCAAAGGCCAAAGTCTTGCAGAAGGGGACACCTCGATCCTCACCTTATGTGTCACCTAGGAGCTCACCATGGTCTTCTCCAAAGCTCCCTAAGAAAGCACCTCCAGTGAAAAGTCAACCTCCAGCTCCTGCACCTCCCCCTCCCCCACCACCTCCACCCCCACCTCCTCCTCCCCCAGTTATTCCAGAGAAGAAGGCACCAACCAGGAATATAGCTGAAGTCATCAAACAGCAAGAAAGCTCAAAAAAAGACTTACATAATGGACAGAAAAAGAAAAAAGGCAAAAAAAGCAGAAAACATGAGAACAACATATTGAAAGAAATTAAAGATTCTCTAAAATCGGTCTCAGACAGAAAATCAGAGGAAGGTTCACGACCCTCCACCCGTCCATCCACCCCACAAAGGTCTCTCCATGACAACCTTATGGAAGCTATCCGGGCAAGCAGCCTAAAGCAATTAAGGCGGGTAAGTAAGAGATCCTATTTCAGTAACTGATTGTGGCCCAAAAATAGCATAAGCTCAGTTAATTTTAGTACACATATTTAATAAATGAAAATTCTTAGAAATGTGAGCATAATAAAGTAGTTGAGAGGAGGCTTCCCCCTGATTAGGCTTTTCTTAGCACACTGATTTCTCTCCAACTGTGGAAGTGGGGTACTTTCCCAGATTCTCTCTTGGGAGATGGTGGATAGCACAGGGCTCTTGGGAGTGTATGTCTGGTAGGAATGTTGCCATCCAGCTTGTACAGCAAATGTAGTGAATGCCCTTCCCACCCCTGTTTCATAGGTGGAGGTACCAGAAGCCCTTCGGTGAAAGCCTGGATGACAGAAGAAGCAGAACCCTGCGGTGACTGAGGGGAGGCTTCTTGTCCTTTCATTGGTGGTAACATAGACTGTCTAGCAAGCTGCTTCCAAAGTACACTCTTAGATTCAAGCCATTTCCCTTTTATTTCAAAGAAACAAAACTGCTAAAAACAAAATAATGCTTTAAGGATCCATTTGCCTTGTAATTTGTAAATATGGAAATAATTTTCTTTTTTATTTAATGAGATTTCTATTGAGAAATTGCTGCTTATTTAGATATTCTTGTCAATATCTGATTGTACATCACTTGGCAAGTTCTTCACACTGAGATGTAATAGTTTAACTGCCTGTGGTTTCTTCTGTTTTTTCCATGAATTTACAATAAATGTGGTTTGAAGCTTTCAAGCAGACACATAGTCCTTTATTTCTGTGAGTGAAAACTCACCAGACATTAGCATCAGTTCATGAACGCTCAGGAAGTCTTCTGGGAAAGAACCTGAGATCTTTCTCAGCTGCACCTGAGCCTGTGTGGAGGATAGTACCTGAGCCCATATATTAGTGCAATTCATTATTGACGTGGGAAAAAAATGGTTCATATGGCTATGTACAACTAAAACTAAGATATGGGCTGTGTTGGGTCACCGGTGTTGCATACCACGTCCTAAACCTTGGTCTGAGAAGAAGTGGGAGATGAATAGATATGTAGTTCATGTTGACTTATAGGTTAAATATTAATGTTGATATTTCACGGGTGCAGCAGAATTATTTAGCTGAGACCCATTCAGTACAAGTGCTGTATTTAGGCAGAACTAACCCCAGCTGAGATATCCAGTCAGACAGAGAAACTTGAAAAGCAGTCTGCCATTCAGGTGGAAAAAGGCTTTCCTATGGTATCAGTTGAACAACAAGCAGGGTGTGAACTGTCACTATGATACAGTGGAAGCAGAGCCAACATCACTGGGAGATGCATGGCTGGAGGTATCACATCACAGGCATGAATAGCCCTTCTTCGTGTAGCACTAGACATCTCCCTCGGTCAGATTAGTTATGGTTCTGGGTGCTTCAGCTAGTGTGAAGGTAGTGATAACATGAAGAAAACTGAGCAGTGGCCAAAATGTTGAAAGGCGAGAGAAGAGATATCTTCAGAAGCACTACTAAGTATTAATTAGTTTGTTCATTGCAACTATAAATAACAGAATTAGTATTTCTTTTACATAATATCACATCAAAGAAAAGTAATTACTTGAAGTTACTCAACACTGCAGAGGTACTGAAAAAACACAGGTAAGCTTCTTCCTAGAAATATTGATTAGACAGATTTCCCCAGACATAGGATAAAATTACTGGAGGGAAATGAAGCATAATGGATAGGGGATCCTTTAATGAATTGTCAGGAATGTTACTGCTATAGCAAGAAAATGGTGAAAATACCTTTTTGCATTTGTATTTATTGACTAGAACATAAGAAAAGCAACATATAACTAACTGAAACACTTTCCAACCTTTTTTTTTTTTTTGCCTCAGGATCACAACAACTCATGACTATTTCTAGACCCAGTGTCACAGGAAATATGGTACGTACAATTAGTCTTTAGCTGCCCTTATAATTGCATAGGCTCCCATAGCATAAAAATCAACCTATGATCAGTTTCCCATGACCAAATGGAAGCTGGGGCTTGGGATCTTGTGAGGATGAAAGGAATACTGGAATGCAGATCATAGTCAGGAGTAGACCTCTGGCCCCAGACCTTGTCTCCAGAAACTTTCTGAAGGATGAGAAACATCCTGGATCTTTAATGAAATGGCAAAAGCAGCTAAGCAAGGGAAAATAAAAGACAGGGAGGGAATGCAGGAAAAGCACAATGGAGAGGATTTGGTGGGACACAAGAAAATGTTTTTAAAAACCCAAATCATACTTCTAAGGAAAGAGGGAGAGTGAGAAGTGAGGAAATTATCTGTATGGGAGGTGAAAAATTATATGGAAAAAGAAGATGATAAAGAAGAAAATGAATACTGAAAAGTGACTGATGAGAGAAGAGAAGAATGTGGAAGAAGAAAAAAGCCTAGAAAAAAGGAAAAGGGAAGGTAGAATTCATCTTTCAGGTTGGTAAGTGCTGTTGGACTTACTCTTTTGCAGGAGAGGGTGATGGGCAGAGTCCTTAAGAAAATTTGGCCAGAACTCCTGAGGAGGCTGTGAAGTGGCCATCAGCCCTCTCAGGTGTGAGCCCTGCTCTGATGTATTGTAAGGTAATGGAGGTGGTGGCCATGTGTGGTTACTGATGCTGCTGGGGCACAGTTGCTCACGAAGGGTCAGTCCTGTGCCTTAGCCAATGTCTGATCTGGGCAGTTACCTTCTGCCTACATACAATTCACAGTGGTTTCACTCGGAGGCAATTCAAAGCATGGCTCCTATTTGCAGAGCCACGAGGCAGAACCCCCCAGAACACCTCATTAAGGTTTTTATGACCCACTGAAGGGAAAGCCATTGCCATTCCCTTCTCAGATGGGTGTCAGCTCTGCTGCTGAGCCCCCTCGTGATTGTGTTTAAGGAGCAATCTCTTCTCCATTCAAACAAGCAAGCAAGCACCATATGAACAAGCAGACAAACCCCACTCCAGGAGATACTGTGCCTCCATATTCCAACAGGAATATGGTTTAGCAGGAGCCAGGAGGTGCCAAGACGAGTTCCTGCCTTGGGAACAAATATCCTGCAACTGTGCATTGACCTTGGGGCCCAGGTCCTGTCTGTAAGCTCAGTTCAGTTTCCGTGTCCTTCCATTCAGTCATACAGAGACAAATGATCTCCTCTGGAGGCCTGATTAGCTCTTGTTTGACCTGTAGGGGTCAGTTCCTGGACAGCCAGTGCTATGCCTCCATCAGAATTGTACTCAGGAGCCCCAGGATGCAGGCATGCTCCTCATTTGGACTCATAAGGCTCCAGCAGTTTTTGGCCATCCATTTTCTCTCAAAGACCAGTCAGAGAAACAAACAAACCAAAATCTGTCATCAGTGCTGTGTAAAATGGAACAACTGGAGTCCTCACTACAAGAAGGACATTGAGATGCTGGAGCATGTCCAAAGAAGGACAACACAGCTGGTGAAAAGTCTGGAGCACAAGTCCTCTTAGGAATGGCTGAGGGAGCTGGAGTTGTTTGGCCTGGAGAGAAGGAGGCAGAGTGGAGACCTTTTTGCCCTCTACAACTCCCTGACAGAAGGCTGCAGCCAGGTGGGGATGTTCTCTTCTCCCAGGTAACAAGTGACAGGACAAGAGGAAATGGCCTCAAGTTGCAGCAGGGAAGGAAAGAAAACTTTCTTCACCGAAAGGGTGCTCAAGCATTGGAATAAGCTGCCCAGGGAAGTGCCAGAGTCACCATCCCTGGAAGTGTTCAAAAAATGTGTAGATGTGGTGCTTAGAGACATGGTTTAGAGGTGGATCTGGCAGTGCTGGGTTAAGGGTTAGACTCAGTGATCTTAAAGGCCTTTTCCAACCTTAATGATTCTGTGATTCCATAAAAGAGCTGACCTACTGCTACCTGTAATTCCAGTATGTGGCCCTTTAATTCATGCCTCATCACCTAAGAAGTGTCTGAGTATATAGAAAGAAAAGGAGCTTATGAAAGTCCAAGAAATTTTATTTCCATGTCTTCTGGAAGTTTCCCGCCTCCTGCTGAGTCCCCTGTTGATATTCTGGATAGTGACCCACTTTGCTGGGATTTAGCTGAGGGCAGGGGTGCTGGTCTGACTGCCCTGCAGATGTGCTTCCTTCCCACCAAACAGGGAGGTGGCTCTGGGGGCTCCTGCCAGGTGAAGTCACATTCATTTCTGGAGGCTGAGTCTGTGCACACACATGGGGGGAGCCAGAAGAGCTGGTCCAGGACAGTCTCTGCATGGTTTGGTGGGAGAATGTATGTCCTGGGAAGCTGCAGGCAGAAGGGAGCAGGAAGGTATGGCCAAGGCCTCTCCCTTGCCCACATGCTAGGACACCGCAGTTACAACCCTTGCAGAATGGAGCAGAAGCTCTGAGTATTCCAGACTTCCACATCACCACTCATATGTTTTCCTCAGAAGTCCATCAGGTCTATGGAAGTAATGATTAAGTCAGAGCAGACCCACAGCCCAGATAGAGAGGACTTGTCTGTAGGTTGTTTGAGAGTGACATATAACTACCATGAGTTAGCCATGAAGGGGGGATTTGCAATGCTGGGATGTAAGGGGAGAGGTAGCTCCAAACACTATTCCTGGGTGCAGGCCCAAGTGAAACAGCACCTGGAAGAGTGTGTATAATTCCAGTAACTGACAGCCAGGAAAAATTGTTTTGAATTGGAAGAGGGACAGAAAATGGCTAGGATAATTGGGGAATTGGAGAGGCTGTCCTGTGAGAGAGATGAGAACAGGTGGTGGGATCAGTCTAGCCAAACAAAGGCTCAAAGGATTTCAGCTCATGTCTATAAATACAGCAGAGGGGAAAGAGCTACAGGACACAGATAGCAGTAGGGGAAAAAAAAAAAAAAAAGACAGAAACTGTGCATGACTGAGTTTTGATCAGAAATTAGAAGACATGTTTTAGCTCTTAGAGCAAGAAGGTTCTTGGGGCAGACTTCCCATTAAAAAAGAATAGGCAAATTCATAAACGTGTTGTTAAAGAATGCAAGAAGCTTATGAAAAAGATAGTATGTTGTGGTGCTTTCAGCAGCAGAATCCTGAAACCGGTAACACAGAAGCTCTGCCATTATTAAATTAATGTTCTTAGATGTGATAACTCCACAGGATCTGCAACCACCCAAATCAAGTGGGTGACTGGTGTGGGTTAGCTACAGTGGGGACTTCCCAGCATGCACTAACAGTTTCCCCCAGGTCCACACTGCTCCCTGCCTTGACAGGGCTGGCCTGTGAGAGCAGGATGGGCTGAAGGTCTGTTGTAATTTTGGGTCTGCTGCGTAGATGCAACTTTGTGCTGAAATTGGAAGGTGAAGGAGCGAACTGCAGCTCGTATGCAGCAGTAAGCAGGGGCTTGCTTTCTTTCTGTGTAGATAGTGGAAAAATAAAGCAACTGTCACACACTGGCTGTGGGGTAGCTAGTGTAATATCAGACCCAGATGTAACTGTTCTGTGTGAAAAGGTTGGATCAGTCCAAAAGAAAAATGGAGATATGAAAAAAAAATCTGTCCCTGTTGAAAGCAAAGCTGTTGCCTGTCTGCCAGGTGTATTTATTTCTATCTCTGACTATTTTCAGGTTCAAATGAATATGAATTTTATAAAGCCTTGAATTACTGGATTATTTTCTACACAACTGTAACACAAGGGGTGTATTGCTTAATTTCTTATGCCTCTACTTTGTCTTGTTGAGATCACTACTAATCTGTCTCACAGTAGTGCAAGGCTATGTTCACATGCACTCAAATGTGCTCCAAGATCCTCAAACATCAAGGACTATTGGATGCATTTTACTATTTTTATTTTTACAAACAGGAATGCTTTGACTGGATGAATATTAGGTAATATGATGATTGTCAGTTTATTTCTAAGTGGAAAGAGAAGCACAGCCCATGATCCAATGCAGGAAATTTTGTAAATGCAGATGAGGCAAGCCTCAGGATGGGAATCCCAAGGCTGACTCGGCTGTGAAACAATATCATTGAAAGGGAGACATGCCATTTCTGTAATTTTGTCGCCTAAGAAACAAGCATATGAAGAACTGAAAGGACAGTCAGAAATGCTTATGCACCCTGTGGAAGATAAATTGGCTCTGATTCCCAGGACTGGCCTAGGAAATATTTCATCAGACTAACCAAGTATAGCCTCTATGCATGAGACTATTTTCCTTGTGTGGGAGGTACTTGAAGTTTAAATTCCATAGGTAAGAAATAATTCCTTCTGTACTCTGTTACGCATTTCTGCTGAGAGCATTAGGTCAATCCACCCATGAAGGAATACGTATTTCCTTGGCTTTTTTTCCATTTTTTTTTCTGAGAAACATTTGGAGCTATAGCTAATTAACGTAGTCATGAATGTTCTTAAAGGCTGTCAATGAGCTACAGTTAAAGCAGTAAATTTTGCAGGCACCTGAAGGAAGTGTTTATGTGTACACAGAGAGGGGTCACCCCTGTTGCTCAGTCTCAGCTTACTGCTCTCGAAATCTGCAACACATGCGTGTGTTGCTGTGTTTCACAAACAAGTTGGAAGGCAACAGTGCTCAGGTTTCATGTGCTCTTGAACACTTCTGCCAAATTCCAGCTCTTTGTTTTCCCGTGCCCCAAGCATGGTCTGACCGTGTCAGGTCAGTCTCAATTGTGAAGGGTGGGCAGGTACAGGCAAACTCTGCCTGCACTGCAAGAGGAAAGACACGAGCCAGCACCAGCCCAGAAAGTGTATGACTGCACAGGAAGGTCTCAGACAGGGCAAATATTACTGCCTTTCATCCCAGTTTAGCACGGGTTTGGGTGTGTCACTAGCCCTTGTTGCAGGACTTATGTCATCCCATGCCAGGATTAACTTCTGTCTAGCCAGTCATGAGCTAAACTTTGCAGTCTCTGCTATAGTTTAAAGTGACCAAAAATAGTTTGAGAACTGATCACTCCAAAGATCCCAAGAGCTGGATTTTAGGTGTAGCTCTAGGACAATTTTGCAGCTTTGGATGAGCACTGCTGTGGTCCCAATTGCCCCTTAACATCTGCCTGTCCATGCCTTGCCTGCCTCCTCTCTCACACAAAATCTGCAGTCAGTCAGTTCAGGGAAGTAAACCAGCACCCAAAAAAAGAAAAGAAAACCAACCAATAAAAGGGAAGATTGTTCTGGTTTGCTTCCCTAGACCTCTTACCGCAGGTTTCAGAGCTGTGTTGCTAGTGGGAACCTCTGGCCAGGAATAGAGGAGGGACAGCATGAGGCAGCATGGATTTAGCTTGGTTTAAATTATTCTGGATTGGTACCCTAAGGTCTTTCTGACAACAGAACCACAGATGTTGATATTGATAGCCCAGCACAGCTGAGCAGCCTGCAAAACCCCACCATGCCACTGGCTCCCACTCTCACATTCCCACTGCAAAGAATCCCACAGGTCACATGGAGAACTAAGCTCACAGCTGGGTGTCAGACAATCCTGAGCTCTAATCCTGCTCTGCCAGCTCCATGCTATGAGACATCCTGTTACCTCAAGGGCAAGTTTGGTCAGCTTCCTATGTGTAGAGCATAAAAATTAGTTATAGAAAGCTCCTCTTATTTAGTGCTCTGTCATCTTGTCATGTGAAAAGTAAGGCCATTACTTTTTCTATCAACCATGCTGGATGTGGAGGACCATTCACACTGGATCCTCATCATTTGGCTACCTCAGAGTGGCAATGCAAATGGCTTTATCTGTGGATGACTACACAGCATGTCACTATTACAACCTACTGTATTTCACTCTAATACCTACCTAAATACAGGGTGAGCAGACCTCTTCAGTGCTGAGGGCACTGGGACCTCTGACAGTCATCCCTTGGAGAGCTAACAGGGCCCTCAGCTCCCTGTCCACGTTAGCTGGCTGTGATCCCACGAATCCCATGATTAATTCTGAAGCAGTCAGCTATCCCCCCTGCAGTGTGCTGCTCTGCAGCTCCCCAGATATATTCCCCACCAGAGGAGACATGGTGGTGAGTAACAGCGAACATGGGGTTCTTATCACATTTGGGGATCTGCAAGATTGATCTCCCATTTGCTTGCTCTGCCTGTTGGTTTTCTGATACTATCTCATAGTTATGTTGACACTAGCAGTGCCACCTGGGATAAGCTGGCAATGGGGTGATGGGTGCAGAGGTTCTTTCATCAGAGATGGGTCAATTACTCACTTTCAGGGTGGAATTTCTGTGTCTCCAGTCCTTCTGTTGTGCTGGGGCTCACATGCCTGAGATGGCTCAAAACAAAGACCCAAACTTCACTCTGTCATATTTCAATGAACATTTAAATACCTGCTTTCCAAATCATCCTCTTTCCAAGCTGATAAATATTTAACTCCCCCTCCAAATGGAGCAGTGGTCTCACTAGATTTTCAATTTGACTGTAGCTTTCCTTAGAGGCTATTTTCTTCTCTGAAATTCAAGGTTAATGCGTCTCTTGGGCAGACTCATTTGCTTTTCATTAAGAAGTCTGGAGAGTTCATTACATCTGGGGTAAATGGTGAAACTGTTCAGTTCTTCAACAAGCCATGGGATGGAAAACCTCTGTAGGGCCATTCAGTTCTGTTGCTGGGGCTGGGAGAGCTGCAATGATCTGTGAAAAGAAAGATCCAAATGTGTCCACCTTGTTCCAGTCTTTGTTAGCAAAAGATGCTGCCTGCTGCCCTGAGGTCACGGGAGGTCTCCAGGGCCATTGCTGGCATTTAAAAGCAAGCAGTGGCCTTAAGTAGTTATTTTTGACACAGAATATCATACTTTAAAAGCAGCACATCTGTTTTAGTTGAAATCAGCTGGGAATGATTGAAGGCAGATCAGGAGTTAGCTTTTAAGTGAAATTAGGGATTTAGTCTGGAAACGCTGTTGAAGCTGTAGCTCTCCTCTGATCTCCTGCCTCTTACACCAGATATATTATAATCCTTCAAAATGTAAACGCTGAGCTAATCAGTGCAGGCACAATTTCCTTTACAGTACCAATATGGCTGCTTTTGAGCAGGACCCACACTGCAGTGCAGAAGGGAAGGCTGCATTAAAATATATGGGGAAGTAAAGATGCTACACCGCAGCACAGGAAGGACATCTACTTTGTAGTGAGTCCAGAGGAGGGCCACCAAGTTGATTAGAGGGATGGAACACCTCTCCTATGAGAAAAGGCTAAGAGAATTGGGATTGTTCAGCCTGAGAAAGAGAAGGCTTTGGGGTGACCTAATTGCAGCCTTCCGGTACCTGAAGGGAGCCTACAAGAAGGTTGGAAAGGGACTTTTTAGAGCATGTAGTGACAGAACAAGGGAGAATTGACTTCAAACTGAAAGAGAGGAGGTTTAGATTAGATATTAGGAAGAGATTCTTTACTATGAGGGTGGTAAGGCACTGGAACAGGTTGTCCAGAGAAGCTCTGGATGCTCCATCCCTGGAAGTGTTTAATGCCAGGTTGGATGGGACTCTGAGCAACCTCCTAGTGGAAGGTGTCTCTGTCCACGGCAGAGGGGCTGGGATTAGATGATTTTTAAGATTCCTTCCAACTCAGGCCATTCTATGAGTGTGATTCCATTTGCCTTTCCACCAAGCAGTGTGTGAGGATCACTTGCTGTGAGGTAGAAGTGAGCACCATGCTGTCAGTGATCAGACTTCTCACTTGAAGGGCTTTTTCATCAGCTTGGCCTCCAACCTGCACAGCACCAAGAAAACCTTAACTATGATCTGGTTTTCTTTTTTCTTTCCATATCTCTTCCCGTTCCTCCAATTACTACTTTCAAAATTATGGAAGAAGCATGCTCCATCACTTCCATTTTCTCTTCCCTTCATTTGAGTGTTTTGCATAGAAGAGGCTCAAGCTTTTTCCCATGTTTGCTTTGAGACATTTAATTGTTTAGTAACTCTCTCAGAGGCATAATCAGTATGATCCAAGTGTTATCAGCTCGGGCTCAGGGGGGCTCTCATCAGTGTCAATCCTTTCCTCACAGGTGTCTCTCTGCTGGGGTCCACACTGGTATGTCAAAAGACACCCTGCAACCTTTTCTTTCTTCTTTAATCCTCATCTGGCATTGCTCAGGTAATGGGAGATGTAAGTACAGAAGGTGAGGAAAAGCCAAGCCTAACCCATGAAGACAGTCTAAATCAAGGCTTTATCAAGCTAGTTTCTCCTTCCCACTGGTTCTGAACCAAAACTAAGAACAAGACATCTTTTTGTCTTATGTTTCACTACTGATGAAGAATGTACTCTTCTCGAAGACAACACACAGGTTTTTAAATCCCTCAAAGTGTTTCAGGTAAAGGGTCCTGTCCTGGTGGTTGTGATATCAAGCCCCTCAGGATTTGAGCCCCTCAAGATTTGAATTAAATTTTGCATTTTTTTTTTTTTGTTGTTAATCAGTAACTATAGCTGGACAGTTATGATTTAGTGATTGCATTACGAATATTGTAGGCTTGGCTAATCTTTTCCTTTAAGGAAGAGGGAAAACAATCCCAAGATGAATGGGCAGTCTGGGTGACAGCCACCAGGAGTGAAGTCAGCAGGACTGAGCACTAACTGGGGGAAAGGTAATTCTGACAGTGGTAGATTGTGACCACTAACTCACTGACCACCTACTCAAAACAGACCCCAGACACAGAGGGAAGAACTGCACACGTGGCCTATTTAGCATGAGGAACGAGAGCTATAACTAGCAAATAGGGGTTTGAGTACTAGTTAATGGAAAAGTTATGTCATCTATAACCAATGAATGCTGGTGCCTTTATTAAAATGTATAATAGTGTCAAGTTTTGATGATGGAGAGCTTTTTGTGGGTTACCAGCTGGCTCCCCTCCTTGCACAAACTAGAATAAAAAATAGAATACCTGGCCTCGGTGTGTGAATTAGTGCTGCACACTGGGTAACGAGCCCATACTCGGGACAGCACTTGGAAATGTGATCAACATAAAAGAGAGATTTCTTTGGTATACAAAGATAAAATCGGAACTTCCACTATGAATCCAAATAAATGTTATTCAGCATTAATTTCTCAAAAGCAAAAAACCAGAAAGTATTTTTAATATAGATTTGCTGCTGTTGTGTATTCTAAAAATCTTTTAAATAGATTTTATAGGAAAGAAGTTACATAATCACCTGCACTACATATAAAATATGTAATTGCAGCTTGGAGGAGAAAATAGGTGTGTTCTGGTATTAAAAATTCTCTATCAGAAGAATTTGATAAATACAGTGCAGCATGCAGAATCAGTCTCTCTTTTAAAATGCCTTCTCCAGTACCACAGGGATATGTCCTTTATGCAGATCCAGCCTCTGCTCAGCCAATGACCCCTGTTAAAAAAGCCAAATGTTCTGGCAGCTTGCAAGAATCACCAAAACTGTAATAAGAATTTGTAGATCTCTTAATATAACCTTGTGCAAACTGATATCTTTCTGTGTAATGGGGCACTACCTCAGAGAGCCTAACAAATCCCTTCTGAATTCTGTAATTCCATCTTTGTTTCTGCTCTATGATTTCTGCCAAACCCTCACGTGCCCCACAGAGAGAAGGGGGCTTTGATTGTACATACTGTGCAGATTGTTTCAGATGTTCCCATCTGCAGTGTAACCTTATATTTTGTAGATCAGCTATGTGCTTCTCTGAGCTAGAATATGCTTCTGAGTAAACAGTGATGAAATGCAGAGACAACTTCATGGCCCATGTCCCCAGCAGGTAGCTGTGGTACATGACAACTGCTCAGTGATCATTACGAAAACTAATCCTACAAGGACTCAATCTCTACAAACTAATAACTCTATTCCTGTGGATGAAGTATCACACTGATCAAACACATACTCTTCTCCAGGACTGGGACTATTGCTAGTGAAGTACCCTTATACTGCTGCACTTGCTGCTGCAGAGCTCCCATCCCATGTTTCCAGGCATCCCAACAGCATGGACACCCATGCAGAGATCAGCCAGTATTTAAGCTGAGTGAAAAAATTTGGGGTTAGTACATCTATGAGCTTCTGCTCAGCAAGACCTTAAGAATTTGGGTAGGGCAGAGATGTTTTGCCAGTTTCAATCAAATTAGCAACAAAAAGAACAAAGGTTTCGTTTCTTTTTTACTTTAATGCAACAAAATAGATGCTGCTAAATAAGCACCCAACTGTCTTCATAGCAATAAAACAGGAGGTCAGATTTAAAGCGCTACACTTGCCCTCGTGTTTCTTGGAAGACCTCTCTAAGCTGACAGTGCAGCAGTTTTTTTAGGTAAGCATGGATTGCATTGTTCAGGTGAAACAACTGACACATTTTTGGCCTGTGGCTCGAGTATTTCTCAAGTGCAAAAAGTAAACAAAGAAATTTATTAGAGGAAAGTAAATCAATCTAATTTCAGCCACATCCAATCACAATTTCTCCTAATGTCCCATGATGATCCAAGAAGCTAAGGAATATAGATTGTGACTGTCATCTAGCAGCAAAAATATTATCACACGCTTCAAAGATATTGGCTGCCTTTCCTCTAACAAAGTCAGAGCTCTAATGTGCACTCTGATGAAAACAGGATGGCCCCTTTCAAACGGAGATGATAGAGACAGATGAGGCAGTAAGACGAAACCAGCAGGAGCCAGCATGCACAGAGCTGCAGTAAATCCAAGCCATAAACAGAATGCCTCCTGTACTCAAAACCTTCCAAAGCCCCTACGCTTTCTGGAAGTGTGGCAGCAGCACTGCTGTGCCTTCGGCCTTGCAGACCTACAGGGCATCAGAGAAGCAGCAATTTCAGCAATGTTATAATGACTTACACCCGTGAAACAAATGTTCTTTACATGTTCAGGGAGGAATGTGTGACCCTCAGTGGGCAGCTGGCGAGGCCGCTACCCCCAACAGGCCATTCGATAGGGCCGCCCACACGTGGCTGCTGCCCCTGGTCCCAACACTGCTGCACTGACCAGCACTGGGGCTCCAGAGAGGACTCCCTGTTCAGGATCAGTTAAGCTTCTGACAACATCAATCACAGTGAAGTGCTCCCAGTGGGCACTGTTGTGAGAAGCTATGCTGCAAACCTGGGGATTAGGAACTACTATGTAGTCCCGAAACTCATGTCTTTTCGCGTAGTGTATTAAAACATTTTTACTTTATTAAAAATAAGTCCATGGGGAACTAAATGGTGTGTCTGGGTTTCCAGAGTTCTGATCACACAGGAGATATTAAATCCAAAAGCACAGTTTAAGACAATACTAGAGCATGACCCAGTATTTTCACACACAGGTAATTAACTGCTCAGATTAACTCTGCTCTACAGAAAGGATCCAAGTGTTGTTTGTTTTTTCGAGAGCTTAAAAATGGTTCTAAAAACCAGGCCTAAGAGAAATAAAGAAGCCTTACCTAGTAGTTTTGTTCTGAGAACTCAGGTAACTAAATTTGAACAAGGCAAATGGCATTTAAAAGTATTTTAAGTGTCACATGTCTAGACTGCATTACCATGGAGTAGATGTATTTATATGCATTAGTTTTGATGTGCTGTTACCACCATTACAGAAATGAGCAACTGAGGCACAAAGCAACATAGATTTGGTTTCAGTTAAAACACCTGCATCTAAGTGTCTGGGGTGTAGATGGCAACTGCTCAGTGTCTACACGCTCATTACAGCCAAAGGAGATAAATAGCGGTTTGAAGAATGACTGAGTTGGACAAATGTAGGATCCTACTTTGTGCTGCATCCCTCCCTGATTGCTCAGTAACACTTCATCTGTTCCTGAGAGAAAACACAGCTGCACTGGACATGACCCCCACGATGTTCTCTGCAGGTTTCTGTACACACTGCTGACATACCCCCTGCAGACAATCTGCCCTGATGACTCCCTGGAGTCACCTCCAAAAGAGCACCAAGAGATAACCTGCTTGAGGTTAGACAAGATGCTTCTGTCACACACAGCAGCAGTTTCATTCAGGGCTCAATTCTCCTGCTAACAAACTGAATTCATTTTATGGCAGAGAATGGACAAGATGGTAAATGTTCAAACAGCTTGATTTTTTACCATCTTTTAGAAGCCACTAGTTCTGCCTAGGCAGAGAGAGAACATTTGAAGAATGGGCCAAAGATAAGAGGCTTTGTGCTAAAAATGGCTTGGGGAAGGACAGAAGGAAATATATAACCTAGTTTTGTTGCAAAATCAGGAATCAAAAGATCTGTAATTATTTCATATTGAATCACACTTCTGGAGGATTTCAGACCAAGGGAAAGGCAGTTCTGACAGTGAAAACACAAGGAATGCAAGTAACAACTTCAACTACCACAGTACTTGATTTCAATCAGGAGGTTGCAATTACAGCCTTTCAAGAAACAGAGACACCTTGTGTGACAACAGCGTGACAATTAATTTCTACTTGGCAGAATACACAGGTCTCACTAAACCCCCAACATGGTAGTATAGCTGACAGTAACTCAGTTAGAAGCTAGCATCCGCAGCAGAAAGTACAAGGAATGCTGCTCTAAACTCATTCCAGGTATCACCACTAGACTGGACAGGCAGCTTGACTGAATACACATATTCTGTATGTAAAATATTGGGATGATGATGATCAGCCTGACTGGTCACTGCCCCAGGTGTGCATGATTTCCTGAGGTCCACAGCCACGATGAACCAGGCAATGTGCCAAGTAGCAAAGAAAGATTCCAGTAGTTTTTTGTTCCCTGTGCCCACAGTGATCAGTGCTGAGTCGATTCCTTGAAGAATGCATCTTGGATTACAGCTATCATTTGACCAACCAGCCCACCTCTCACATTGCTCGCGAGAGCAACCAGCAGTTTTTGCTACTGATCATTTGGTATCTCCAGGTGTTCTTCAGCTTAGTATGAAGGCAAGACCATTTTTTCTTTAAAGAGGAATCCACATCAGGATGACTTCTGTTCCCTTTGAAATGTCTCATATGCTACACAACAGCTGCGTGCTGTCAGCTGCTGAAGGTATTTGTTAGGCAATTGTGCTAATTGTGTTTCTATCATGAGGTTTGGAGAGCTGTCCAGGACTGGGACAATGTTAGTGAAGACCAGAATGGCTTAGTAAGGGCTGAGATGTGGTAATGTATCTGTGAGAAAATCACTTATCTGGGCAGGACACTAGTTTACTATGATTCAGTAGAGTATCCCAGCTCCTGTAAAGCAAGCACAGAGGATGTTACAGAACTAAAGGAAGCCTTTAAACATTACAGAATCATTTCATACTCTTTTACCAGTTGTAGGCCTGAGCACTGTGTTTGCTCTCCAAAACCACTACTCCTCTTACCTGTCTTGGAGAAGCAGGTGAGTTTCAGTAATATATTCTCTAAAGATTAGGCACTAAAAGCTACTATAGCTGAAAACTTGTAATTCTTGAGGTAGGTTCTTGAAAAAGAATACTACTAGCTAGGAGATTTCTGCTTTAGCCATGGTCTTTCTCATTCACACACACTGCCCTCAGGAGACAAACCACAGAAAACATGTTTTACGTTAACTGGGTCTAGACTGCTTTTCCTGTTTCATTTTAAAAATAAGCCAAATTCTCTGCTGACAGTTGAACAGGCATAACCCAGAAGGACTATATGCTGAAAATTTCTTCTCTTGATTATTAAATAAGCACTGGTTTGGTCCAGAAGACTTTTCAAACCATAAAATTCCTGTAGTATTATCTAGGGAAAAAAAAAGAAAAAAATGTCCAAGATTCTCAAGTTTGTCAGTCCATGTTCCTTATATCCTGAGCATCTGGGAAAGACCTGTGTACCAATGAAACCCTCTGAATCCAGCTCAGCTGCTCCAGCAGTTGCCTGGTTTTTGGCATCAACATCCAGAAGAGCCAATTCCCAATTTTGTGTGCCTGCCAATGTAATTTAAGCAAATACTTTGTGTCTGATATATGATACAAGCATTATCAAATTTCTTAAGCTTTAAACGTGAGATTTCATTGTGTCCCCCAAGTGGTACATACAAAAATATAATGCTGGTGATGGCTGTTTTTCAAGCTAACCTTGGACTCTGTCATCTAGTCCTCAAGTAACAAATTTAAAATTCATACTGCTCAAGTAACCACACTCAGAAAAGACGATTAAGCTTCAGGAAGGAAAGTAATGGCTCAAGAATTTCACTCCAGAGAGATTCCAAAAACCCTTTAGAGCACAAGTAAAAAGGCCTTTAAATATGTTTGTCAATACCAATAGTTTAAAAAAACCACAATAAGTGTAACATATCAAGCTTCCTAATTCCAGGTGTGTATTAAGCTGCTTATAGATGTGTAAGTCCTGCAGTTATGACCCTAAACTGTATTAGAGAAAAAATGTAACTGCTAACTCATTTCAGCAGGTTACTTCTGCAAATGCTGCAAAATTCAGCATGAAATAAAATGTCAGAAAAAATCCCAGTGTTTATATTTAGACAACTATTCTACTTCTCAGCATGTATCTGAATTATTTTCAAATCTGTGATTGCAAACTTCTAATGCTTTAAGTGCAAAATAGCAGACATGTCAAAGCAGTCCGGCAATTAAAAAAACTAAAAAGACTCCTTCACAACTGTATAAACATCATCAAACTTTTTGAGTATCTTAAAGAGAAGTGTCAGGCTAGAGTCACTGACAAGCAAGTTAAAACATGGGCAATAAACCTCCCCAAGCTCACATCCTAGTTCATACTACCCCATCCTTTCCATCTTCTCACACACAAGAAAACTCCAGGCAGTAAACAAATACATAGCAACAGGAGTACTTGCTGCAGTGCTAGAGGATAACACTGGCCTTCTGAGAGACAGAGGTTTAGTATCTTCTAAGCTTCTCTAAACCATTTTCACTTTTCTATAAATAAAGCTGCTTATCGCTGTACTTAAGCTTCAGGAACTTTAATTAGACCAAGAATTCCTTTAATGATTAGATAAAGGTTATTGCAGCTAACACTCTTAAAACTGGTCTTAAAACCAAAAGGATCTGTCCTTCTTTTTCCTCTTTACATACATCTTACTTAGGAAAGTAACCACTGCCAAATGTCAAAAAAAAAAAAGGAAAGAAAAGCATCCTTTCAAAAGCATTCTTTAATGTTCTGCTTACTAAGTGGAGAAGAAATAATTATACACATCAGCTCATCCTGTAAGTAACAATTTTGCCTTGTAGTTAAGGCCTAAAAATCAGATAAGCACTGAACTTAAAAAGAAAATGTATACCAGATAACAGTTTGAAATGCTGGACTCTCCAGATGCTTTAGAGGAGAGAAGCAGACTTCTGAAGAGTCCTGAGCTCAAACTCTACAATGCACAAGACAAAGATTTAGATCTGTAAAAACCTGGAAAGTTAGAGCATTCACTGACAAGAGTTAACTACTTGGTACTCCTTCTCGAATGTTTATTAATGGACCCATGTTTGTTTGACCTTGAAATGTTGGTGGTTTATTGCACTTGCCTGGAGCAGTAGCTGTTTCCAAGGAAGCTGCTTAGCAGCCACGAGATCTGCCAGGAGGAGCGGGTGTCACATTCTTACTCATTGTGTTTACTCAATAGCACAGTCCAACTTTCCAGAGACATGAAACTGCTGTGATTCAACAGCAACTATTTACTGCTTTGTGAACTTGGCCAGGTGACCAAAGTTACTTTTAAAGTGTGTAATCAATCTGCACATCTATTTAAAACCTGTGCCACAATTAGCACTTAAAAACCACACAGTTTTACGTTATTTGGGTCAAATTAATTTTATTATGCTCCATGATGAATTGCCACCAGTGCAACATCCTATTCACTGTACATTTCAAAATTCACATACTAAAAATTTCAGTTTGGTAAATGGAAAACTGAATGATTGAGAAATTCTTACGGATTTCATACGTACGAGTGGCTAGCTGATATTGTCTATGCACATAGAGTGTTGAGATACAAAAGCCTCATGCTAGTTTGTTAATTGCTAAGGCTATCTGGACAGTCATTTAACCAGAATATATAAGAGGCCTTCATTACAATGTTTAGCAACAATGCACCAGTATCATGAAATGCTATTTTCTGCTTGGAGTGCAAGTGGCAGAGTGCTGAAGCATGCAGTTATGACTAACTTAACTGCCATTGCAGTCTTTATGCCTGAAATTTATCATGAACAAACACTACTTTAAAGTAAATATTAACCTGGTCACCACAGATTGTGAGTGTATTTTTGTATGAAGAAACAGAAAAACCAAAAACTTTCTTTGGCCAGCATCTACAAAACAAAGTTTTATTCAATAATGTAACTTCAGAGCTCCCAAAACCTGGAACTGAAGTTTGATTAACAAATTGTGATGCGTAATTATTAACTATATTACAGAAATTCCAATTCTGGGAACATAACAGTTAAACATATCTACTAAGTAGCATGTTAGGAAAACCTCTAGGTCTCATCTGCTTAATTTTAAAATGCCCTATATGCAATAAAAATAAGGGAGCAGTGCCAGAAGTTATACGAAAGCCATACAAATATTTTCCTTATACACAAGTTGTTAACTCCACTGCCATTAGCTATCCCAGGCTGCACTTGCACTTGATACAAAGCTCAAGCCATTACAACAGCAAAGCTAGTAGGAAGTGTTTCCAGCAGCAGAGGCCAATGCAAAAGTTACTGCAAGAAAGTGAGACCACTTGGCAATTTTTTTCCTCAAGTTATGTGCTTAAATTACTCTTTGAAGGAAGTTAGCATCCTCTGAATAATTTAACTACAACCTTACCTCTCCCACTACTTTTCAGCAACTTTCTTTTCTTCTCATACAACTAAATTAATTGCTAAAGAATAGGTTATAACTGGGTTAGAAATCCAAGCCGTATCATGCAGGTCCAGCCTGTCAAGATCAGGTCAACACTGGGTTTCAGTCAACACAATTCCGATAACTTAAATTTCATTTGACACCCTGACTACAGTCAAAGACCCAGGACACTATGCATTAACTACGCTCCAAATATGACTGACTTAACTAAACATTCTGTGTCAGATAACGTGGTTTTTAAAAAGATTTTCTACCTGAAAATTACAGTAAGTACAGTAATTAACGCTGCAGATATTAAATACCCACGTAGCATAGATTAGTATTTCGTAATAGGCAGATGTGCCAATGTTTACTCCACTACAAAGTACAACTTATATAAATGTGCAAGCTGTGAAATGAAAATCCCATTTTCTGTCCCCTTATTCAAATACTATTCTTGTGAATCAGGTTCTTGATCTTCATCACAACCCTTGGTTTTAAAGCCAACATATGAAGACAGAATACTGCCATAAAATTTCAGTACTTATTCAAAGTGTATAATTCTGAGTTAATGACTTTCCAACCTAAAGAATGTAGGATTGGTGCTTCAGCATCTGTTTTGTACCATAATGCAAAGACTGTAAAGTAACACATTGGTGTTTATTAGTACACCAATGTCCTACAAATTTTTAGAAGTAATTAAACACTATTGAAGCAAGCCTTAAATGCAGCCCTTCATTCTGAAAACCACAAAAAAAAAGATTTTAAAAATAAATCAAACTGTAGCGATTGCCAGCCTCCAGTACAGCCCCCAGTAATTTAGATGTCTTCATTCTGAAAATAAGAGCTGGGAAGGGAAAAAAAAAATAAAAACCAACCAAAAAAACCACCCCAAAACTCCCAAACAAACATAAAACCCCCCAAACCAAAACCGAAACCACCCTCCCCCCAAAAAACTCAAAGAAAAGATGGAACTTGTCTGCATTCAAAGTTGTCTTTACTACTATGACAATGTAAAGCCACCCTGTTTAACTTCAGATAGAGGTCCCTAATTGAAGAATTTAATTACTACTGCTGTTCAGTAGCAGTCAGTACTGCTACTGTTAGGGCAAGGTAATTTTCACAGCTAGCTGTGCATTTCTGAAGTGCTTTTGTGTTATGTAAAGCATACTGCTAAGATTTGAACTGCAATGTTGTGATGTATTTGAAATCATGCAATAGTATAAACCAGCCTCAACATTCATTGCATTTGAAATGAAGGGGCTAAATAAACTAAGAGCTGCATCACTTAAAGAACATAGTGCTATACTAGGTTTTAATAAGAAAATTTAGATACAGAAAAAGTAGGGTATGAAAATAGTGTTTTCCTTCTTGCATTATAACTAAATTACATTAAGGTTTTTGTCAGTCTCACATATTACATTTAAACTCCCTTATTGATGGAATGGAAAGTATTCACATGTACATGATCATCCAGGTGTAAACTTGCACACATTAACAGGGAGTAGCTTTGTCGAGGATTATGACAAACCCTTACAGATTAAATGAGGTATTGCACAGATTAATAAAAAAGCAAAAGGCAACAAAAATATACAGCAAATTGGTAGAACATTTACATGATAATTTTACAGAATCCATAGACAGAAAGTAGTGTTTAGTATATCATTCACCTTAAAAAATATATATATAATAATATATGATCAATCATCCCATTCGTCATCATCCTCAAAGTCTTCTTCATCATCTTCATCCTCATCTTCATCTGTAAGACAAGAAAAGCAAGTCACCTGAATGCACAGAGTTAACACGACAAGTGTTACTGACTTCTCTCACAATTTTCTGAAAACAGAACAATCAGTTCAAGGTCGTCACGACAATACATTTGGTAATACTCTATTTTAAAATTGCTAGACATGACATTCAGTTTAGATAGTTACTAGCTGGAAATCAAATCTAATTTGTTTCTTTTCTCACTTCTTCCCCCAGGTATGAAAAATGTATCTTCTTTTGTGCTAGGAGAGAAATAATCAGAAAGTCTCGATTAACAGTTACTACTTATTACTCTTTCTTAGAGAAAGTGAGTGACCAGCTTGTTCCAGACTGGGTTTTAAACTTCAAGGACGGAATTATTTCTGAAATGTAAGAACTGCTTCCCTAGGTTTCCTACATAATGGAATTTGTGTTTATTTTACAACAGATTTAAAAAAAAAAATGTTGAGAGCTAAACACCATTGTGGATACTGCAATAACTGGAATATTCTAAGCTGTGTAATACACATCAACTTCAAAATCAATGTTTAATTTTATTCACCCTTCTATTTTTTTATATACATCATACTTAAAAAATTGTAGCCTTTTAAACTTAAACTACTTATTTGTTAGGCAAGAGCATTTTCTTTCCTAGCAAGACACTGCATTTAGTTCCCTTCTGGTATTTAATTTATGTAAAGTACCAAAACTGAAGATTATTACATAGGGCAGCAAATCAACAAACTCTACTGCACTTGGTGAAATGCTCTGCAGACTGCATACCCAGTTCTGGTATCAAGGCAAGCTATGGAAAAAAAAAACTTATCAAAGCCTAAATGGAAGAGATGTACCCAAACAGCTGCATTGCAGCTACGGAACTACATTTATTACAAGCTGGTATTTGAGAAATGCAAATCCTCTTGCAGCCCTAATTTTTCCAAGCGCTTAAGTTGATTCAGTACTGGTAGGGAACTAGTCAACTAACCCTACATATCCGATCCTTATCCAGTAGGTGGCAGCCAAAGTCCACTGGGAGCTACAGCACAAGAGCTGAATCTTTGCCTTTAAGAAACAAAGTGTTAAAAACATTCCTTCCAAAATATTTTGACAACTTATTTCATCAGACAGCTAGTGGATAAAAATAAGTTAGTAGTAAAGAAAGATGAAATCTTTATAACGATATTAACCTTAAATAGTAACTTTTAATCCAGGATTACCGCAAATTACTACATCCTAGAAATTCAAAGCATGAAGGAACCATTCAGAAACCACTCTCCAAGGTGTGCCAAGAGCATTCTGTACTGGACTATATGATGAAATCCCTGCTTTTCTCCAACAGTATTTTATGATGAATAGAAATGGTAATTCTTGAAAACCTGACACTGTGAGGTCAGAAAAATTCCATCAGACACACCTGAAGAATGAATGGCTTTGCTCCTTTTCTGCATAACTTCCATTAATGCACCCACAATTCCTGAGGTGGGTGCAGGTGTAGGTGGTGCACTTTCCTGACCATCAGATACCTTGGAAAAAAGTTTAGAACAGAAAAATGCAATTAGCAAAACAGAACTTGAGTATTTCGAGAGAAACCTCCTTATAAGATTAATGAGTTTATTTTCTGCCAGAAGAAAGTGTAAAACAGCTTGTTCCTTGAGCTCTAACTTCAAAGTCTTTATTTATAAAAAAAGCCAACTTTTTCTTTTTTACCATATAACACAACTGTAGTTAGCCATACTCAAGGTTCAGTATTTCAGTTCTGACTAGCATGAAGTGATCACTCATCTAAAGGAAAGCTTCTTAATATGGTTGTATAGGCATGACTTGTATGGCTGCATAACCATTATTTATTTTATTGTTGGTACATACCACAAAATATTTTTTCCTGTTTGGGTTTGTTTACTTGAGATTGCTCAGGCTGATAATCCCTTCTGAAAGTAATCAATACTGCACACCTCTAATGGCAAATAAATATGAACACACCCTCACACTTTTTAAATCAGAAGTCTCAAGTGCAGAAGAATGGCCAAAAAAAAAAAGTACAAACAGGCAAAATTATTTTTAAGATACTCAGTGACACTGGTAAGAAATAGTAACAACAACAGCCTATGCTACAGCAGGAACAGCAGAGGCATCTCTCACAGGCAGTACTTTTCCAGACACAGACACCTTCTTAGAAGCTTCAACATTTGCAAAGCACAGGTCCATTTTAAGATGGATGTTTAGATGATTTTACTGAAGTATTCAGAAAAGCAGCTATCTTTCATAATTCTTGCAAAGGTTCTGTACAGCCGTGATATTATGGCATCATTGTTGTAGGATTTATGCTTGAAGCTTTACTCAAGTGAGAAATGAGTTTGAAACAAGGATACCTTCACGTACTAATACTCATCTACAGCAAATGTGTGTTCTCTGCATTTTCTCAGTACTACTGCTTAAGTCATCACTTCAGAAACTCTAAAATGTACAATCCACCCCAAAGCAGAGCCGCAATTTACTGTTTACACTGCAGTACTGCAGCCATTTGCAAGTCCCAAGGGGACCTGGATGAGAAACAGTTTACTCACAGATTTCAGCTGTATACCCTGTCGTATCTGGTCTAGCAGTGCATCTCTTCCTGAGCAGGACACTGGTCGACTGTTCTGTTCTACCTTCTTTAACTGAGCTCCTTCTCTGATTTGATCCAAGAGTGCTGCTTTGTTTCCAGCAGGAACTGGAAGCTGGTGATCAACTTCTGAAGGAAGGCCTGGTGGTGGAGGAGGACCGGGAGGGGGAGGAGGAGGCGGAGGGGGTGGAGGAACAGATGACCCACTTGCTGGTGGTGGTGGTGGAGGAGGAGGGCCAGAGGGTGCAGATGATGAATGCACTGGCGGTGGTGGAGGATACATCCGGTTTGGAGGAGGTGGGGGCACTGTTGCACCAGGTCTAGATGGAGGCGGGGGTGGAGGTGCTGCTGTGGGAGCTCTTGAAGGAGGTGGAGGTGGTGCCCCTCTGCCCCTGGCAGGGGGAGGAGGAGGGCCGGAGCTATGGGGAGGTGGTGGTGGAGGTGGAGGGGGTCCTCCTCTGCACGGTGGTGGTGGAGGTGGAGCTGAAATGAAACAGAGCAACTTCAAATTACCTGCTACTCAAGACCCCTGAGTCTTTTGGAGACTAGCAAAAAAAGAAAACAGGCTGTGCCTTGCCTTTTGCAATGATTTCTGTGCCTGTGCAAATTTTACCAATTCTGGATTAAACTGAATACAGCTGAATAAAAGAATGGCAAACCAAGCTGTATATAGTTTCTAGGTCTGTTGTGAACTTTTGTAAGAGTCAAACACTGCAGGAAGCAAGTCCAATACATAAAAAGACTGATTAAATTCAAAAGAAACCTGTAAAGTTTTGTTTAGCTAGAAGAGAGTGAAAAAGGTTTTAGACAATAAAGTAAAATACACAATTTCCACTTTCTAATCTATTCATTGTTGTATTAGGTAGCTACAAAAGCAAGTATTTTTTGAAGCAGTATCTTCTAGTAACAAAAAAAAAGTTCTACTAATGCATTACAATGCAGCATAAGCTGACTCTTAGTCCCTTTTACGGAAAATTACTTCCAACAATATCTTTATGGCAGGGACTGTAGAAAGAAAACAACTTCAGAGCTACACACAGGATCATTTCTCTGTCAAGTGGCCTTGAAATGTACTTGCTTTGCTAATGGCATTTTAAATAGCACTGTTTCATTTCCTCTTTCATTAAGCATCTAATGACTTATGGTACTTTAGGTCATGTGGTTGTTACACACAACTACTTAATAACCCAGGTGCTGTCATGTAACTAAGAAAATTCACATTTTATATCATGAGCTTTTATAACATAAAGAGTGTTACACTGAAGAAGATACTTCTTTACTCCTCTATTATCCCCTTCATGTTACTTGCAGAGAAAACAGGCTGGCTACACTGGAATAGAGAGTGAACATCCCTAAAAATGGGATTTTAAAGAAGCAGGACGCACTAGTATCTCAGTGCCTCCATCCCTGCTCATCTTTAAAGAAAGATACTGCTCCTAAAATCACGTGCTATGTTTTTAAGTTCCACAAACTGCTAGGTTTTTTTCTATCCCTTCACAAGAACAACACAGGGAGAATCATCTCAAACTTCATCTATTTTCCAAGAGACATGCTGCCAACATTCATGATTTTAAAAACTCCCACCACTTTTTGGCCGACATGGCTGTAGTTTCCTTTTCGGCCACTGGAGGTCGGTATTATCAAACGTAACAACTCAGCAAGCACTACAGACAGATGTGTTTCTTTGCATTACTGAGAAGATACTCAATACGGTCATGCCCCAGAGTCTGTACTGTCTGTAGATTTTAAACACAAATTTTAAGTTTTCCTGCGGGAAAGGGGTTTATTTGCATTATATCTAGAGAGATATGTCACATCCAATCTATGGAAACAGGGTTCAGCCTGTCTGCACTCAACTGAAGTGCAATGAAGGAGAAGCAGCAGGAAGGGAGCAGCATTACCTCATCCTCTCTCCCTTCCCCCTCAAACAGATGGTACAAGCAAAGCAAGAAAATATTGTTTTTTATAAATGCACATTAATCTGTGCACTGTATTAACCAAAAGGTTTGTACAATCTTTTATTAATAGTACTGTCACCAAAAAAACCCACCACTGGTACCAGAACAAGGGAAAGGGCAGGGAAAACAGGATCTCAGCAGAATGACTTTGTCTGCAACTCTCTAGTCAGCATCCTAGCAGGGTGAATATGTAAGCACAGAAATTCTTGCAATAAACACAAAAATGTGTTTCAGTTGAGAAAGAACACTTCAAACAGCAGTCAAGCCTACACATTAAATAACATAATTGTGGATAAACCCACTGAAATACTGGAGTATATTATCTACCTCTGTCAGAAACCACAGAGGTAGATTATCATCATGCATGTTAAAGAAGAGGAAGTTTTTCTTTTAATTGCATACATGCAAGTGGCCACAATGTGAAGTTAACACGTACGTAATAGAAAAATAGACTTTTTTTTAAAGATTTTAAGCTAGTCATAAGACTCCAAGTCAAGTATTCTCAATCCAATTTTGTGGTTAGTAGTCTGGGATCAATAACTGTAAAAATTTAAACAGTTAATATTATATCAAGAAGCTGACATTTATTACAGAGAAAAAATCATAATTGAAGTTTTGTTTGCAATTCAAGAAGTTTGACTGCAATACTAAAAATTATAGTCAAACAGATGCAGACTAAAGTTTCTCATCCAGAAAAGAAATCACACAACAGCAAGAATACTTTGGAGCATATGCTTAGGTGCCAGCTCAAATACATACCACTCCACCTTGGGGGACCTAAGGAATAAATTTAACAAGTCATTATATCCTGAATCTGTATCTCTTCTGTCTATTGAACAATTTACCCACTGGTTTCAAACTGCCATAATTTCAATGACATTTACATCAGATTTCTCTTGAGAAGTGTTCTAAGCAAATTTTTGAAAGTTTGACACTGGCAGTGTAATTTTCAGACTGAATTGCTGTGTTCCACTACATAATGCATTGGCTGAGACACATGTAAAGGTTAGGCAGGCAACAGCTTATTTGAGAATTTTCCTGCAGGAAAAGCACGCTCAGAACTAGTATTTTTAACTTTAAATTATAAAAAAGAAGTTTAAAAAATAATATAGAATTTTCAGGTCTGTACTGTTGCAAGGCCCACTGCATAGTCCTGCCAGGGCAAACAGGCACCATACATACAAGCTGCCAGCCAGGTACTACTGCTGTAGCTGACAACAGCATTATGGCTTCCAAGATTTTAAATTATTTATAAAATTGAAATTATAAATAAATATGTAACATACACATTCTGAAAAATCTATATCAAACATACTCTGCAGCTTTGCAGTCTGACTAAGTGCTACCAGAAATTACTTAACTGACACAAATACCCTTATTCCTCAGGGACAATACTCTCATGGGTGATGCGTGAACATTTTTACATAGTGTATAGTGTAAGGAAACATGAAATCCCAGTGCAACCGCAGTGACATGAAGTCCGGAGAAGAGAATCAAAAACTGCTCACCATCAATAGCTTCTACTCTAATCCTTAAGGCAAGAAGTGCCCTGCTAATTTTTATGTGGAAATAAGAGGAATCCCACCTTGTCTGCGCAGTTCATTTTTAACAGCTTCCACACCTCCTGTTTTTTCAATGAAATCATATATGACCTTTGAAGTTTCTTTGTCTTTTAGTTGAGCCTCTGAAATTCCACATAGATCAAACAGATTTTTCAGTTCTGGATCTAAGTTGTTCACCTGCAAGTCAGATACATTAGTTTTAAGTAGCTTGAAATGTGAGGATATTTTTAAAATATCATTTGTATTGGGGAAAAAAACCCTCCGCAAACCACATAGCTGAATAGCAAAGCCAAGTACATGTCTCTGGGTTGACTTTTCAAGTCAGAAAGTACTGTTGCAGGAGAGGTAAGTACCCTGCACAAAACCTAAAGTTTTGCACCTTTTCCCCCTTCGTCCCAGATCCCTCCTACTCTAGTATCTCTTTACATCACATTATAAATCACAATTTATAACTACTTTGATGTACAGTTAACTGTTGATTTAATGCCAATCTTTATAACTTACACTAAAAAGTCTCTAAAATTTCAATCATTCAGTGTCTTGAATAATTTATTAAATTACTTACATCAAAACCTGTGTTTGGATCCCAACCAACATGTCCAATGTGTCTAAAAAAGCAGAAAAGTCCATTTAATCAGCATAAAAAGGACCCTGTTAACTAAAATAACAGGAGACCAAGATAACTGGAGATTACTACCAGCTTCTACCTCCAATCTCATTAAGACATTAAGCAATTCTTACTCCTCAATGCTCCACTTGAGAATAGAATAGTAAAACTTCTTTTACTCCTGCTTTTTGTCATGTGTCCAGAAGACTAAGGGGAGAATTCATTTCTTACCCCTTGGGTTATGGTCTGTTGCAAAACATGAAGGCTCCATGCACCCTGTGATGCAGGCAGATAATGATGGAAGGACTGCACAGAGATCAAGAGTAAGTTTAGCCTTTATACAGCAACCAGACTTTGACCTACTGCCAAAGTATTCAGTGCCATGCAGCTGGAAGATGTCCTCCTCCCGGTCATCACTGTGTGTTCTCTTATCATCCTTCTCCTACTCACTTCTTTCAAAGAGAAGTCAGGATTGTTTTCAATTGCCATTTTGTGTGATTAATAAAGTATTACTTTATGTGGTGCTATAATCAGCTGAAAAGGCAGACCAGTTTTGTGCCCCTCCAAGCTACTTCATTCTACTGCTACTGGAAGACAGAACCATAATGTTACCAGAAGTCCATGCTTTGTGTTTCTTTTTGTCTATGGTTCTGCGTAACCAAAGGCATTAAAAAATTAAAAAATTCTATCTACTGATTGATATTTATCTACTGATAAACAGTGACTGTGTTGGTCTTCACCAGTATCAATACACAAGTCATAAGTTATTCTACTGGCATATCTGCCTAACAATACCAAACACCAGTTTCCATATGTCTGTACAAATCCAGCAATTACAGCTTCTCACATAGTATGATGACACATAGTTGCACTTGTCAGGAAAATTAAACAGAACTTTAACCAAACAAAACAAACTTTTAATACACTTCTTTTGGAAAGGTTCACCATTTCCAACTTAAAGTTATATTTAATGATAATGGAACCTATTTTTTGTTTGAACTTCATTGATTATTTTATCACCTTATTCTCAGCTTTTTTAGGTCAGAATCTGACAGACATCATAAACAAAGTCTCAAAGTCATTTTATGTCTGTGGTCCTGCACAACTACCTGCACAAATTCCTAATAGAGGTATGACATGCTAATGCAAATTTTGTCCACGTATGCTGAAGTCTGCATCAGTAGAGCCACAAGTGACCAGCTACCAAGCACTCTTCACTCCTCTTTGTTTCACTTTTCCTTCCTTTTCTGTATTTTTCAGTTTAAGTGACACTAACAGATGCAGCACTTCACTGATACTCAGATCAGTAACAACAAGGCTGATGCCTGAATTGTCCAAGCACAGTGGATAGGGAAGTGTTTTAGCCCACTGCTGCTTTTCTGTTCTGTCCACTGCCCTGTTCTACAGAGCACTCTCTCAAAACACTGTGCAGTAACAGTACTGTAATTGGTAATGTCAGCATTACTTTTACAAAGTTTTATTCTGGGAAAGCACATCAGTGTAAGTGATGCAATGTAATGGTTCAAAAGAACAAGACATTGACTTGGCATGTAAACCTCACACTGGTTTTCTAATGCTTCACAGAAACTGATCTGTCCAGTAACTAACTCAAGCTCTTTAAATTGCTGTTGCTTTAGCAAATTAAGTACCCGTATTTTAAAAGGCAGAAGATTATGACACCAATTATTTTCCAGGAATACAACAATTAGTTCAGTAAAGTAACCAAAACCAAGTTTCACAAAACTGAAGCTTAAAATGATACATCATTACTCCAAGAGATGAAAGATACATATGAAATGACATTAGGAAAAATCCAACCCATTCCTCAAAGATGTATACATGCATGCTGTACTTCCATCACAAGATATGGGTCCTAGACCACACATCAGAATAAGTTTGTAAACAGAAAGCCAAAAATAAAAATATGGCAAGTCATTTCTGCTGTTATGACAAGTCAGGGCCTGCATGTGCAATTTGCATGGCAAAACACAGCTAAGCAAGCACAGCTTTAACAATAACAGTGTTAGAGTTGACCATTGGGGCTGAATATGAGTCTCCACTGAGCACAACTTCAGTAAGGCATCTCTATGCAGCTACATTGTTTTCTAAGCTAATTTTGGATAGCAAGTTACTTTTTGTTTACAGCTGCAGTAAACTCCTCACCTGTGTATAAGCTAACTTGCTTTTAAACACACCACTCCAGCTAGCATTCGCTGCAGTTCAGGTTACACAGAACAGTCACACATTCAAGCCTTTAGCACTTGCAATGTAACTGAGACAAAAAAAAACCCCACAAGACCAAAAGCCAAAACTCCCCAAAACAAGAAAAACCCCATAAATCAAAACCCAAACTCAAAATTCAAAAAAGTACTCACTGAAAATTAGATGGTGTTCCAATATCTGCCTTTGTCAATCTTCTCTTTTTAGTTTTTCCTTTCTTCTTTTCTTTGGTATATGAAATATTGTTGACTTGTGGAGTATAAAATCTGTTAGTTGTAATCTCTGGGTTTTTGATATCAACAGTTGCCATTGGTAGATTTGGGCCTGTGAAGGTAAAGTACAGGATTTTTACTACTGTGCTTCAACAAAGCCATATTTAATCTATAAACTTGGGGATTTTTTTTGAGCTGTAGTATATTTGTAATGGAGCCACAGATCTACAAACCACATGCATCCAGCTGGTTTCTGGATGTCAGATGCAGAATCTAAGTTATCTGATGAAGAAAAAAAAAGTGTTGCTAGAAAAGGGCAACAGAAAAATTTTCTAAACTAGAATTTGGTTTTTTGTCACCTGCACAGAACACATGAAATGAGACATACTAAGATACAACACAGCTACAATCCTAGACAAGATCAAAGACGTGACCTGCATAAACAGTAACACCCAAATACCCAGAAGGCCATTACCTGGGCAGCACACTAACCTGACTCTGAAAGAGACAAAACCTTCACTTAATAAGCCCCAAGTGAAAATGCCTTCTGTCATCACATACAGAAACTGAACATCACAACAACTTCAGAATGCTGCTCTGGACACAGTACTGTCTTCAAATATAGGACAATATCTACAGAACTATTTAGGATTTCTTATGTCTTACTCTTTGACAGGTTTTCAAAATAATGAAGTCCCAGACAAGAAACAGCTTGAAGAGATAGTAAAAACAGCACCAGAAATACAATTCATAATTAGCATGCTTAATTTACGTTCTCAAACCTTGTTCTTAATTACAAACAATTCTGAATTATTACTCTAGTTATTTAATATGCATCTGAATTATACTCCTGCCAATTTCAGGATTTTAATATTATGTTATTTGTGCAGTACTAGCAAATAAACATACCTAGCACGTGTTCCGCTCAGGTTTTTTAGCTTTGACAGAAGATAACTCTTGACATAAGCAAGTGATAGCAGTATTTAAATACTAAGAGGTAATTATGCATCTATCATATATATTGAGGGCAGAGCAGAATTACAGAATATTTAGAGTTGGAAGGAACCCACAAGGATCACTGAGTCCAACTCTTAAGTACGTATACATAAACATAGGCATATTTTTAAAGAAACCTGTGAAAAGGTTAAGTAATTTCAGTTTTGGAAGAATAAGATTAAACAGTTAATTTAAGACTAGTCTGGCCAGAAATAGCTTGAAAATGTTCTCTACTTTCCTGTAAGTTAGAACCCAATGGTTTGCAAATTAACTAAATTAAGACTCATACACTCAGTCTTACTGGGCAGATGATAAAAAAAGTCTAATTAGACCTCAATAACACTTTTTTCTTAACTGCTAATTCAAAAGCTCTCTAAGCATTTTGAAAGGACCAACAAATCTTATGTTCACAGCCCAAAGTCAAAACCAGAAAGAAGCAGACAATACAATGGATAACATGATATTTGTAGTTAAATACCTCAGTGGAAAGCACCTACTACTGGCCAAGACAAGAAACAGAAACACAACACTGTGCTAGACAAAACTCATCTAAAACATATGACAACTCCTCCATTCCTGTAGGAGTCTTAAGGGACAAGATTTAAAACTGCATTGAAACTGCAGGAAAAAGAATTTCTAAATTCTGCTAAGCAGAAATGCTTTGATCTAGAAATGTTATGATCTAGACAACTGTCTTTGAGAATACCACAACATAAACTGACCCCATATAATTATGCAAAACAATTTGCATTGCTAAAATTAGTACTGAATTGACTAATCATCAAATATTATTAACTCAACAAATTATGTTCAGTAAAATCTTCAGGATGAGTTGAAAACTACAGTTGTAACTTAATTAGGTATAAAACTGAAAACAGTAGGAGTTAATTTTCACTTTAGTCATCTATTATATTTTTCCGATTTTTTCTCTGTTTTCACCTATTATATTGATATTTACAGTTTCAATAGCGGTACTGACATTCAGAAAGAAACCGGTACCTTTACAATGCTAGTAAGTTTGTGATATTCTTACAATTCCTAACATTCTTTACATGCAAAAAGGCACATTTGTAAAATCCTGAACTAACCATACATGGTTTTAACCATGTAAAGCAGCAGCCATCTGCAAACTGATGTTTTAATCAGTTGAGCTCAAATCAAGGATTAACAGCCTCGATACTGATAATATTCATACAATAGGTCACAGTAAACTTAAGGATGAAAATTATTCTTACCGTCAGGTTTAGACCTTATATGTCCACGAGGGATAAAAGAATCTTGGAAAGAATTGCACTCTTCTAGAACTGCCATATTTATATCCAGTAAAATTTTTCCCATCATAAGACATGCACCTTCCCCATCAGGTGTAGACAGCTCAATAAGCGAAGATGAGAGAGGCATATAGAGCTCATCATTAGGAAGCACCTGACAGTACAGTGGCGTTAAGCATCCACTGTTGTCAATATCTGTGACATCTTCAGAAGGGGCTCCAGAAAATGTCGTACAGAACATTATGAAATGTTAACTCTATGAAATGCTCTGTATTTTATTTAGAACCTCTCTAGGCATCTGTCCCAGACTACAGACAGCCCTACAAGATATGCAAACTGCTCTAGTTAACAGCTGACACAAAATTCTGCCACATGGTTCTTCAATATTCTCTCAAAACCTAATACTCTGACAAATCCTTGTTTCATCCAGAATTTCACCGAGGTCAGTTCAACCACAATAACTCTTCTTAATTTGCATAAAGAGACCTAGCTATTACACATGAGTAGAACATAAATCCCAGGAAATTACAGACTAATACATTTTACATAACTGTTAATGCCAATTTGAGTTTAATCCTGCATTCTAAAAAAAAAAAAAAAAAAAATCTTAAATCCGTATCATTGAAAACGTCACACAAAAAGACAGCGAGCTTTTTCCATGCAGCTTCAATGTATGCAGAAAATCCAGACTAACAAGCCCCACTAAAACAAAATTCCCCACAGTATTTCAAGCAAGAATCATGCGAGTGCAGGAATGTGACTGTTCTTGTTTTTTGTTTTAGAGGTAATTATGCATTAATACCCAGCACAAAAAAAAACAAACCAGGTGTTACATCTTTTTTTCTCCAATAGGATTCCACTGCACATAGAGAGTAAAACAAAATCTAACTGATACTACAATGGGTAAAGGGTTTTTTTTCCAGTTACATGCTGATAGTATATATCTATATAGTCTAGTCTAGTTCTAGTCTTAATTCCAAATACTAAAATGCAAAGTCTGTATAGAGTATAATGACCTGAGGCCTGTGGCTAATGAGGGCATGGCCACACAACTCCTTACCAGAAGAGAAGTCAGGCATTACAGAATATGACAGAATCAGAAAAGGCAAATGGACAGATTGTGAAAGAGTATGTGGATGTCCCAGGGGAACGATTTATTAAAAAGTAGATATACTGAAATCTTTGAAGTGACTGAGCATAAACCCTATGCCTTCCACAGAATATTCAGGATAAAGGCACAGGGACAATGACTGCAAGTTTAGTATAAGAGTATTTTTCTCAGAAAAATAGCATTGTCTGAGGTCTTACAGCAAGAATTATGAAGAGTATTTTAAGCACAAAAGTTTATGCAGGCTTAGTTTTCTTAAATCTGATTCTAATCTAGGATAGCAAACTATCCTAATTTGACAAATTAATTGTTTGCGTTACAGTAGAGACAAAGGCTTAATTTTTTGTCGTAGGTAGTACTACATGTTTTAATTCTCATCTGCTCTGCACACACTGCTATCAGGGATGACCAAAACACTAGTTAAAACCTTCTGAAAACTCAGAAAAGCTGGCAAGACAATCACAGATTGTATTATTACAAGTGTTTCAAAACTTACCAACCCAGTCAAAGTTCAAGGAATCTGTATTAAACTGCCTGGCCTAAACTGATAATTGCCGGAACACTGTCAAAACTTAATGTTTATGAAAAAGAAAAAGCAATTTTTGAGAAGTATGAGGGAGGCTTTATTTGGGAATATAAAAGGTATCTATCAATAGTTCCCATAATGCAGGATTAGTTCAGCGTTACGTATTTGGGTGACCTACAGAGATGCTTGAATGACTTGGCTAGTATAAATTTTAAGACTACCACCTCAGGCCTTAAGGGGACTTCAGAAGATCAGCTGACTGTACCCTTGCTCAAGCAGCAAACTCACAGTGATATGACCTATGATCTGGATCACCAATAGAAATATGACAGGAGAAATCACTTTTTAACTTCAGTGTGAATTCAGAAATGAAAGACACCAAAGTTCATATTCATTGGTGAGCTTTTTTCACTTGATTTTAGAATAGATAGTAAAAAAATTCTGGATGAAATTGATACATAATTTAAGTCCTTCCATTAATTTAATAAGAGGATCTCCTGAGGAACCTTTATCTTCACTCTAGTGAGACATATGCCTGAAAGGCAAATAGATTCGAATAATTTTCCATTCAAAAAAAAGTTTAATATTGACAAGCACATGACATACAACCAAATTACTATGTTACATGGTTAGCCAGATACACTGAAATTGAAATTTTATGGATGTTCCATGAAATCCATTATCATTATGCCTGCATTTAAGACAAAAAGATTAACTTTGTGTACAGTGATCCTATACATACATATTCTGGAGGCCAAGCATCAAATGGAAGGTACAAAGATTTCTTCTCAGTTTAAGCTGAAGGACCCTCTATCCTATTTGCAACAAAACATGCTCCTCCAAAAACATTCTTTACAAATGCCAGCTAAGCCACAAATCTTTCAAGCCACAACTAAATACCAAAGAACAGAAACAAGAAAAATATAGTAACCTGCAGAACAAGAGTTTCCTGCTTTTCCCACTACATGACTGTCCTAAACAAGCCCAAAACAAAGCTATACGTAAACAGTAAATGACAGCAGTAGGAAAAAATAAAATGCAGTGATTCATGCAAAAAGCTTACCATTTGGTGGGTCTCGTCTTTTTTCTGTTGAAAAAGAAAAAGAGCTATTTAATCACAGGTATCACAGGAAAAATTAATTCTAGATTTTACGTTCTAGTGAAGCTTTCAGTGACCTTAACCTCAAACTTAGGAACCTATTAATATCCTTAAAGTCTACTTGTGCAGTTGAAAAAAAGCATTATAGAACAATAAAAACCCAATCTTAGATAATAAGCACTGATTTCAAGTGTGCAAACTGAGCAGAAGCATAAGGTAATAGCTATGGAGCTATTTCAGGCATTTCAACTATGAACTAAAGTGAAATATTCAAGGAGCATCTGTTTTAGTACAACCTACCAAAGTAAGTTGTTTGAAGCATTATTCTTTCCAATGTCCACTGAATGAAACTGTTCTTTCATTTTTACTTGAAATATAATTAGCACTTTTATAGAGTACTGTTCTCCCACAGAAACTAAAATTTAGTTACTTTTTGCTGTATGCAAAGAAAACAGGACACAGAGGGGCAAGACACTTCACCTATGTTATCCAACAGGTATAATAATAGGAACAACATGGAAAAGAACTAGAATCTCCTTGGTACTAATACGATATTCTATTCACAGCACCATACTGTTTCACAGACCATGAATAATCTGCCTTGATGATTTAAAATGTAAACATTTCACACCTCAACATTCTCAGTGTATAATAGTAAATTTCCCTTTAAAGGAGATTTCTCTCACTTACTATTAATTCCTATCACCCCCAGTACACATTTACACCATTTTTGTATCTAGACCACACTCTTAAAACTCTGGATTTAGCAGCAACCCTAAAGGCAAGCAGTTTATTATGTCACCACATCAAAAACCACAGATCTGTAAGGAAGGCTGTAGATCCCTCCCTTTTCAGATCTGGAGTACTGATAATCTAACAGGGGCTCCCAAGAGTTTTGTTATAAGAATTTGTAACAGGCATTTCACTTTTCAGCAAGGCCCAGAAAAACTGTTAACTTTTATTTTTCATAAACACAATAAAAGGGAGAAGGTGCCTCCACAGATGGTGCTGACCTTGTCCCAGGAACACCTAAAAGACCCCAAAAATATACAATCCTAAGTGTGCAAGGTAAGTCAGCCTCATATGAATTTGCTGATCTTCAGGGAATACAAGAATCTATCAGGATCATCAAACTTTCATGGGAAGGAGACTAAAACCCATTGAGAATCAGTTTTTGATGAACAAGCCTTCTAAAGACAGTTTATTCTTAGGTCACAGCAGGTTAGTTTCAGACACAGAGATGGAAAACCTCTGCAAGGGCGCCTCAGCATAAGGTATCAGGTCTGAGGGGAAGAAAAACAAGAAAAAAAAGGAGAGAAGAAAAAGGCTTTTTGGCCAAATAGTGTGATTTCTCTTCCTAGAATATTCAGTTTATGAAACCACATCTTGTACTGTCCCAAAAACAAGCAAAGAACAAACCACCCAAACTCAACCTCTGGACCATAATTAGCATTTTATTCAACAATTCAGAAACAGCAAAGGAGAGTGCAGGCCTCGTTGCACAGGATGGGAAGATGGCAAGAGCAGGAGATATTCCTAGGAAACATTAAGTGTCTTGTGTCAAATCATGGGAATCCATTGCAATTTTCATTAGAAGAAATAGTTCAAGAGAAGAAACAGTGGGAAACAAAGCAAGACATTTTATAGACTTCCTGTAATTTTGGCTGGATAGATTAATTTGTGGCCTCAAAGAGACCAGATCTCTTCTTATGTGGTTCCCACTCCTGACAAGAAAGTATGAACTCTTGTTCCTGAAGTGCAGATGACCAGACTGTTGAGTGGTGGATTTCTCTGTTTTGAAAAATGAAGATGCCTACTGATTGAAAATAGATCAACATCCGCAGGTGCTTATGTTCAAAAACACAGCTACCTTCAACAAGCATTCCTGGAAATGAATCCAATTCAAGCTGAGCACTTTACAGATGCCCTTATCACCCAGGTGGCAAAAACAAAAGTTGTGACCAAAGATGAAAGAAAAAACCCAAACCAAACCAATAAATCCCTGTCCATATTAAGCCTGAAAATTATGAAGTGTGTTATGAAGGGACTCAGGAGCCAAAGCTTGTGGAGGAAAAAGGCAGCTTCAGAGAAGGTTAACAGAGCTTCCACAGATGAGCTACAAGCTGTTCATAAAAATTAGTTAAGAACTCCCCTACTTTAGAAAGAACTACTTGCAGTTAAGAACAAGTGTCTTTTAGGGCTGAGTGCTCAGCATGTGGAGAGGGCACTTGTGTGTGTACACACATTAACATTTCTTAGGCAAGATAATAAAAAGACAAACTAATGGTATCTATGTGCAAGAATACTCAAAGTGAGACTGTACTACAGTGAAAAGCACTGAGAAGAGAAACACTGTTCACCCTTCTTACTGGAGGAACTGTTTGGGATTGGTTTAACAAGTAAATGGAGAGATTATTTAAGTAAATCTACCACAGAAATTAACTAATGATAGTCATTTCTTCCTAACCTAAGGCTAAGAATTTGATTTAAAAACCCCCTCAAAACAGAAAAAAACCCACTACCCCCAAAAAACCCAACCCACAGCAGAATTTAGCTAGATAAAAACTAGCATAATATTACAAAGATTAGGAAAGCAGATCAAGAATTCTTTCTCTGCCTTTCTCCCTCATTCTATTCTCTACTTGATATTTTATACATTTGCAAGTTTTTGTGAATTGTCTATCTGGAGCCAAACTTTCACCTCTCTGGAACTCCAGACACCCTTACTCAAGAGTTGTCTGTATACCGGAATGCATTTCATGCACAGTGAGGAAGAGCAGAACACTGTTGCCTCTTCTCTCAGCTGTTAGACAGTACTTTTATCTACTAGCCTCAGCACCAAGTCATAGCTGTGAGTGAGAACTGCTGCTCCTGCTACCTTCCAACAACATAATCTTTCCATGAGACTCCTGGAAAAGTCTCTTAGCAAGGCCTGAATGGTATAACAGGCAGCTAAATGATCACATGGAGTACTCATTTGAGCTGAAAGCATCTCAGGTGGTACTGCTATGAAATGAAACATATTTTGAAAGGCATGAGACTAAAAATCCCATTAAAATAGAAAAGCATCAAAACTACCACACTTGGTGATTGAGAAGTAAGATGCATTAGAATATATACGCAATGCATATACACACATTATAAATAATATACAACTTTCATATCATTTTTGTGGTATATAAATCTATGTATAAATTAATGTTACAAGCATTTATATATAAACAAACAAAAACATAATCACCAAGAGCAAATCAGCTTTGATTTGAGCAAGTCCAAAGCCTGCTATTTTAAAAGCACAAGTAAACAGTCACAAAGACAAATACAGAACTCCATCTGGTGGTTTGACTAAGGCATCTCATGAGTATTTTAAATTCTTGAAGTGTTTTGTTTTGAGGGTTCATTTTTTTGTTTTTATTTTGTTTTAAAATAAAGTTGTCTTGAAATTTTAAGTGTTTGGGGAGTGGGAGTTTTTTGTTATGACAGCAGATGGAGTAAACTCATCCTGTAACATGAGCTTGTGCACAGAAACCAAGATATTAGTTCAAAGAGTAAATGAGAAAAATGTATGTGGTCCTATGGAAAAAAAAATCTCTATGTGGAATGAAAACTGTGAACAGCAGGTTTGACTGAACCACTATTTTCAAACAAAGGTTGTCGTGGCCAATAATATAAACATGTTTCCTCCCAAATCATATCTGTGCACTGTAGCACTGTGTTTTAGACATATAATGAAACTTCAGGAACAGTAGACACAAAATTACTTTTACACCATGAGTACGAGAAATATTATTAATGCCACTTCTAATGATCCCACCTCTCCTCAAGAAACCTTATGAACTTGTTCTGAGCAGAGGGAATCTTAAAGAAGTCATTTAAGCTCCTGGAACAAGTGCTCTGCTCCTGAGTCACCATACCTTAATGAAATCCAAGTGAATACATACAGATCATGCACGTTCCCCAGAACACTTGCAAGGATGGCTCTCCTTTTACAGTACACTGCATAGCTAATGCAATTGAATTCCAGAATGGACTACAAAAACGCATCCTGTAGCTCAAACACAAGTCCGCACTATAGCCTACAGAAAGCCTGCACACATCCATGTGTTCCCAGCCTATGTTTTGTATCACTCTATCCTTCATGGACATAAGGCTGTCAGACAGGCAAGTTGTTTATGGGCTCCCTGGAAAATGACCAAGACAAGATCTGAAGGAAGCCTGAGCTCCCTTTAAAAGCACTGACCACGTTCTCAAGTCATCCTGCAGCTGGCAAAAAGCATGCAGTGCTTCACTGTCCTGAGCTGCCAAGGACAGTATAGGCATATTATGTCTTCCGTTCTTGGCCTGAGCCAAGATCACTAGTTCTGAATAAAAGATATTTCTCTACTAACTGCTGGATCAATGCCAAAAATTCATTCACATGAACTACTGAACATAACAGATGGTAAAATCTTTGTTACAGCCCACTTGGGCTGAATTTAAACAAATCAGTTATAAACAGCCCAGAGCTAAAAGAGGGTTTAGTCGAATATGAAAACAGCTTAGAGAAAGATTTCTAGTTTTCCCACTGTCAATTTTTGTTTTCCCTGATCTGTATTTTCAATCACCACAACTTTGGGGTCCCAGTTTACATGGAAACTCATAGCACAGAACACCAAGTTAAGTTATTTCAGCAAAATATTAATTTTTGCACAATAGAGAAAGCAGTACAGTTTAATAGCATAATCAGTTCAAAGTATAAATATGGTAGTACTGCCTCCAGTAGCTGTCAGACATAGCAGTAGCTTTCTGCCTCCCCCCCAAAACCAACATAAACAAGCCTAAATTTAAGATTAATTTGAATATTTACCAGATTTTCTCTGCCGTCGTCCAAGTAAATCTGTTACTGTTTTGCGGAATAGTTTAGCTTCTTCTTCATTAGCAAAATTAAGACCAACTTGACAAGTCTGAAAAACATTAATATTCCCCCACCCATGACTAAGAAAATGTTTCAAAGGTTTTCTTAATATGTTGTCTTACACCTTCTAAAGGTGTAACCTGAAAATATCATCACTGCAAATTTGGAAGCAAGTCTTAGGGAAACATTCCATCTTAGGAACATCTGTCTAGTAATCAAGTTTCTAGAGATCATGGCTAACTGATTTGAACAAAATTTTGTAGCTTGAAATCAAAGGGGGGGAGAGGAAAATTTGTGTTTTAAGAACATACGATACTTCATAAACATCAGCTGCAAGTCAAAATGTAATTTCTTTGAAGAAAGTTGAAAATAAAGAACCACATTTTATGCTTCTGTACTATGAATTTAATTTTCTAGTTGAGATATCAAAAAAATTCCTCTTATAAATAAGCTTAAATAGCTTCAAGGAGCACAGGTAATATTGTACTTTTATAAATAATTTACAGAATGAATTAATAACCTCAGTTACATTAAAAGAAGATACTGTTTAAACCAAAGGCATTTTAAAATAGGTATTCAAAGACATTGAGACTCACATCTCCAGCAAAGGTATGAAAATATCCTCTAGGACTATTATATACAAAGTTATTGTACAGCTCCTGCTCCCACAATAATTTCCCATCCTGAAAAGAAGAAGAAAAAAAAAAAAGACTGAAAAACTTCAGATGAAATTGCAGAGTTTAACTTCTTTCACAATACAACCTATTATGAATTGGATGAAGCATGGTGTTAATCACCCTCCTTGCTATTAACCCAAAGAATGAGCTCAATCAAAATCAAAATACAACAGAGTTTATGGAAGAGTTTTGAAAGCCTATTCCATTGGGTCAGTGTATTCTGTTGAAATTCCTGGATGTTTTCAAAAACATCCTTCAAGTTCTACAATCCTGCAATAGGGATACTGGGAGCAGTAATAGTGACCAGTCATAGGAAGCTCAGTTGGTTAGAGAATGGTGCTAATAACACTAAGGTCATGGTTTTGACCCCCATATGGGCCATGCACTTAAGACTTGTGCGTTCCTCCCAACTCAGATTATTCTCTGATTCTGTGAACACAGTGACAAAACAGCAGCAGCAATAAAGGAGGCTTCCAGTCTCCTGTTCTTATCTCAGCCTTGACTTGAAAACAATTAACTTAAAAATCTCACCTTTTTAAGAAGCTTCATGTATTTAAATGACACTACAGTTCAGCACCCAAGGAAGAGGCCTCTCACTAAGTCTTAACAGTCAAGTGACCAAATCAGAAAGTCAAATGCAAGTACCAATTGGCAATCTGGAACAAATCTGAGAGACTTCAAGCACTGAAGGCTGACAGATAATGAGCTGTTCCTGGCTGTAGAGATAATGGAAATCTTTCCAAAGTCTCAGCACAGTCACTAAGACTTAGGTTTCTCAGCACCATTTTTATGATGAAAACACTTTTTGGACACTTCATCTCTCAGTTCCCACTGTCTTGCATGAAATATTATAATGGGACAATGATCTTCAGCATGATTGTATATATCATGAAGGGCGTAACAAAAAAAATAGAAAAAGCCACCAAAAAACCCCCAAAAAGTCGAAACATGCAACTTGTTTGTACTGCAGTTTTCACATGCACCAACACACTGATCAAAAATATTGTTTCCACCCATATAGAAGACAGCATATTTTTTGTTAAATCATTTAAAGCAGTGATACCTGCTAGAATTGTGATGGCTATGCATCAGTGACACTATACGAACTTTCACTAATTTGACTAATCAGATCTGTACAGGACAGCTTCTGAGAGATGTAAGAAAACTGAGTCTGATATTCATTTCATCTATAAAAGATGACAACTAGGGAATTGTTTGTATTTCGAATACCTGAGCATTGCACTTCCCTATTAATAAGCACTGTAACTGCACTGCTTAAAGCACAACTATTTACTTGAGAATTTCTATGAGTCTGTAACTACGATAATCTAAACTAATTGAATTCAAAATGGAGAATGAATACAACCAAGCTTAAGGAGCCTGGGGAAAAAAAAAAAGGATGCTTACCTTAATGTCAAATATTCTGATAAAATATGACCTCTGCGGATTGTCCTTTACAAGGCAAGCTACGCCACAGCACTTCTTTGACCACATGGCATTGCGATCTGCTGCGTATATCTGAACAACTGCTGAAGACATCGTCTAGAAAAAAAAGGTAGCTGTTACTTTTAAGGTAAAAATCATAAATTCTACAATTGATCCTTTACCAGAACATCTCTTAATTTTGTTCCTTGTTCTAGGCAGCAACTTTGCTGATTTCCCATATGGTAAGACAATAAAGTTCAAATGACTCCTATGCTTTAGATTTTCACTTCTATGCAAGAACCTAATTGAACTTTTTGTTCCTGTTTATGAAAGCAGCAAAGAGATTTTGCCTGTAAGAAGCAAATCAGTAACTATGGTGGTCACACAGAAAAAAGCAGGAAAATGTCTTTCTGTTCAGTACTTCAAACTGGATAGAAACACAATACTCAAGCTGGAACTGTGAATGACACAGTGCCTGCAGACACTCCCGGGTACTAGAATGCAACTGCCTGCATTGCTTAATTGTTCAAATGGTCTCTGGCACAATTTTAACCTATGTGTAGTGGGTTTCTATGGCTGGGTTTTGGTAGCAGGGGGTCTGCAAGGGGGCTACAGGGGTGGCTTCTGTTAGAAATTGCTAGAAGCTTCCCCTGTCCCGTGGAGCCAATGCCAGCCAGCTCCAGGGTGGACTTCCTGCCACTGGCCAAGGCAGAACCAATTAGGAGTAACGGTAATGCCTCAGTGATAACATATTTAAGAACAGAAGATTGTTGCACAGAAGAGATTCCAGCCAGGGAATAACGGAGTGAGAACATGGGAGTAACAACATGGACACCAAGGTCAGTGCAGAAGGAGGGGCAGGAGGTGCTCCAGGTGTTGGAGCTGTGCCCCTGCAGCCCGTGGTGCAGCCCATGGTGGGGCAGCTGTGCCCCTGCAGCCCAGGGAGGACCATCAGGGTACAGAGACCCACCTGCAGCCCATGGAGGAGCCCATGCTGGAGCAGGTGGATGCATGAAGGAGACTGTGACCCTGTGGGAGGCCCAGGATGGAGTGAGGTCCTGCCAGAGACCTGTGGCCCATGGAGAGGGAAGCTCATGATGGAGCAGATTTTTCCTGGGTAAGACTCATGGCCCTGTGGGGAACCCTTGTCAGTACAGCCCATTCGTGAAGGACGGTCCCCATGGAGGAGTGACCCGCGGGACAGCAGATTGGGAAGAACTGCTGTCCAAGGGATGAACTCACACCAGAGAGGTCCATCAAGGACTGTCTCTCATGGGAGGAACCCCATGGGAGCAAGGGAAGGACTCCTCTCGTGAGCAGCAACAGAAACAACAACTGACCCCCATTCCCCGTCCCCCTGCACTGCTGGGGGGAAGGAGGGAGAACATGGAAGGAAGGAGGGGTGGGGGGAAGGTGTTTTTAAGACTGTTTTATTTCTCCCTCTTTGGCTCTTATCCTGTTAGTAATAAATATAAGTACTATCCTCACTTTGAGTCCGTTTTGCCTGTGAAGGTAATCAGTAAGTGATCTCTCCCAGCTCTTATCTCTACTCATGAATCCTTAGCTGTTTTTTTTTTTTTCTCTCTCTCTCTCTCTCTCTCCTCTGTCCAGTTGCAGAGGGAGGGTGATAGAGTGGCTTTAGTGGGTACCTGGTATCTGGCCAGGGTCAACCCACTACACTATGTCAACTAGCAAACTCCTAAAATTCTTGGGCACGGTTTGAGAATTCATGGGAGCTAGGCTCATTCCCAGTTGGCAACTTAAAATTGTCCTGTTTTCAAACTGAGAGATTTTAATAAGAGATGAAGATTATTCCACACCAGATTGCTTCAGTCACTGGGAATATTCCTCAGCATATTTTCTAGTACATGTGTCCTACCTTAAGAATCCTATGAGAGAAGGAAAAGCGAAGTCCTTGAAGAATATTTATTTAGCAGCCAAGTCATATGGACAAAGCTTAGATGCTCTGTAATGGGACAGACCAGAGGCTATCTAGCCTAGGATCTACTCTCCAGCAGCACAAGACGCCTAGGTAGGAATAAAAGAGTACACCATTACAACTACGGAAGCATATCCCTAGCAACTGCCAGGTTGGAGCTCAAAGCTCCCTGAGCCAGCATGTCTTTTACATCCTTTGTGAATTTATCTAATCACTCTTCAAACTCATGAAAACTTCTGAGCATCACAACACTGGACAGGATCATATTTCACAGTTCACTTATGCACTGTATGAATAGTTAGCCACTTTTATCTAGGTGTTTGCCACCTGCTCATACCAGCTGACTACCCCTTCGTATTCCTTGCACTAGGAGATGGTGTTAATGGCTTCACAGTTCCTTCTCCATGCTGCGCATGGTTTTACAGATGTTTGTCACACATCTTTGCCCTGTTAAGTTCTCTACTGTTTAGGAAGTGACACTAGTTTTAAGTCAATCTTGTAGAAAGAAAAAAAAAAAAAATCTACATTTTAATTACCCTTGTCACTCTTACATGGATCTTAACTACTCCTACTACATCTTCCTTTGACTGGGGATGAGACTTATCCTATATGAATGCAGTTTGTTAGCCTTTTGAACATAGGGTCACAGTAACAGTTTTCCATTTTGTTCTCTATTTATTTCACTGTCAGTCAAAGAGAGTTTTATTTCCTTTTTCACTATGAAATATTAAACAGGTGTTTTCATAGATCTGCTATAGTTCCATGACCTTTCTGGATGAATCATACCTAATTTGAGTAATGGTCTCCATATTAGGTTTTCTCCACCTGCTCAACGAGGATTACTTGACCTTCATGAATTTGACTACTTGCCAAAACAGTAGACATCTAGAACGCAGGCATGTCTTATTGCATTATAAGATTATCTACTAAATATCATTATCACCATGGTCACACTTTTCAACTGGTTTAAAAAAAACCAAAAAAATAATCTAAGTTTCATTGGATTCTTTTACTTTAACAGAACTGGAGGTTTTTTTGATAAGAGTCAAAGTAATGTAGGCAGACTGTAGATATGCCTTGGGGAAGCTATATAAGCTTTACCCAAGAACTGTGTTAACTTTCACAAGTCAAGATATAATTCTGTTCCTCTTTGCAGCCACCTCTTCAGAAGTTGTCAGACTGACTACTAATCTTTCTGGTAGCCTACAGAAAAGTTAAAGCATGTTTGTCTGACAAAAAGAGCGCTTTGTGGTTGTAGAGCGCTTGAGGAGGCAACTAAGTGTAGAGTAAAATTTCTCTCCCTATAACCTACAGAGTAATATGAGCAACTTAATTATAACTGCACTTGTCAGATGAGTGAAAAGGGACTTGGGAATTAGCCATGCTACCACAACAAAACAGTTATACTTGCAACTTAATGTCAGCTAAGAGATACCATTTTCCCCTCTATGTTGCAGCAGGGAATTACCTAATTTTGGGCACAGCTGGCCAGATTTTGTTCAAAACTTCTGGTTGTCTAACACCTCTTTTCCCCCTCATTTCTCCAATATCATCTGGATTGTTAAACCAATAATGCTGTAGACACAAGACAACATAAAGGAGCAAAGATGGTCCATTTTACAGTTCACATTCAATCACAGCAACGATCTCACCACCTGTGCAAGAAACCTTCTCAACTAACCTCCACCCAAGAGGACTACCCACAGAAATGGATGGTCTTGGCAGGAATCATGTAACTTAAATATAAGGCACAGGAGGCAGTGATCTGTGTTGAGACAGGGCTTCCTATGCCTTGCTTCCTATCATATCTAACAGCAAAACCACTAACTGGATTATCTGGGTAAACCAGTAACTGTCGTAACTCAGTGATGACTGTGTATAAAATCTTGGGCCAACACCTACTCCATGAGTAGAAAGAAGAATATTAAGCAAAAAGAGTGTGTCCTCATTCTGCATAATCATAATACTTGTTTAATGTACATTTGGTTACCATATGAGCAAAGCTTGATTTAGTGACAACTTCATTGAATCTAAAGTAGGTGTTGTTTTGAGGTCTTCTCAGTTTAGAGTTCAATCACATTTTAACTTACTCATTAGCATTCTACAAATTCCTAGTGTTGACAAACTGCAATGAGGCTTTCACAAGCTGGAACATAAAATTCATAAATTCTGCTGTTACATGACTCAGGTTTTTTTAATAAAAGGCCAATACAGAAAAAAATACAAGGTGCATTTTTGTTAGGAGGGAAGGACAATAAAATCCAACTCCTTTTACTTCATCCACTGTTCATTTTCATTATGTAGAGCAGTGGTGCCATGCTTTCCGCTATTCAGCTTCCGGAAGACAGGTGGCAAAAATATTTAATCATCCACACCCTTTGGAAATTTACAGACCTATCAGCAAAATTTAAAACTTGAGAAAATATATGAACCTATTCATTATGAATCCTAGCCACACAAATTCAATTAAAAAATTAAATTTCATTGCACAACTGTAGCATCTGAGAACATTTACAAAAATATCATAATTTGAGTATTCTACTGCATTTTCTGAGTAAGCATTTGCTGTCAGCTTAGTTTCTCATAGTATTCTTGAAGAGAATATTGCATTTAAAAGTATGGGTTCTTTAAAACTATATGTAAATACTTCTTCAGAGTAGGTCACCACTGATTCAATACACTGAGTGCATTTTTTCTAAGATAATTTGTTACTTAACACCTAAAGTTATTACTGTATTTTCAGGAGGAGGATTTTGAAGTTGTCACTACTGCTTTCTTAACAGTTTGGTGAGAACCTTGTCCTTTTTATATAGCTGTATATTTGTAAAAGGTCACAGAGGAAAGAAATAAGGTAACCCACCAAAAATGGATGGGCCATGGAGATGAAAACCAACCCCCCTTCAGTTCCCTTTACTTTTTCCACAGCTAGTCTCCAGCTGGAAGACATGCCATTGATTCCAGGGACTTGTCACACGCCTCAAGCTGATGAGCTACGAAGCAGTAAGTCTGGTGTTGTCAGCTGTACACTGCCTGTTTCACTGGCAGAGCTGGTCTTACCCTTCAACACGCATACTGCAGGAAATGTGGTATCAACAAAAGGTCAATGAAAACACCTTCTGCCTGTAAAACGTAGCCACAACTAGTCATCACACATTTGCAGAATGTGATCACAGCAGCCACGGACAGTTTCCAACTGGGCAGCAGAGAGCTGTGTACTTTGATCAGCTCCTGGTGTGAACATTTGCTGCAGTGGCCTCTCAATAACTTGCTGTAACTCAGTGTTTCTCAAAAAAAACAGTGAAGCAAGCCAACACAGATAGTAGCACAAGAAAGAGTCATCACAATAGATAACTTACAGCTGACAGACATTAAAACATAGTGGGCCAAAAGTCACAACAAAGAGTGGCAGCAAGATTAAGACTGTAAGATGATGCTCAGCCACCTCAATATACACCAGAACAAAGATCCACTGGGATGTTTTTTGTAGTACAGACGACAACAAGCTTGTGGTGCAAAGATCAAAAAATTATAAAATTACTTTGGTTGGATGTGACCTCTGTGTGTCTTCCAGGCCAACCTCCTACTCACAGCAAGGGTAATTAAAAGTTGCTCAAGGTCCTGTCCAGTTAAGTTTAAAGGGTGCAAAATCACCTCCAGGGAATCTGTTCTAATGTTTAATCACTCCCATTTTAAATGCTTGTAAAAATGCAACTCAGTTTCATGTATTCCTCTAATGGTTCAGTATTGCTATGTGTTAGGTGTTGACAGTACTACTGACGACACACTAGCAGTAAATTTCAACCCTTTTCCAATTTTAAGAGTCATGGGGTTTTTCCCCATACAGGTGCAGAACTCTGCATACACACTTAAGTTAATTGCACATGACAGTCTTGCTTTTCTTAAGTTATCCTTCCCAGCTCCTGGAATTGTCTCACAAACAAATCTGGGGAAAAAAGACGATTTCCACCTGGTCATATAAGAATGCAAGTAGAATCAGTTGTTTCTAACAAGTTACTCTGTTCTAAACAGAGTAACATCTTAGAAAAAAAAACCACCAAACAATACCTGTAGCTTCTTCACAATGTCCATGTGAGGACTTTGGGCCTGAAAGACATAGTGAACACAACAGCTACTTTACACTTTTTTTTTTCGGGGGTGGGGGAGGGGGGGAAGCTATGGTGAATAGTTGCGGGCAATCCAAATCCCGTAAGAATAGAAATCAATACTTCTAATTGTCTTTTCTACAAAGCACGTATCTGGAAACGTTGTCCTAATCAATATGAGAGCTGGTGAGAAGGTACCCATGGCAGGTCTTTTTATGGTAGAAATCCTTATTACGGCTAAGCCAATACACTGAAGCCTGAGCAGGTGATGCTGGGTGCTCCTGTGTCACGCTTTCTTTCTTCGGTACAAGACTGGGAAGAGAGCCCACAGTCTGCTTCTAAGGTGACTGTTCAAGAATAAAGGGCTGTTGCTATTCATTGACATTAAAACAGTGGTAATAGTTTCCTCAGAGAGCAGGGTTCAGGAACACAGGCATTCTGACTTTAAATACCACTTCACTATTGAAAAATGCTTAGTGAGGTCTAACTCTAATCTTGACCACAAGGACAGGAAGCTTCAGTACCAAGGCAATCTCTAATAGCCTAGCGTTATCTGAGTCATGGAAGAAGATATGGAAACTCATTAAGATTCATGAATGAGAAAGACAAGAAGCAGAAGTGAGAATGAACTCCACAGAAAATAGAGCCTACTCCACAGAAAATCACACAATTAGATAGAAATCAGTGGCTGACACTTCTTTCTCTGATTTCAAATATTCTGAAGAAAACAAAAATGACCAAAATGTAGCACTGACCAATCAAGCAGAGACATTACTTGAAATCTTGTTTTTCTCAAAATAAGCTTATGTTTAAGCAATTACACTTTCAAATGTCAGTACATTAATAAATTCATGTTATTCAAAGCAAACAAAATTGGAATTAGACAATGATAAGACCTTCCTGTTGTTCTGGAGTTGACTTATCTTCAGGCATTAATGTCTTATATCATAAATATATAGTTTCCAAAAATGTTTCTGCAGTGCTCAAGACAGTTACGTATTTCATCTCATCACTCAATACAGAAACATAAATCCTGCTGCAGGGACCAGGTACTGGAACTTTCACCCCTTTCTCAAGGGAAGGCTTTGGCGTCCTACACAATCAAGCTCTACTTGCTCTTTCTGGCAGTTTAATTTCCCTTCTGCAAAGTGGTCCTGTTTCAAGAGAAAATGTAGCTTTTTTCTTGGCATTGAGGAGTCTCCTACCATGTGGGAACAGTGAGTTCCCTTCCTGCTATGAAGGGCTGATAACCCACTTCCAGGGTGAATGTTCTCTCCACCACGCAATCCTACAGAAGGCATGCAATACAATCTCCTCCAGTGGTGATTTTAAATGAACTGACTAAGCCTGCCACTTGAAATGATCCCTAACTAATTAGGCCACATAAACAACATGCAAATATGCCTCCCTAACAATTTCAACATTATAAGTAGCAGAGGCATTTGCTAGAGTAGACAAAAATACTTCCTAGCATTTTCACAGAACTTAGAAGAGTTAGTTTAATGAGGTTCACAATCCTACATTATTTATTAGCCCTGGACAGTAGGTAATCCAACCTTCTTAAGCATGGATGTCTAGTATGATGGTCTGGATGCCATTCAGGCCTAACAGCAAGACATATGAACACAAATCAACACTTCCATCAAATTTTAAAGGTCTCAGTAAGTATTCACAAGTGTCTAATTACTTTCCAGTTACAGACAGGAAGAGATTGAGATAGGAAGAAAGAGTACCAGGAGAGAGAAAAGACTGGTGATGCTGAAGGCAGACTGCTTTTGCTTACTGCTGATACCTTCATCTGAAGGCCCACAAAGAGTATGGCCCCAGACGACAGAGTAAGTGCAACAGATGCACATAAACTGTCTTTTTTTGACTTTTCCCCCTTAAGAACATTGTATCAGGCTATTTATGGTTACTGAATCTTGTACAAAGGAAGTGCGATGATAGTGTGTGATAGCATACGTGCACATATACACTTTTCTGTTGCTAAAAATACTTTACAAGGACTCCACAATATTGTGACTATGAAATTAGATTTTCAGCAGTTTGATTTTGCAACTCTCAGACTGATTTATGTTTTCACACCAAGTTGCCTCCAGAATCTTCACAAATTAGTAACATGTGACAGCATTCATCCACTGGGGATTTGGATACTACTTTATTTGCAATTTTGATAAACTGTAATTACTTCAATTTTTAAAGCTATTACAGCTTCTAAAGATTTAACAAATTACTGATAATCTTATCTTTAAAGACAATTGTGTATTACAAAAAAGCTATCTTCAGATGTTACCAACATGATTTTAAACTAGTTTCCCGTAGAAAGAAGACATACATAACTTAAGTTTACTGGCAGATTTCATCAAGTTAAGCAGCTGGAAATAATCTTTTAATTTTAATGCCATTTACAGGACATTATTTTCAAAGCCAGACTGATTGTTTCACAGACAGAAAAACTAAAGGAAGATTTAACATTATTTGACAGAACTGACATAAGGGAGCCTTTTGTAAATACCCAATCACATCAGTAAAGCTTTATTTGGTGCAAGCTGAAAAATTACTCAGCTTAAGACACTGAGGCCTCCCCATTTCCACTGCTTATGAAATTGCTACAGTAACCAATCGCAGTGCCCAATTTTAAGATTAAAGCTCGCTTTTCATTTCTTAATTTCTCAGAATTTAAAAATGCAGTATGTATAGATGTTAAGAAGTTAGGGGTTTTATCCCACCTCTACACAAAGTTAGGCTGTTAAGAATAAAGCCACTGTATAAGAGATGCTGCCTGTTCTTAATTGAAGGGAGAAGGAAGAAAGGAGGTTTTTCAGAAATAGCAAAAAGCCACATCAGATATTTCCTATAATTTCTGAAACATTAAGTTAAAAGACAGTTCCACACATAGCTCAAAACATTTAAGGAATCAAGAGAACAAATCACTTAACACC
>JAYRBT010000042.1:21108010-21165777 GCA_036023395.1 Myiotriccus ornatus | reverse complement strand
CAGATAAGATCCAAGAACAGAATCCCTGCCTCGAATGTGCCCTGATGAACACACAAGTCAGCTGCAATATCCTCACTGAAGATCTTTCTGTTGTGGAGAAAGTACCAGTGGATCATTAAGTGATGTTACAACAAAAAAAAGGATGAAACAAGGGACTGTTGTTTGGCAAACCTAAGCCATAAAAGTGCTTGTCTGGACTTCAGTCTGCAGTTGTCCAGCAAAAAGATCCTTCACTCCTAATCAACAGATAGCTTACATTTTTCTGAGTGTCTTCAGATACAAGTTCATTTTTGTTTCCAGTACCTCCCAGAACCCCTCAGTTCAGTTAGAGCTGGGCAACTATTCAAAACACTCATTGCTTAACAGTGGATCACAGAAGACCAACAATTAAAATGTGGGTAAACAGCATAGCATATAAACCCAAATCAAACAGTACATAATTAAGAGAGTCATACTTTTATCAGACACAGCATAAAGATATTTTTAAATCCTATAACCTCAGTTCAGGACAACACATGGAAGACTTCAGCCTTCCTGAGATATGACATAACCATAACCACAAGCACGCTGCAGATTACAACATTCCAAGCTATCTCAGCTTAGCAGATCATTTACCAGCTGACATGCACAACCTGGGGTTTCCACTGATGAGCAAGCTGAACACCGTCACTTCCTGTTTACCTGCACAGCATCACTGCACCCCACTGAGCAGCACCTCACAGCTCAATGCTGCTGAAGCCCTGGCTGGCCAGAAAGCAGCAGACACATGGTAAGTTAGTTATTTGTGTTCTGTAGTTGAATTTGTACATATAGTTACTTTCAGAACAGACTGTGCTGCACACAGTCTGTCCATAAATTTGTCACTGTCCTACTGCCACGGAGCAAAAATTCTCACTACAGAAGAAAGATATTTTGTCTTGCAGTTCCACTCCCATCTCCAGCCTCCCAAGAGACACTCAGATTCAAGGCATATATGACTGTTCCTTTCCAAAGCTCAGGGAATATTTAGATGAAATGTTCAGGTCTACTTTCTGATTTTAATCCATTTTAAATTTATCAAGACTCCTAAGACTAGGATGATCCTTAAGCAACTAGAACATTGTACAGATACACAGATTAACCAGTTCTCAAAACTATGTTTCATGGTCATACACAGAAACTGCAGACTGGGATTTCAAACCACACAGATTCAAGTCAAGAATCAGTTTCATGCAACACATGGGATAAAACTGGAGCTTGAATCTGTTTTGTCCTGTTCCACTGCCTATTCAGCTATAAGAAAAATCAGGTCCCTTCCCTCAACATCTCTTCTACCAGCCTCCTTGTACTAAAGTCCTCTCTCTTCAGCCTTCACCAATCATTCCATTCTCTACAGAGTAACACTTTTCTAGATGCATATAGAACACATACTAGTTCCATATTTAATGCAAGTCCTTACGAGCAGATCCTCATACCCACTTTGAACACATGAAGGTGCTTTTAGGAAAAAAAAAAACACATTAGAATTCAGACCATTTTTTAAGAGTTAGATCCACTGCAGTTCCCTATCAACCCACTTAATGGTATATGTATCATGAAGTTCACAAGTAAAAATCTTTAGAACAATGATTAAATTGATTAAAGAAAGGATGTGAAGCATAAACTTCAGGAATTCAAGAATTATCCTAGCTCTGGAACACTCATTAATGAGCCCTTGAAAATGCTATTCAGCATCTACTAGTACTTCCAGGTCCAGATTTAAAAAAAAAAATAAAATAAAAATTTGCTTTGCAGACACGATGTTTAGGTGAACTTTACTTATGATCTTTACACTTGAAGACAGAAAATAATATGGAATTTTGACTTCTAATACTTAGAAAGTACTGAAATAAAACAGCTAAACGGTTTTAAAAGAAAAGAACTCTTTTATAAGAACACATTAATTTCATGCCAACATAAAACAAAGAACTCCCTTCAAAATATTAACAAATATGAGTAAATGCTATTAAAAGTAAACCTGCTTTGAATAACAGCCAGCAACTGGTCTCGCAATCGTGTATACAACTTGTGTCCTGTCTCATAAAGCAGACTCTATCCACTTACATAAAGGTACTTAGAGATGCAACCCCCCTCACACTTTCACTGTGCCACAATTCAACAGGTATTAATTCCTCATTCAGCAGTTCACATTTGAGCACAACAGTTTTGGGAATTCAAATCAGGTACAAGGACACATAACTGCACATAAGATTATTTTTTGTTATATACTAGCTACTGAGTCTGCTATGAATAAAGTTATTCCTAGTGACAAGTTTTAAAAAGCAGATAACCTATGGAAAAAAAAAAAAAGGCATGAAGATGTGTTACTTCTATGATCCCTGGCCATATTCAAAGCTTACTACAGGGGTAAAACACTAGACATTAGTTGAATGCCTGGGAGACTGCTGTTCTTTATTTAGTTTTGGCAACAGGCAATTGAAAGATGTTTGAGTTTACTTCTCTCCCGTGCCTCAGTTTCTTCATCTGTAGCACACTGATACAGACCTCTACCTCTATTAAGTGCTTTGAGAACTACTGATGAAGAAAAAAATATTATGCTGCCACAGACAGAAATAAATTATTTTTGGGGGGTGTGGGATGTGCGTGTCTACATTATCTTCTCTGCTAATAGCAAAGGTTAAGACGGGTTAATTTCCACATCACTAAGGTTATTTTTCTCCCCAGTGAATGAACATTAATTACTACCTGATAACCAGGTCACTGTTTGCTGTTTTAGACAAGGAAATGGAGATATTCTTTTACCATAGGGTACCTATGCTCCTTGAGTAAAGTGACATTTATTACAGCTAAAAGAGTTTCAATTGTCTCTGCCTGTTGGCGGCTCCCTCTTTGCAAGTACCTGCACTCTATTTACCAGTGTGCTGTGGAGGTCAAAAGCAACTTAAATTCCCCCATGTGCAAACAAAGTTTAGCAGTTTGGAAGCAGTGGCACAGAATGGTGGTCTTATATGGCCAGTTCTATGCAGATCTCGGGCATAAGAGTTATCACGCATTTCCATTTTAGACAAAGCATGGCTTCAAGTTCTTCCTACCAAACATACTGATGCTTTTATAAGTCACCATCACACTTGATTTTACACACTATATTTAACACTTGATTCTTAAGATGGAAATAAAAAGAGTACAAAGCACTGACTCAAAACTTCCCACCTACCTGGCCTTTCTCAGTGGTCTATTCCATTATAATCCTTTAGCAACAACCACCCCTGAAGTCTCAGTATGTAAGGACTGAAAAAATATAGGACGACACTCCCCTCACCACCCCTACTCCCCCCCAAAAAAGTAGTTTTGAAAACTAGGCACACTACCCTAGTTCTGACACAGCCCTTCAATAAGGGCAGTCTCATCACCCCATATATCTAGATTCTTTTACAAAAGGCTCCTTCTGAACTTACTACCCACTATCTGAAAATAAGTGCACAGAGGGCTGCTGAATGGGAAAGCTCCTTCCCTGGAGCTAAAGTTCTTCTTCTGTAACTCCTTAAGGTGCCAGAAAGTTACTTATCATGAGGTTGCCTGCTCTGCTGGACACAACCAGAAGAGCAAAAACTGTAAAGAGTCTACTTATTTACAGTTAAAAGGGTGCTTATATGACAAAAATGTTGTAGAATGAGGGCAGCAGGACGTATTTTTCCACTGCACTCAACACTTTGGTGCCCATGTCCAGTCACCAGTTTCCAGTCAAAGAAAAAAAAAATTAAAAATCACACAATACTTCTTTTTTCCTTCAGTGCAGATCTGGCAGTTCTAATGAGCAACCATAGGCAGAACTGAGGAACAAAGGGGCAGTGATATTGTTCTCAATCTTTTATTCTTTAAAATTCATATGTTTGGATGGATCAGAACAAAAGCATCCTCATTTGAAGATAATTACATCTCCATAACTGCTGTGTTCCTATTTGTAACTTGTGAACACTTTTCAGCAGCAATAACATATATGTTACATGAAAAGTTAAAAGTATGTATCCACCTGAATTTACAGGTAATATAAAAATTATTTCACTCTACTTACAACAGTACTGAAGTAGTACTATATCTCATGTGAGAAAAACAGTTTACACTAAAGAAAATCAATATTTATTAGATCAGTATAAGAGTTTAGAATCCATAGAGTCACACCAATATAATTAACATGAATACAGTATTTTAAGATATTTTAAAAACTCTTAAGACAAAACTCTTTCTTCCAAAAAACATCTAAAAGAAATATTAGGTCTGAAACTGACCTTTACTCTTTTTGTCTGAAATAATGAAATACAGCAAGTTGAGCCAAAAGATAAACTTTAACAAAAAACATTTAAGATGGCTTTGCTTGTGAGCACAGGAAAGATGAAACACTAACGACAATCAATCTATACTGCACTGGCAGTCCAATTAGCCAATATCATTACCCTAATCAAGCACCAGATTTGAAAAATTATATGCATCAGTTTCTGAACTACTGTTCTGCAAGTCTCCACGTCTGTTCAGGAGCTGACAGCAGCTGGCATGCTCAGTGTCACTGGTTCTTGCTGCTTGGGAGAACTGGTAACAGCTTTACTGTCAGGTCAAGTGTTTGTCACTTTTCAGAAAACCTCCACTATGCAATGGTAAGTTACAGTGTTTTATGACAATAGAATCAGCAGGTATATTGTTACACCACACTAACATAATAAAAATGTGCACTAATACTAGTAATAACCATTAAAATGGGGGAAAAAAGTCATTAATAACATACTGATTATTTTTTTCAGATGTATAACACCTTTGGAAACTAGATAGATGAAACTTAAATCCCAAAGCAGACATTGGGTTTCAAGGTTTTGTGCAGGTATTCCCTTCCTTTGTGCTCAACTAACTACACCGATTGCTCTGAGCACCTGAACAGCCTCAATCTGTTAGTGAAGAAACAGAAAGCTCTTAATGTGGAGTGTATGAAAGATAATACCAGTCCCAGGAGTATATACTTTAGAAAAAACAGGCTGATTACCCAATTAAGACAGAGTTCAGGAAAAATCACATCCTACTCAAAAGACTTTATGCTAGTATAGAAATTCTCCCAATCTCGGAAGAAATTATCACAGCAGTGGGACCTACATAGCAGTGCATTAACGGGTTGCTAGAAGTTTAGTATGGTTGCTTTTATGAACATCAGATCAAAGGCTGTATAACTGGGTCCTTGAAAGACCTAGAAGTTAAACTGCCAGAAGCTTCAACACTGTGGTACAAACGCTTCCTATAGGAAAATGGTGATGGAGTGTGTCAGTCACTCAGCTGAACCTTGAAGAAGCCTGGTGGGGTGGGGATCTTGATTTCCTGATAGTTCAGTATCCACTCCGGGGCACATGGATTATTTACGGAAGATGAAGCAGATTTATAGGATAAATTGAAGGCTAGCCAACCTCCTCAATGGAATTATAACACTGAACATTTGTTATTCAAAAGTGCATCCTTAGAAGGCCACTGCCATTCACTATGTGGTGTACAATATGACATACAACTTCTCTATACTAGTTGATGCGGAACTAAGAGCTCTAAATCTGCCAATTCCTATGTAAAAGCTTCAGTTCTGCAACAAACACTACAGTCCTCTGAACAACTGCAAAGTCAAAGAAATGACATGTCTGTCAGCCCACTTCAGGACTACGTTACTCTGACAAACCACGGCACCATTCTGCACTTAATGAAGTCCCCAAAGCATCTGAAGTGAAAAAACAACCTTCATGATGCATGGCAGACTTCTATATTGATGGCTGGTTTGTTTATTTGGAATAAGCCAACTATGTAACATCCTTTGCTAATTCAAACTTGCATCATAGTGATACTGTTTGTATGTGGTGATCTTGGAGAAATTATTTCCAGCATATTGGTACTGCATCGTTTCATGGCTGGAACTATTACTTCAGCCAGAATTGACACGCAGGCCACCATCCTGAAATAAAGACTAAAAGCACTCAGCTTCTAAATCCATGACGGATTGCTATCTTCCTTCTGCTCTGAAGCAAGTGCTACTTGCTGTGGGAGAGAACTTCTTGTACATCACTAAGGATCACTAGGGGACCAGTTCCTGCTAGTGCTGACTTATAAAAGTGATATTGGGAAAAAAAATATGGCTTGAGGGGGAAAAAGGGAATCACCAGACACTAGAGGAGACAAAAGTGTCTACATAACTGAGGCATGCAAACACTGTCTAACAGATCTAGTGGGCACAGAAGACAGAACCGAAAAGGTTCATGAGCTCGTACCTCTACATCCCAGACAGAACCGATGATCAAGGTGAGATATCAGAACAGACAGAGTATGTCATGATTAAACTATCATTAAATACGCTACACACCTTAAAACCATCTCTAGAGCTCAAGTCAGAAACAAATTGTTGCATTTGAACTGACCAAAAACTGCTAAAACACTCCAAAATGCAGCTTCAGGTAAGATTCCAAGAGAACTCAGGACATCCCTGGAACCTCTGAAAATGGACAGAACTTGCTCTACCTAATGCAGTCTGTAGAAGCACAGCTACAAGTTAGCTACATCTCCTCACAAAAATTTTTTTCCTCTGAAATCAGAGGAGATCAGAAACATGATGATATCAGTAACAGATACACTTAATAATTTGTCCACTGCAGCAGGTTGTTACATGTACAGGAACACTTTCATTTGCTGGAAAATTCTAGACACCTGCATTTTCTCAGGTTTCCAAAAGCAACTTCTAGGAGCAGAAAGACAGTATTGAATTTTGTTGCCATAGTGAAAGCTAGATCTGACTTTGACTTAAAGTCAAAGCAGACAGTTATGAGCACAGCAGCAGGGCTGACCCTTATACTGTGATGAATATGCTACTAACAACACTACAACAGACAGCTCACGTCTCCCCAGCACCACAGTTGTTTTTGTCTCCTGGCAGCTTCCACTGCTTGTGCAAACATTAGTTACTAAAGAGCAGGGCCACTTTCTGGATATGGTGGCTAATGGTACAGCAGAAAGCACATCTGCACAGAGGAACAAACTCTTACCAGTACAACACAAATCAGGTAACGATGACCCTATCCATATCATGTATCAGGAACTGTGTTTATACCAAACCCACGCTCATTATTAATTTGGATGACTACTTGCTAGCACTCAAACCTGTGCCAGGAAGTGTGCCAATAAACTGAACACCATGGACAGTCATGGGACTATGTCTGAGCTCATGCTGCTGCCCTATTTCAGTTTATTAGCATCACTGTGTTAGCACAGCTGGCTCACAGATCAGAGGTGAGAAAAATGACAAGGTGCATCCTTCTGCCACCAAACTTAAAAGTGTGCTGTGTACCTCCCATTTTGAGCCTGTCGGTTCTGGTTATCTGGGACATAAAGGCATGATCCAGACAGGTATGGCCACTATGAGGGACGGAATCCTCCATCATACAGTGTGAAGCAGATCAGCAGCATGAGTACTTGTTCCACAAGTAAGCTTCATCTAAACAGTATGAGGAGGGCAAAGAAACAGACAGGATTTGTTGTGTACAGGTAGAAAAGCCCAGAAACGTTCAAAGAGGCTATTAAGGAAAAGTCTCAATGAAGAACCAAAACATTCAAAGAATGACACAAAAATATGAAGTGAAAACCATGACATGGAGATCTACATATCCCAGCAAAATATTCAGCACCAAATCCATCTCCATGCATCCTAGCAAATGAAACTGTAACGCAGTTACAGGTTTATTGCATCTAGATGCTTGAAGTAAGGCAAGGAAGGGCATGCTCTGGGCAGAGATACAGATTTAAGATTAGTCTCTCAAGAACAGAAATACTGGCACCTGGAACTGTTATGGACAAATCTCTTAAGAGACAAAACTAAAATATTTTTAAGGAGATAAATGGCTTGTTGAATCGCTGGTGAGTTCTAGAGATCAAGTGCAACCGGCACTTTCTGCTGCAGTCACACTTTAAGACCTTGTATTAAAGTTCAAGCTACACAAACTGAGCACATTGCTAACAGTACAGTTTAGCACAAAGAGATCAACATTGTTTAAGAAAGGTCAAAATGACAATACCTACTGTAGGGCTAAAAAATACTGGTTGATGTAACATTGCAAAAAATTAAGCCCAAACCTATATTTTTTAACTGTTAATTTTCAGGTTACTAAAAATAGAAACACTAATAAATGCGCGCTCAGTACAAAGTGAATTTCATATCTGAAATACTCTCAACTACAAACTAAAGCAAATAAAATAAAAAAACAGTACTGCGTTTTATTTATAAGAAAATATTGCTTCCTTCTTTGCAAATGCAAGGGGACGCTTTTGCCTGTGGTATTACACAGAACACACACCACTACAGGATGTTCCTAGTTTTCTTCCTCTTTTCAGTTAACCACAAAAATCAAGCACAGTTTTACAAAGTGCAGCCTATTTGGATGCCTTTGTGTATATTTAGTGTCATAAGCCAAGTGATGTTTCTGTTTGCTTTGGCTGACTGAGGGGGAGTAAAGGGAAAAAATGTCTACTTACAAAGAATGACCACATCTTAGCTGTGCTCAGAGAGAGCTGTCACATGGTTAGAGGAGCAGGAAATAACTTACAGTTCACTCGAAGCAGGACTAAGCAATTCTGTGGTTTCAGATCTGAGCCTGTAGAGTTGCTGAAGCTGTATCTTCCAGTATACAGCTTCCTAATATAGCAGCTTATGAACTGGAGAGTCTGGTCCTCCCTGGAGAAGCAGCAGTGGAGGGTGGAGCAGTGCAAGAAGCCTGAGGAATGCCATACTCTGGGTTTTGCTTCCCCCTCTGATATCCACCAAAAGTTCTCTTGCCTATAGTAATATTAGCAATTACTTTGGGTAGTGAAGATGATATAGGTGAGAAATGTGTAATGGCCAGGCCTTGGGCTAAAGCAGACTACGTTCACTGCAGCAAACAGCTGGCTGGCACAGAGACTCCTCTCCTGTCTCCTTTCTTGTGCAGTGCACTGCTGAGTAGAATACATGCCCTGTCTATCCCAGCACTGGGTATGGATAGGACTACATGTCTGATGACACAAAGTTCATCAGCAAGAACAAAGCAGTTGTGGGACTGTTAAGTAGAGGGACTAAAGGAGTAGAGAGAAGAACAGGGAGGAGGAGAGTCAGTCCTACCTGGAGATCTTTGTGCAGATTATGGATGCAGGGGCTGAAAGAAGAAAGGAAGATCCTAGAAGCACTTTAGATAAGAGGGGGAAAGAGGAAGTAAAAAGAGGAAACCCTTTTGCTGGGACAGGACAGAAAACTTGCTAAAAAAGGAAAAAAGAGCATGTATGATAAGAGAGGGCAAGGAGATCCTGATGAAAATGGAGACACGAGATTTGGAGGACAGAGGACACTGTGCAATACACATCAGCAGGATAGGACTTACAAAAGAAATAGTGGTTAAATTGATTCATAAAACATAATTGCCAACTTTTTAGTAATTGGCTGCATAAAAATATTAAAGATATTAAAGCATTATTTCCCACATAGAATCTAAATTTTTTTTTAAGTCTCTAAATTACTGTTATAAAACATACTAAGGAGATTGTAAAACATCTGTTACTTTTCTTTATCCCTAACACAGAAAAATATTAATACAACAAATTAATACTAATTTCTTTTCTTATCCACAAATCACATACAGATAAATAAATCTCTAGGCCAGTACTTTGAGAGGAGCGAAAGCATTTACAATTTACTGCTAAAGTCCCACTTTCAAATATTCTTGTACTCCAACAAGAGACAGCAAAACAAGTATTAGGCCTTGTTACTTAATCTCAGCAAGTAGTCTCTAACTTTTGGGAAAGCCATCATCAATAACACTTGAAGTAAATACAAAGGGTTTGCAAAAGGGTTTGTAATCTCAGAGGCAAGACTTATCTTTACATAATTAAGAGTTCAAATAATTAAATACAGTTTTCTCAGCTGTTCAAAAAGGCAAAAGTCATTTTCTTTTGCTAGGTTGGCATTTCTCAAACTGTAGGCACAGTATCTTCACATATAAAATATGCTTATACTGGAACATATCTGTGTTCACTAAATACACCACTCTGATGCTGCAGTGGCTAATTAACAAAGGAGATAAAGGCAAAATAACACATTTGAACTGGAGAGGAGATGAATACAGGGGAATTCTGAATTACACATAAGATTCTGAAGGGCAAAATGGTGTGTGAAACCGTCTCACAGAAACACAACCTTGATTAGCAAGCCTCAGGGTGATCTTTCAGCTTTAAGCTAGACACACTGGAGAACTGGAAAACGTATTAAACTGTTGCTCAGAAAATGTAAAAAGAAGAAAAGCTGCCTTAAGAGTGAGGATTTCAATAGCCAAACAGTAGAGGGAAAACTGCCTCACCAAGGTGGGGACGCATGTGAAAGTGCCTAAGGTGAGCTGCAATCTGCAGATCTGTCAGTATGTCTTGGAGCTTTGCAGCAACAGTTTCCTTGCCAGCAATGATTATCTCCACAGAACATTATGTCTACAGGAACTGAGTAATTCATTTAATGAACTCATTCCAGAACCATATACTCTTAACACAAGCATTCCAATTTGAGATGCCTGAAGTGTCATTCTCTGCACAAAGAGGTATCAGCAAAACTGTCTACCTTTACCTTATGGGTATCTGAGAAAATACTACCAAATTTGAAGAATTAATCAAATGAGAAGCTTTTTAAGAAAGTGTCCCCATGATTGTTTGCACTGCATCTTCTCTTTTTCCATTTGGCCCTCCTAGAACACTGCTCCTTCATGTGACGATCACAGCACACTTCAGGGTCTTCAAATTTAACTGCAACTGTCTCTGAATGTAACTGCACACCTACTGTTCCCATTTTATTGCTTAGCCAGCCATAAACATGTCTGGAAGCCACAGAAGTTGGTGTGCCAGTGTACTCAAGCAAATACCTTGAGAAACTAAACTGTCTTCTACAGTAACCGAATCATGTCCCGGTACAGCAGGCTATTTAAAACCTCTCATGAAAATACACTTCTAGTTCCACTAAATCCACTTTGTATGATTTATTGTTACAAGGAAAACAAACTGTCCAATAAAAAAGAAAATCCCTCTGTGACCCAGTAAGACTTAATGTCAGCCTTTCTTGAGGAAATTGTACCCTAACCTACCATAACTAACTCTCTCTAGTTCCTATGACACATTTTCGTTACTTCCTGTATTTTATTATCTAGGTATTAGGTCATGAAACCATAAGTCTCCTGCACTATACTAAGTTTTATTTCTGTACTACAAAGATTCCTCAAGAGACAAGCCTACGAAACATGCTCAGTGGAGCACACCACAAATCTTACCACACAGCTTTAAGTCAAGAGCAAACTTTCTCAGCAAACTGAGCATTCAAAAGCTCCACAAATCCCATCTACTCTGCAGACAGTTCCGTCTGCAAAAGGTCGATGACAGAATCGGGTCTTTTATCACGCTGGGTAATGAACTACTGCCAAGTTCCCAGGTGCCACTCACTCATCATATACAAATCATTTCAATGCTTCACTCCACCCATTCCAGCACTAAGCAATTGCTGCCATTGCTGTCACCTGCAGCCACTACTAATGACGGCAGTAGATGAGTTCTTAATGCTGGCACTACTAGAGACACTAACAGTGGAGCAATAAGGGTCTTAAGTCCTAAAGAAAAAATGAGTGAGCTTTTTTCAGGGGGAAGTACCAGAACTCCTTCAAAAGAAGAAATTTGAGACCTAAAATTAGAACACTCCATTATCATGTTTTTACCCTGAAATTTCATGGTCTAAGATGGAACTTACACATTTTATTTGCTACAAATTTGGCTTATACTAAATCTTTGACAACCCCAGAATAAATAATCACAGAGAAAAACATTCTAGTGATAACAAATTCAAAACAGTATTTACAAGCAGATAATGCCAAGAAATCACATCAATCTTCCATTAAAGGAAGAACAAAGTAGTCTTTATGTTGACATATTTGCATGAAATAGCAAAGTCTTTATCTTCTAACAGGAAACTACCTCTTCCTTGGGTGTTCTCCTAAGCAAGGGGTATCTGTACATCTTGGTGGAAATCTTGTATTCAAAACATGACTGTTCATCTGAATCCTACATTAAACCTTTGCCCTCCTCTAAATACCTCAATATGATTCTTAGCTGTGAAGAACAACTAAGTTACAACACAACAGCTTATGCCTACAAATTGGTTTTGTACTGTTGTATATGTACACTATAAGATTCCAGATCTCTTATCAAGAGCAGGAGTGGTATGCTTTGACCAGCTAATTAACCATGGAGATGCTAAGAGACTTTCGGCACTTTATCTCAAAAACAGAGAAAAGATCTACAAAGATGCTCAGAAAAGAATTTAAGAGCGCTGAAGACTTTAATAGAGTGACACACTTGTTCTAGGTCTATCTCACTAGATAACCTTCTGTTTAGTAACACATAATGCTTCACAGCAGATACAAACCAACTGTAGAAGGACTCACTCTGCATGTCAATACTTAAATTTATATGTCTAGCACATGAGGTACAAGCACGGTCAGGAGAGATTTAACCACTACAGCCACTAAAGCAGACAGAAATTCAGCTGAAGTTTTTATGTTAAAGTAAGTTGAATTGAAGATTTAGATAAATGACAGTGAGGTTTACTGACAATGTTGGGATTTTAACATCTAAATTTCTGTCTCACTGCTGAACCAAATCTCATGAATTGTTGCTTTGTCTCAAATACATACAGCTATGAGATGCAATAGTGTTCACAAGCGGTCTCAAAACATTTCTCATCCATGGGTAAATAATGTGTTTACAGCATAGTTCACTGCCTTAGCTTAATAGCAAGTTGAGAGGAAAACAAGCACGAGAAACATTTTATGATAAGGACAGTTGTTGAGCCACTTGCTGAAGGGTCTGATATGACCCTTTACTGTGAAAATCAGTTTTATAGGCACAGGTTTGGTTCAAAGGAACTGTCAAAACTCAGTGTCATTCCCTCTACAATGGAAGATTTTTGCTGACAAGTTGTTTAGGGAACTGACTCTAGTGGATACCAGTGAGGCATCTGAAGATGTTACATGTCTTTTGTAGAACAGGACAGACCTCAAAAGGTATCCAGGCGTTAACTCTCAATGCTCTTCTGTTCCACAAGATTCTGTCCTTTACACGTTGTCTTATTCCTCCAAATTTTGTTTAAAAACAAATGCAAAAATGAGAGAATCACCACTGAACTGATGACTCAGTTCTCCTTATCTGTATTGGAGATAAATCTTTTTTAAACTGCAATGTCAACTTTCTTTGTATGTACAGACTGCAGCTTAAACTCAAACTGAGAAGTCCCAGCACTTCTCAGGCACGTAAAGTTGCCTGTTACTTGAGAGTGGACTGCAGGTTTGGGCAACTACAAGTCTTAGTTCATGCTGTTTTCATGTGCACAAGTAGTCTTACAGGTCCTTTTCTGATAAAACCTTTAAATCTTATCAATTAAGACCTGTAACTGCCATCCAGGTTTTTATTTTGTTTTATCTCAGCTATTACTGTAATTTGTCCTTTGGCTCTGATACACAAACTTATTCTGGTCACATGCACTTTAAAAGCAGCCAAAACAGTTTTCTTAGTTTACTGCTGTGTCACTTCTCTTTTTGCATTCTTCAGCAGTTCCTGTTTACCATATCAACCATGGCAAGATCTTACAAATAACAACATATTCCCAGCCTTACTCACTACACCTTATCCAAGTGTTGAGATCTGCTTTTAAAGCAGTATAAAATATCCATACTCCATATGACCTAATGCAATCAAGTACATACTTATCGTTTTCTTTCCTAAGGCTTCTCAAAAAATTATTTCTGCAGAATAAACTAGTTTTTCATCTGTGATATTTCTCAATAATATTAATCATGCAAATTATAAAAGTTACTTCCCTATTACAAATTAATGGGAAATCTAGTGCTTGCTTTTTCTTATGAAACTCATCCCTCAGAACAAATTTAAAGTAACTGATTTGTAACTAACCAGATTTAAGCAAAAACTTCCAAGTTTGGCATAATCACAAAAATATTTCAGTAACATGCACAAAAGTAATCTCATAGCTCACCTTACTGTAAGTTTACATAGAACTTTATTTCCACATTATGATAAAAAAATAGTTAAACTTTCTACAGATAGCAAATTTTAACCTGGCCTAGATAACAAATGCCACAAACCTGAATGAAAATTAGTGACATGCCTAAACAACAATGGAAGTCCTAAAGGGATACATTACACTGGATACCTGCTGCAAGTAGTTCTTCATTTGGATTCATATTTTAGCCAAATTAACTATATCTGAAGCTTTGACTATCAATGAGTAGCTTGATTTTGGAAGCCTGATCTGTCATGGGCAAAGGCATTTTAATTACTCATAGATTCAGATAAACATTTTACAGATCAGCAAGTTGGGGGTGGGGAGGAAGAGAGTAAAAAGGAAAAAAAAAATCAATTACCCTCTCTATGTACACTGGCCTACTAGTCAGTGAGATTCTCAAAGTATCAGTCGTAGTCTGGAAAATGGTATCAACCTCAGCAAGACACAGAGCAATGGCTCTTCACCACTTTACCCGCTCCCAGGTGATTTTTGTATTTATCAGTCATCATTACTTAAGATGCCATTGAAACTATGTCAGTTCTGGACTTCATCCATTGTAAGTGCTCAATCAAAATTATACTACTTGATAAATTCCTTTGCTTTTCTATAGAACAAAACTCAGGTAGCTGAATCCTTAATGTTATTTCAAAGTAGCTGCCTTGTTATCCGTCAGAAACAGAGTGCCATATAGTTTCTTAACCAAGCCCTTCAGGCCTGAGAGAAGCATTATGCCCTCCATAAGAGCTCTATTACTACAAAGAGCATCTAGGATCACAGTTTAGACTCTCAACTTCCTCTGGTGTTCGTTGCAGTAGTGATCTAAACATGAGGTCTACTCAAACAAAACCTAAAATTATATTGATGTGGGAGATGCACATCCCATCCAGCAGCCTCTCCATGCCCCACAGTGACAGAAACACCACCTGTAGCAGCCAGGGAGCCCAGACATTTCAGCTGATATGAAAGCAACCATGTAGTGTCCTACAAAACTTGCAAAATCTTCCTTCCTTAAAGAGCACCATTTACAGTCTGAAGCTTAACTAATGAGTAATTCAAACACGGATATTAAGAGATCAAATATCCTGTACATTACAGCAAGAAGATATTTATCAGCACAGCATGTTACGCTTGAGTCAGGCTAGAAGGTCTAGAGTACCAAGCTGGGCTCTGGCAGACACTGTGGATTCAAGTTAGACAGCTGAAGCTGTTACCATCTCCAGGTGCTCATCCCTCTTCTCTGACAGACACTGCCCTCCAAGGGACAGAGATACTCAATCTGTACATGGATTTCTTTCTGAATTTCTCTCTCATATCACACAGGAAGCCAAAATGCCTGGTTAAACATCTCTAGAGCTTCAATACACAAGCCCTCATGATTGAGCAAAGACCCTCAACTGTAGTAAGATGAGCCTATGTTTGACTTAAGAGAGCATATAGGGCTGGGGAAAAGAACGGACCATGATTAGAAGGACCTCATTGGAAAGTCATCCAACATTCAGAGTAAACCATACGAACGTGCAGTTTCAAGCAAGCCACGTCTAGAAAGCTGCAACCTGTCACAAATTGCATGACAACCACATTGCGTGAAGCTATTTACCTCCAGTCTGCTTTCAACATACTATCCGTGCAGAAAAGTTGAGAACTTGAGTAGGTGTTACAGCTGAGTATAACAAAAATTCAAAGTGTGTTCACTTGACGAGAAAACCCAAGCTGTAGAAAAAAACCCTGAAAATCAACTTACACACACAAATTCATGCACTATTTTTTATATTTAGAGAAAAATTGACACTTTTTTCTTTTTTTAGCAAAAAAGCTGAAGATATAAAATGTATGCCAGTTCATTTAACTGAAGGTGGTTTTTAGGAATCCACACTTTTCAAAACGCATACTTTATGGTTGCACCTTCTGACATGTTTAACTTACAGCATCTTATTTAACCCACCCCAATGTAAATATTCTTTACTTCCTGTTCAGTTACTGCATCTTACACTTGCCTTGCAACAAGCAGTTTGACTAACAATACCATTTCAAAGTCCAAAGAGTTATGTGGAATCATTACGACTACACAGATATCCTGCTTTAAGTCACAGTTTTAAGTTCATGAAACACTCTCGACGGCTTTACAGCAAGTGCCTAACAGTATTTTAGGTACTCAAAACAGAACATCAGAAGACATAATTTTCAATGGATTCCAAAAAGCAACATTTTTTTCAAAAATGCTATTTTTTTTTTTAAAAGCCGATTCTTTTCTAATATGAGTGGTTAACTTTTGAGGCCTTCAAGTACTTCTTTAATACAGATAAGTACAGCTTTGGCACAGTTTTATATTAACATGCAAGAAGGTATTCTGAATACAAACTTACTGATACAGAAAGAGGAAAAAATGCAGTATTTGAGTTACATCAGAGTACACGAACCTCTTGTTTAGGCTAAGAAAAGTACAGACTAAACCTAAGGCAGGCCTAGCACTGATGCGAGCCTTCGTCAACACTGCTTTGTTGTACCGCTGGTGCACCTGGGGCCCGTCCCAGCCTCGTCGAGCAATGGGACTTGCAGAACGCCGAGCCCCGCGGCTGCTCCTCGCCGCCGAGCTCCGCAGCGCCCGGCTCAGCTGCAGGGCCGGGGGAGCTCCACGCCCGAGGGACAGCGAGGCGCGGAAGGACGGTGCCCACCGGGGCATCCGAGGCGGTCCCGGAGCCGCCCGGCCGGGGCGAGGCCGGGCCCGGCGCTCAGGGCCAGCCGAGGGGCCGCCGCCGTCCATCGCCCCCCGCCCCGCAAGGGCCGGGCGGGCAGCGGGGCCCGGGACGGAGCAGCGGAGCGGGACGAAACTTCCGCAGCCCCAACTTCCCGGCGCCCGGCCGGGCTGTCCTCACACGCCCCCGCCCGCCCCGGGCCCCGGCCCGCCGCGCCCGGCTGGGGACGGCGCGGCGCGCCCCCCGCCCCTCGGGCCGGGACTCACCACGCATTTCTTGCCGAGGAAGCCGAAGAGGCTCTCGTTCTCCTGCGGGGTGAGCAGCAGCGAGCCCACGTTGGTGACCCGCCGCGGGGGCTGCTGCTGCGGGGCGCCGCTCATGGCCGGGGCCGGCCCGGCGCTGCCCTCGCCACCCTGCGACCGATGGCGCCCGCGGTCCCTTCCTCCTCCTCCTCCTCCTCGGCCGCCGCCGCCGCGGCCTCACAGCAGCCGCATCGCGGAGCCTCCCTCGCGGAGTCAGGGAAGCAGGGAGGCTGGGAGGGGCGGCGGGGCCTCGGCCGGCTGCCGGTCTGCGGGGAGGGCGCCGGGGAGGGTGTTCCGGGGAGCCGGGAGCGGTGCAGCCGCGCCGGAGCCGCTCCGCGCCGGGGCCGATCCCGATCGCTCCCGCCCCTAAACTTCCAACTCCGGCCCGGCCCCGGCGGCCGCGCGATCCAACATGGCAGCGGGGGCGGGCGAGACCACAGCGCGCCGCAGCCGGGGGGGGAGCGCGGCGAGCGCGCGGCCGCCGCGACCATGCGCCGTGCGGGGGGAGAGCGGGGGAGTCGCTTTCAGTTCCCGCCCCCGCGGTACCTGCCGGGCCGGTCCGGGCCGGGATAGGGACGGCGGGAGAGGGGGCAAGGGGAGGAGGGTGAAGATGAGGAAGGTGAAGTTGACGAAGAGGAGGAGGAAGAAGAGGAGCGGTCACCGCCGCCTGTCCCGGGTGGGAGTCTCCGGGATGCTGCCGCTGTCCCGGGGGCCGTGGGAGCGGCCGGGGCTCCGTGAGGGGCAGCGCGGCCCGGACACCGCTGGGTGCTGCGGGCGGGGGACGTGCGAGGATCCCCGGAGCGCGAAGGGGCCCGGCAGGGGTTAAACGTCCCCGGAGCGTGGGGAGTCCGGGCGGGCCTCCCGCGGGTGCGGGAACCAGCGTGTGCTGGAAGCCTTTCCATTGTCAGTGGAACCCCACATAACTGGTAACTAAAAAAATCTTTCCTCCTCTTGCGGCAGAAAGGAAGGGTTTCCCCGTGGTTGGCGGTGCGATTGCCCACCCGGGGGTGTCACCCACCCCTCGCCTCACGCTGCCTGCCGCGGTCTGAGGTGAAACACCTCAAAATAGGGGTAGGCACTTCAGGCTCTCTGGGGGTCAGCTGCTGAGGAGAAATCACGTACACAGTCAGCAGCCTTTGTCAGACGGATTTCTCTCCCCCCTGCTTTGCTTCACAGCAAGTAGCTGCGATGGAGATTGAAGACCTTTCAACGCCCTAAGATCCAGAGCGCAGCTGTCCTATGCCCAACGTGGCTTTCAGCTGCACAAAAGGAATGTTCACTAAGGTGAAAACCTGATAACAAAATGAGCACTTTGCTAGTTTTCTGTGGTTTGAGGTGAATATGTTGACTTCTCATCCTCTGATAAATTACTTGTCCATCTGGCAGGTGGTAAAGCAATCCCCCCCTCGCAATTTACTTTGTATTGTAGGAAAGAACTGAAAAAGCACAGGAGGAAAATCTGGGGACACAAGTCTTTATAGAAAGCTATACTGGCTTCTCTTCATATGTTCCAAAAGATCAGGCTGGAACAGATGGCAGCCCCTTCTGCTCTACTTATAGGCCCTTTTGCCCCTGCTTAAGTGCCTGTAACTGTGTCCAAAAAGTGTAAGGGAGATATATATTGCAGCATTAAAATAATTTGAAATGCAGGCATATACGGGACTCCTCAGTCTGCAGGTGTCACAGAAGGGAGTTGGGTCTTATTGTAAAGCAAAAATAGTAGGAACCAATGCTTCTAAAGTATTTCTCAGCAATCCTAAGTTCTTCGGTTTTACACACTTCTGTGTATAAGTATGTTCATATTTTAGTGGAATGCGAAATATTTTAGCTATAAAACATAGGCAGCATTTTTTTCGTTGCAAATGCACACAAAGAGATAAAACAGATGGAAGTACTTTACAAGATACTAGATATTTTGTGCGATTTTGGGGAGGGTTGTTTGGTTTTGGTTTGGGTTTTTGGCTTTTTTTGGGGGGCAAGGGGTGCATGTTATATTTCATAAAATAAACAGTTATTGTATAGCCAAAGCCATTTTGAGGATATTTACACACCTCCCTTATTCGGTCATAGTGTAAGTATCTAAAAATATAGTATACTTTTGATGGATACCTGCTGGTACTGTCCTCACCTTCTAAGCACTTGCGTTCCTTGATTTATTTTTTTTTTCTCGTTTCTGTTAGCTTTTGATGTTCCTGTATAGATCTTGCCATTCAAAGAGAGTTCTGGGTGTTACGGGTGGTACATTTTGCTTCATACTGTTCTTTTCAGACCAGCTCGCTGGTAGTGTTCCTAAGGGCCTTGTAACCTTCAGGCTCTATTGTTAGGATTTTGTTTGCTTTTTTAATAGGGGTATGCAGGAAAGGGAAGAAAAAAGGTCTATTTTCATACCCTAGGTTTCATTAAAAATGCAAAAGCTGTTTCTGTTTTTGTATCATGGCTAAACATTGAGTCCTAAAGGGAAGTGGAAATATGGTACATCCAAGAGATCCACTGAAAAATAGATTTTTGTCTTCGATATTTCTGTTTGCAGCAATAATTGCAAAGAGCTGCTATTTCTGCATAAAACTTAAAATTTAAGTGAAGTTCTCTCAAGGAAAGCCACCAGGTAGAATTACCTATCTGTATTTTGAAGAAATTGCAGTGGTCTTGCAGCCTTAGGGAAATTACAGTTGTTTATTTGAGGCTGTCCGCTGAATTTCTCACTGTAATGCTTAGGGTTCAAGCTGTGTTACCCATTGCTGACGTCTGTGAACTTCATGGGAAGCTGCTCTTGTTTCACATTTTTCCATTTCAGGATACCAGCTCATAGCACCAAGGTACTGAAATACATTGGAAATTGCATAATGTGTATCAATATAAGCAAGATCTGTATTATAAATCTCTATTTCATAAACAGATTTTATTACCTTTGTCAGACTTAGCTTTGACAGAAAATTGAATTTTGTCTTTAGATGTGAATCTCTATAGCAGTTGTTCATACTTTGAGTTTCACAGTTTAAATCTTTGCACAAGTTGAGAACTAACATTCAGCAATCAAAAATGAAGTAAAAAGATGAGGAAAACTTTCTACTTAAAGTTAATTTTTCTAGTGCTGCAAATCATACATTAAAGGTTTTATTAAAGACTAAATTATATAAAGGAAAGAAAAAGTTAGTTCTCCAAGGATTTTTTTTTTTTAATAGTGTTTCCCAAATCTTGATCTTGTCCCAGTCCTGAATTTAAGTCATAGTTTGGTTTTCTTATTTTCCATAAGATGAAGAGAAGGTTGATTACACCAAAGAACAATCAGGTGTAATGCAGAATGCATCTATCCACAGGGGAAAAAAAAAAAATTCCCCCTGTCTTTCCATCTTATGTTATTCTCAGTGACAAGTAGAACTGTCTGGGACAAGTGCAAACCTCGCTGTAGCAACCACATCAGCATGGCTGGGGGAGATCAGGAGTGGGAGCTGTGATTACTGTCACCGCATGGGAGGGACATGTCAACAGGGCAGCCCGGGAGTGAGCAAAACGGAGCAAGAGCTTCTTTCCCTCAATACCCTTCTTGGTTGGGCCTGAAGAAAACATCAGCCCACTCACTGCAAAACCGCTTGGTAATTGAAAAAGAGGAACTGTCTTTGTGGTTAGAAGTGGGTTTGGAGCTGTGAAGACACAAGTTCTCTTTTTTGAGTAAACCACATTGTTTTCCTTTGCAGGGAGCTCATCGAAGAGGACTGAGTTTGCATTACTGGATCGATGTCAAATAACATATTAGTTATTTTACTGATAAAAGGCCCATTTGCTTCTGCTCTCTGTCTACTGAACCTTTAAAAGTTTAGGAATTACAGCCCATTCTGTAGGTAACTAAATCATCTATTAAGTTGCGGCTCATTTCAGATTCAGTCACTGCATTTCCTTTCTCAGAGATTTTGCATTATCTGTTTCAGACGAGTAATAGTCTGGAAGAAAGAGGATCTGAAGCCTATGGTGGAGGGGAGTTTTCCCTGTATTGAATTGTATGCTGTAGATTTCAATTACAGAACGACATGAATTAGCAACAATAGTTGCAAAAGATGACAAGTTTTACTTTAAATGGACAGTAAGACCTCTGATGATTCCATATGGATGTGGAAGTGTAGTGTCAGTAGGAAGAATCCTCTCCTTTGGTGGGCAGGCCGTGCAGCAGAGCGTCCTTGCTGCGGGAGTGAGCAGGCTAGAGCCTGAGAACCAATGCTGTGGGACAATAAGTTCTTTCATTTCTTGCACGAATGCTGTCTTGGGTGCCAGCTAGAACTTTTTCTTTCCCTGTAGTGCCCATTGTACATGTCATTTTGTTTGCTGTATCTTTTCTAGCCCTCATTTTTTACATCAGACTGTTTACTTCAAGAAAAGTAAGTTTTTCCTCATCAAAGGATAACATTGATTTTGCTTTGGATGTACAATCATACTTTCAAGTTATGGGGAAATCTAGGTGTTTCAAGAGATCCTCAGCGGTTCCTTTGAGGTCTGAAACATAAGACTATATCACTCTCCTTTTTAAGACTGTGGGGAAGATGGACCAAGCAACAGAGTGGGATTTGAGATCTCTCTCCTCTTATTTATCGATCGTTGCCTACAGCAACTGTGGAACAGTTCTGTAGCTGCTCTGCAAATTAGAGGAAAACATTTTTCTTTCCCCAGCCCAGCTGGCATCTAACCTTGCATCAGAGCTTGTCTTCAAAATTGTATGGCTCAGGTTTTGTTGAAACACTTTTTATTCTTTACTTGGTTTTACCTCAGCAGATGTATGACTTCTTGAGTTTTATGCTCAACAGTAGCCGTGAGTGGAGTAAATCATTTAATCTTGATTTATTCAGAGGTATTAAAAGGAACAGTTATTCCTTCCTGTAAGTTTCCTGACAGTTTTTGAATTCAATATAGCGAAATCCCCCTTCAGGCATTAGTCAGCTACCATGGAGCTCAAGAATCTCACCAGTTAAAAAAAGCAAAAGAAAAACATGTTCTTTCCTTACTGCGATCTGCAGATCCGTTGTTAGAGCACATTTCCTTAACAACAGAAATCTTGCTTTGGCTTTGAAACGTCAGTTCTTGTTTGCAGCGTGACTGACCCCCCACCCTGCTCAGCGTGGTTCTGACCAGGAAGCCTCGTCATTACTGAGCAGAGGGGAGCACAGGCAAGTGCATTCAAAATCCACCCTTTTCACTGTAAGTGCTAAGCACCAAATACGTACTTGCCCTCTAAAATCTGGCCTGAGGTCGATAGTTTACTCCCAATAGGTCAATGAGCAGCTGGCAAATATGTAATGTAACTCAGCAACAACAGCCATTTGGATCCTGATGGATGACTTAATAACTTTAATGTAGTTTTTATTTCTTTTTTATTTTTTCTTTGAATTCTCTATCTGGCATGTAACAACCCTAAGGTTCTTGTTGAGGTTGTGCTGCAGCTCACGCTACCGGATCCTTACTGCAGCCGTGTGGTGTGTCAGGGCTGGCCCTGTCCTGCCACTCCTGCTCTGCTGCTGCTGCTGCCCTCCAGGAGGCCAAAGGCTAAGGTCCATCCCATCCAAGGTCAAACTTGGGTCTAGACCTGGGACTTCTCTGTTGCATCAAACTGTATCTGGTACTTCAATTGTCATGCTTCTTTCTGTGTGGGTTTTGCCAGTTGATGCAAATATTTAGGGGTAAAAAAAGAGAGTAGTCTTAATGCATCAGTGTTCTTGCAGGTGTATGGCTCCACCTCATAAAGCAAGACCGAGAACATGCATATCTTGATCAGCCTGATTTTTGTGTTTAGTGAGTTCACTTATATCAGCTCCAGGCCAACTAGAGCTACTGATGCAGTGAAGTATATTGTTTTTATAGGAAAAAGAGAATATGCTTAACAAATCTAAAAGCTTAACAAATGTATGCTGTAGGATTTTAACATATATAAATGAAATTGAACATGCTGCAAACTGGTTTGAGAAAATGGCTGAAAACTATCAATTTTATTTTTTATAACTATTATGTGCAGTTAATGACTGTTGCTTAATGCTTATGATCCATCAATAAGAAAATCTCCAGTCAGTCCAGTTGTTTCACCTCAGAGAGTATTGTCTAAAAGTGCATCTTTGTTTCTGATAGCATTCTACGAAGTAAAGACAGTCAATTTTCCTTAAGACCTTAGGAATATCTGGAATTTAGCACAGACAACTAAGTTATTTTAATTGGTACATGCCCGGCTATCCTATTATTACTTTCAATTAAGGACTCTTCCCATGGTATGTTAGGATGGCACATACAAATTATGTCAGTGCTTTATGTGGATACCTACTTTGCTCATGCTCATCAGCTCAACCTGAACAAGTTGTCCAGTAAGAACTAACGTAGCTGATTTTTTCTTTTTGTAACTAAAATATTGCTGTATGTGTGGCACAGCAGTACCTGAAGCTCTATATAGATTTGGTGCCCAACTGCCATTTAACACAAATGAGAACGCAGTAGCTCATCTGGAGAGAGGAAATGTGAAACTTAGAAATCATCCACAGCAGTCCATCTCATAAAACTAACCATCCTTTAATAAATATTGATTCTGTGTGCTACAGCCTGAAGTGGTGAAATTTAGTTCTGTTTCTTTAATCGATTTTCTTTCTGTATTTCTTTGTGACAAATAAATTTTGGAAGATGTGTAACTTTTTTTTTTTGTAGATGTCATAGTTCTTCAAGCTTATCATTGCATACATTAAAATTACATCTATGTATACATATAATACATATATATCTATCACAGCTCCAGACCCACCATTTTTTCAGTTGATAAGATATTTTTGTGGATTTTAGGAGGGCCAGATCTGGTTTTATTTGGAATGTGGACTTGGTTTTGCAGTGTTAGCAACAGTGTAACATGTAATGCTGACCTGTTTGCTCCAGTTAGGGTTCTTGACCTTGAATTTTCTGATATCTATTCAAAAGATGAAACCAAGCATTTTGATTTAAATGCTCTCACAATAATTACAGTGGGACGAGTTGATATTCAATAACTAGAAATCTACAGCACAGCTAATAAGGCTTTCTGAACCTTACTTGCTACTGCTATAGCTGCTTTTTCACAGAGGTCATGGCAGGGAGCCAGAGGAGGTTGGTAGACAGCTAGGCAACCAGAAAAGAACAAGTTTGTCAGCATGTACAGCTGATTACCGTGAGAATAATTTTCCATAAGCATTGCCTGTAGTGTTTGCTTAAGGGGGGGGAGTAATTTTTCACTGTAAACTTCCTAGAAGCTAAGCCATTTTTAACTGTGGTAGAAAATAATTTGTTCAATTCAAATGGAATAACGCTCAGTAAAATATTTCTATTTTAACTCTGCCTACACACATAGACGGAGGTACGATATTTCAGCATATACAGGCAATATAGAATTATTCCCATGATGATACATGACAATTATTTTTTATTTCTACTAGTTACAGTGACTGATTCAGAACAAGAAAACATGAGAAACATTTAGTGGCAGAAGAGACAGTCTTTAGTTATTATGTTCTCCTGCTTGTGAATGTCATCTAGACTGCCATCATTAACTTGCTTTTCTAGGTTGCTGATGGTTATAACTGTAGCATAACTGTAGGACTATGGATGGTCTTGTAAGTTTTGTCATGCTCTGTAACTCAAATCTCTGTTCAAATATAACTGAACCATAGTTCCAATTACCAAAACCAGTTCAGGCATGTTCAGCTGCTGCACTGTGTCTATACTTCTTTCTCTGGCTCTGTGTGCAAGCTCAAGGCTGAAAAGAGAATATTGCATGGGTTGTGTAATACAGAGACTTCCTTCACACTGAAATAACCTTGTGTTTGCTGATTGCCGGCAGAATGGTGTAAAGCAGATGGACTGACATAAATGCATGAATTCTAAACTTTCAAAAGAGAAGATAAAATTCATATTTGCAATGATTTTTTTGATTAAATAATAACTAAATTCTTACTACTGTTCTTGAATATACTGAACATTTGCCAAAGTCCATGTGTGGTTCATTTCAAATTCAATGCCATCCATAACCTTCAGTCTGCTTAATTTTGCAATATGAGCTGTCTTTATCCATTATTTATTGTGTTCAAATATGAGGAGGATCAGAATATCAGACAGAGCACAGTGGCTTTGAGGATAAGTCATGGGAATGAGAAGAAATTAAGTAGTAAAAAGAACTGTGCTTGAGTGTCTGGGTTGAGAATGACTGAGGGGGAGACCCAAGAGTGGCTCAAAGCTGCCCTGGCAATGGGGCCTTGGAAAATTGAATACAAGTCCCAGTGCCTTCTGGGCAAGAGATTCCCACTAAAGCCAGGGAGGTATTTATTAGTGCCATAGTGCAAAGCCCTAAGGCACCTTGTCAGAAATAATGTGTATGATTCTCTCTTTCCATGTTCTAGAAGATGAATTTTGCTTGGAACAGGTTCAGAGGAAAGAGAGAATGTCTGGGAGAATAGGAAAGGGGAGGTGAGGTATCATGGCAAAACAGAATGACAGAATATATAAGAAAATATTAAACGGTTTAAATACAATTTACTTACAGATCACTGAACAGATGCAATTTCTGTTGACTAGATATAATTTCTGTGCATACATGTAATTTCTTAATAATTGACGGTGACTGCATCCTCACTTATCAGGCGATGAGGGACTTCATGGTGAACGTATCAGGGAGGAAATTTATTTTTCTAAAGGAAAGGGTGATGTTGGTTAGAGAAGAATGTTTAGAAATTAATAATAGGTACATTTATACAGAAATTTACAGACTCCTAATTATGAGGATAGGCTGTAACACATCTCCAGCAGGATTAAGTGGGGACAAAAAAATTACACTGCTTTAAAGGTGGAGCTTGAGACATTTATCAAAGTGATTCTGTAAAGTGTCGCTTTTGCCACCAAAGGACAGGATCAAATGATTCAGAAAAATCTCTAGTTTTTCTGTTTGCCTTTGCCTTTTAGGTATCTTACCATCAAAAAAGTAATAATAAACCCAGTCACTGCTATGGAAGGAATTTGTAATCCTTCTGTCTGAAGTTGTGTAAAACTAATAAAGGATTTGGGGTCTGCTGAAGAACAGTAGCTTCTAAACAAGTCTGTCAAATCCTAATTTAAATCTCTGTTTAGTCTACAGCAGTGAAATTGCTCTGAATAGAAAATACATGATAAAATATGTGTAATGGGTCTTGTCAAAAAGCTTTTTCATTCTATTTAGCATTTTTCCAATAGTAGACAATCTACACTGCATTTAACAAAAAGTACTGAAACTGCTGAAGCCAGAAGTGATTGTTAATTTAAAACAAAGAAAAGTTTATATCCTCTCTTTGCAGTGTACTGCTCACTCTGTACCTAGAATTTAGTGGTTAAATAAAGCCTCTTCTGGAGGAATTTTCCATTGTGAGTCATAAACATTGGATTGACAACCTTTATAGAAATTTAAATGCAATCCTATTAAACAATGAACTTCTATAAATGCTGAGGAATAAATGTCTTTCACTGAGTGCGGGGGCATCAAGCTGCAGTATCTCAGAATGGCTTGTAGAGAGTTTGTGTAGCTATGAATAGCAATAAGGTTTGGAGCTGCCTGGCTAGAACACCTCTAGCATCCCGTCAGGATGGTACAGGACCCATCAGCCAGCAACAGTTATCTAAATGATGTTTGCCCGCAGGAATAAAGCAATGGCCACATAAATAAAAAATTGTTGGGTTTTCTTTCAGTATCCCATTAGAGCTGAATATTGTCCTTGCAAATATCATTTGAAACAAGTATGTCAATAAAATGCAAATAGCTATTACAGTGCTTCCTGGCCTGTATTTTGAATGTATAAAATTTAGAAGAGTAATGCCCTCTAAACTTATTTTGTGGTTTCATCGACATTTGCTCTATCATCTCCCACAACTATTAGTTTGGCTTTATTTTGAGCTCACTCTCATGCAAATGCATCATTTGGTCATAGGTTTTATCTTTATAACCTCTGGGTAACCCATAAGTGAAAAATGTAAATGTGTAAAAAAGGATTAAAAATTTCAAACATCACTCTTGTCACTATTAAAAATAATTGGCGAATGTGATGCCAGTCAACCCTGTCGTGATGCTGAGCATACACATCAAGGAGAAAACTAGAGAGATGATGTTGTAATGATGCAAAGGAAGAATGCTGAAAAGAAGGCCTATGAAGATGTTGGACAGCTTTCTGGAACAACAGAGAGGACATCACCAGCAGGTGTTTTGGGAGTATAATATTCCAGTTCTCACTGAATTTGAGCACTCATAAATGCCAGTGTGTGATCACACTTCTGTGAAGCTGCCCCTGGTATATGTGCTGGACCCTCAGTGAAGTTTTTGGACACAGATGCTCCTTGGTGGTGGCAATTCTCAGAGCAATTCTCAAAACCTACACAGCTAAATGAGCGGAAAACCCACCAGTCCCAACATAATCCCTTCTGCCGATCAGGACAGGCACATGGTGCTCTGCGAGTAATTTCTTGTTTTCATCCTTCTACTGTCACAACCTCTGTATCACTTAAGAGCTAGCGCTGGTATTAGCTTCCTGGGGAAGGGCATCTCAAGGTGATTGCAAGCTACACATGTGGACACAAACCCTGTACACCTTGGCACTGTGCTTATCAGAAGAGAGGAGTGCCAAAAGAGAACTGCTGCTGTTCAGGAGTACTACTGTCAACATTTTCTGTCTTTTAGCCATAATTTTTATCACCATCTCCAGTTCTACATGTTATTTCTTGTTTGTTAATTTAAAGCAAATTGTTGCTTACTGCTAGTGGTCAGCTGCTCTAACTTTCCCTTCTCTCTCAAAAGCAGTTACTAATAAAAGATCAAAGCTTTTGCTTTGCTGTGCTTGTTTTTCTCTTGAGGAAACTGAATAGCTAGAGTTATGCCAAAAATTTGAACAAGTAAATGAACAAAATCTAGTAAACAATCTACACACGTGAGTTGTGTTTCAATGCTATCAGAGATTTAAAGTATTTGGAAAGAACCCTGTCCATTAACCAATGCAGTCCATAAAGTTAATCAGCCATGATATACTTTCTAAGACTAGAAGTATTTTCCTACCAGGGTTAACCCCTCTCCCCCCAGCAAAACAGGCACTTTACGAGTCTGTACCACATCAGTACTCCATGTCTCACAGCTGCCCACAATGCAGAAAGCAGCAGAGTTATTTACAGTTGGTTTCATTAAAATTTCCATGTATTGCAGAGATGGGACCATTTGTGCATGTGAATGTATGTAGGTATTATGTATATATATGTATGTATTATTTGTACATATATTGTAACTGATTTTTCTTGTCCTACACTTCTATTCCAACAAGGATGCATCCTGGCCACTTGAGTAAAGAAGAACTGTCACCAGAAAAGAGCCATTTACCTTCAACAATCTTGTAGAGCATCATTTGTCTTTGGTCTTTCCAATGCATATTGTACTGGAACTTTTGCACCAACTAAAGCTATAACTGAACATTTAATGTGGCTTTACTGTCTGGATGAGGTTTTATCACCCAGGGCCTGAGGGCAGGCAGGATTTCCAAAAAGCATTTTATTGGAAGGCTTTGAATAGCTCTTCTTCTTCTCATGGATTTTTTTAAGTTGTTGCTGGTCATGCAAGACAATTTGAATCCAAAGTCAAGTGGGAAACCTCCCAGTCTCAAAGTGCTGAGGTATTTGCAGGTTTTGTAAGCAGTTGGCCTATAAATTTAAACCTCTTCCTATGGTAAACATTTACAGTGAATCAAAGAGATCTGTAGTGGGTGCAAGTTTAGTTCAGCAGATATACGAGAATTTAAATGCACTGCGGACCTGACTGGTTCTCCAGTGTGTAGTCTTATCTGCAGTGAGGTAGATGAAATTGTTACTAAATGAAAGATGTGGAAATAATCCCAGACCCTGAAACAATCATAGCTCAGTCCTCAACTCTTGTGTATTCCCTTTTCAGCCACTGCCTGTTTCAAGACTTACATCCTAAACTATACTATGAAATACATTTTTGATATATTAGCAAAAAGACTTTTGTACCTCTTGAACTTAATGGCAGACAGTGATAAAGTCTTGATAATAAGTATTAGGATTTTTAAAATATATGATTATTGAATGAAGAAATTTCAAATTCTTGTGCTTTGGTTGTATCTTGTCTTATTATTGGAATGTTAAATAAATCTTTTTTGATAAATCTTGATGACAATAAATATGGGTAAATAAATTTATTTCCAGTGTTTCTAATGATCCCTCACTTTGCCCCATCAAATATAATGAAAAAGGGAAACTATATTAAGGTATTGCCAATTCTAGTACAGGCACATCAAGAAAGTGCAGAGAATACGACAAGTAACATGGCAATCAATATGCCAACTGATGGTGACACACTTTCTGCAATTATAAACCTGTTTCTGAGTTCTCTCAGTTCAAATTGATGAGGTGAAGTTTAACATTCAGAGGATTTTCCACTGAAATTATGCTTTTGTCTTTATTCTGTGAGGATGGGCTGCAAATGGCAGGAGCAGAGATTTGGGATTCCAGCTGCATCTCATTTGCTGTCAGGCCTGGGACAGTGCAGGAGAAGCTTCTACTCTTGGTGACATTTTCAACCCAAGAATCATAGTAGGAGATGAAAAGGTGGGCGGAGTGGCTGGCATTTAGATGAGCTAGACTGCTTCTAACATCAAAAGAGTTTCAGTTCAATAACTGGCCAAAGGGTCAGCCAGATTCTTGCCTTGCCTAAGGCAGTATTTCCATAAGGGTTTTGGCCTGTGCAAATGCTTCCTGTGAAGCTGGGGAACCTGAGCAAACTCCTTAATTTTTCAAAGGGCTTTGCGATGGGCTGGGAATTATCCTTTCCTTAAACATTGAACATATAACTTTTAGACAGTTTATCTTCCCAAATTATGTCTATACTGTGTTTCTATAATTTTTCCTTGTTCTAATGTATGTTCTCAGTTTATTGCACAAAGTTCTGATAACTTCCCTAATCAGTTGAATAACTGGGTTGGTTTGCAATATGCACTCCTAATCTGTCTTGCTTAATTTCTAGAAATGCACAGGTAGGTAATTATGGTCTTGGTAAAAAGTTTTCATGGAAGCATTTTCTTGTGGTTTGCCTTTACAAATATATACATATATATATATACACGTATTTTCTTTTGCTGCTTCATGTTTAAAAGCTTCCATTATTTTACAACATGCATCCACATAGTGCCCTGGAATATCCCTTCTCAAGAGAAGACTAAATCATAGGAAGGAGATCTCAGAGAGGATATATCCCATCTGGAATTCCTGCAGGTATTTCCACAGTTGGCAATTCTGAAATGGAGTCCTTCAACTCCTTGAGGGTAAGGTGCAGCAGAAAGCCCGGATGAATAGTTCTCTAGCAGCTTATCCTTCAAGAACTGAAAACCCTGAGACCTGCGTCCAGAAACATGAGAGTGCCAGGTGCGTCCAACCAGGCCTGAGCCATGGTCCTGGCAGGGAAGCAGAGCTGGTGTGACAAGGGTGAGGGGCAAAATACTGGTTCTGGGGACCTAAAGGTGGAAGCACTTGGATGTTGTCCATTTTCCTGTGTGAGTTCTGGGCAGCAGATGGCTCTGAACTGCTGTCCTGTGTTACACCAGGAGGATGGACAAGGCCTGTCCCACCTCTTCCTTTCTCCACATCTTTCAAGTGTAGGGGAACTGTTGGGCACAAAACTGATCAGCCATTCCATTTTGTCCCCAGGCTTCTGGGAGCAGCTACACCTGTGACATGGTCAAGGGAAAGAACTACCCAGGTGCTATAGAATCAGCCTTCTGTTCAGCAGCAGGGAAACAACCTCTGAGCTTTGCTCACCAGGAGTAATGGCAACGCAGAACCATATTCTTTGCATGAGTATCTGACTTTTGGAAGGAAGATACTCTTGGGCTAGGTTTTGCTTTACAGCCCAGCTCATACTCTGGCACTGATTGTGGCAAACAGTTGTGAATAACAACATATATCTTAGGTTTAACTTTTATTTCAGTGATTAGAAAAGAGCAGCTATTATTACTCTGCACGTTGACTTTTGTTAATGCCACTTTGTACATACACTTATGCAAAGGCAAAACGTACTGAAAACACATCTAAATATAAAGCAACTGGTGCTATAATATATAGTTTCCCTAGTAGGTTCACCACAAAGGATCATGCCAACCTCCTGACACAGTGTGTGCAGTTCTATATTAAGCTACTTTAATATCGCCTAATTCAGATTTGATCTTTAGAGCTTGTTCTTGAAATCCATAATTAAGACTGTCTGTTTAAAGTCGTTTGGAGTTCTGAATTCAATATCATTCACAGGGCTCAAAAAATCTTGATAATGTAATTTCTATGGGGTACAAGGGGTACCTTTCATTTGACTGTGTGCAGATCTCTGCAGGAGTTATCTATGTCTATGCCAATTACATCATTTTCCCTTTATAACCAAAGAAGAGAAATAAGCGCTTTAAGGGTATGAGTCAGCTGATCTACTTCAGATATCTGGTACAGGATGAGATGAACTGCACCTTAAAATCAACTCTTACTCCCTAGAACCTTTAAAACGAACTTTGCTGACCAGTTCATGTATAGACATTTGCACTGGTCATATCTAAAGAGAGGCGAGTTGCACTGACATACTGACAGTAATTATGAGAATGTCCCTAAATAAACAAGCTCAAGCACTACACATTTACTCTTAGCACTACAACTGTTTGCATGTTAAACAAACTGGTAATACTCATCATCAACATCATCCTTATTCTTCTTTGTATTGTCTCCACAGTAAATTGCTGACAATTCTGACTAGTCCTGTAAAGGAGGAAGAAACTGAGGTATTTTTAAAAAAAAAGAGACTGTGTCTTGATTATTCTCAGAGTGAAGGCACATGTATCAGTTTTTAAGTAAATTGCTACATATCTATATTCTTATTTTTAAACTTTTAGGAACTTTATTAGTGGCCCTGAAAACACATGAGTAAAGACAAACTTGTACAGTATGCCTAGATCTAATTTGGATAATTTCATTGAGGCTTATAGACTTAAATCTCTAAATAAATCTTCTATATGTGTATTTGAAGAATTTTGATTCACTCCTGGGAATAAGACTTTGCCACTGCAAATGTAGAGGTTATTTTCTTGATAAACATATTTTAGTTAGCTTTTTTTTTCCTTACATTTTATGGGCCTGACCTCAAAAGGGCTTTTCAGAAATCTTTCTATGACATTAGCCAATCTGTCAAAAATCTGTATAGCACATTGTAGATAATCAAATATTGTGCACTTTTTGGATAATAGACCTCAGCTCTGCTCTAAAGTCTTCTGAAACAACGATAATTTTTTAGACTCAATAGGCTACTCTGTAGAATTACAAGAACATTAAAAAAGAAGAGGAGGGGAAATGAAGGAAAAGTAAAAACCAACTAAATTTACTAAACAAAAAAAACACTTTCATTTTCATCCACAAGATGGTGCCACTTCCTCAGTTTAAAGTACAATTTCCCTTTGAAACCGGTATAAAAATGACACATCAAATTAAGCCTGGTGGAAAGGGTGATAAAGCACAGAAGTCCTACTAGTGCCTTTAAAATGGTGTTTAAATGGGATTTAAATGACATATGGTCCTTGTGCTGGCCCTCTGCACAAGGCTAAAATACATCCTGCCTGAATTCAGGGACACATTTGCTAATCTATGAGACAGAAATAGCTTTTTAGTGTTTATGTTCACTACCAGCTTTTCAGCTACTCGTGGTGCTTGGTTTGAGTGGGTTTCTGCTTCTTTCTGTGTACCATAAAAACAATTATTTGGCGAATGTTGAAGCCTTATATCTAAGGAAGTGTGCTGAAGATGGGCGATCTGCACAGATATAACTGCAGTTTAAGAAGATTGGGGCTGCCAGTGTGTGGCTGAGAACCCATCTGAGAGCCTTCATTGATAGGACTGATTAACTGGGTAGAAATCTACCAGCTACTAACTTTCCTTTAGTTTGCTGCTGGGTTTACAAAATTAGCAGTTAGAAAAAGGAGGCAAAACACTTCTAACTTTTAAAGTGAATGCACAGAAAGAGTAGAAACAAGTTTATGGTTTTGTGTAGCACTTCACCTGTAAAATTATCTTGAAGTCAGATATCGAAAAAGTAGGAGATGGGAAAGGAGGCAGCCCCTTAGCAGCTGTCTGTCTCCATCCTTGGCTCCCCTGTCCTCATCCCGTCTGGTCCCTCTGAAAGTCCTGGTTCTGACCTTCTCCAGAAATCTCTTACCTGCTTCCCCAGTTGTTTGCCCTGTCTGCTTCCTCTCACATTCATTTGGTAGCTACTTTCTCTGTGATCATTCAAAAAAGTGCAGGAGCACAAAACAGCGTGGAGGGTCTCCCTGCTTTTATTTGCATTTCAAGTATCCCCAAAATACTGTGCAATGACTCAAAAACATTGAGCAAACTTGACCACGTTCATCATTACCAGTCCAACACATGATGAGACTATGTTTAAGTTTGCTAACAATAGAGGCATAATTTTGTGTTTTATCACAGAAATCCTAATCTATATTTAAAGTAGAAAAATCAGCCTTTTATTAAAATTAATTCTGTGACTGATTCCTGATGAAGGTCAAAATATGTAGGCTCCTACGTCTCTAAGGCAGTCTTGTGAGGCTTATTTGAGAGTATAACCCAAAATTGCCTCCAATCACAGGCTTACGAACAGCAGTGAGAATAACTGAAATACTTTCAAGTACTTTTATTGCCTAATAAACTCTTCTGAAATGTAGAAACCCTAAAATGAGCAAGCTGGTGACAAAGCATGAACTCACCTCCGACCCAGAAAGCAAGTCATTGTCTTCAGGTAGTTCCTCACTTGCACCCTGGCTTCTGCCTGGACCAGGTGATAAGGTGTTATCTGTGTGGTAACCCTGAATTCTGGAGGGAACAAGTTACTCACCCCCTGAGTGAGGCATGTCACCACCCCAATGGGTGTCGAAAGAGATCCTTTACTTCAAATTACATGAGTATGGGATTTTCTGTGACTCAGGGTAGTATGATGGCTTATACCTTTTTGTTTAGGTGAACTGCAAGTCTAAGAAGGTGTCCCAGCCTAAACCACACAGGTTGTTTTTCCATTTCCTTATTGGAGTTCCCCACATGCATATGAAGCCCGTGCTTGAAAAACAAAAATTAGTTTAAAGATGAGACAAAAACTCTTATGGAATATGACTGTACTACTTCCTTGGTCTGCACAGAAATCTGGATTGGAGCTTATGTGACAAGGCCTTTGGATTTTACTACCTATGCAAGAAGCAAAACTGTGTTTAATTTTTACTAAATTGGCAATAAAAAAGGAAGATTGATAGAATGAAGAGAGAAAGAAAACAGAAAAAGCTTAAAAATTAAGATTTTTAAAGAAGTGGATATAATTTGGGTGAAATCTTATAAAAAAAACCCCCAGTACACCAGATTTCTAAATAGTTCCACTTTATAATAGCATATTTTTTATATTATACAATATTCTAGAGGAAAAAACCTCTCATTTACTATTCTTTAAAGTCATAATTAATGCCTCTTCTGATAAAAAAAAAAGTGTTGATTTCAGACAGTGGCTTTTGTGTTTCAGGGTTGAAATTGAATCATATTTCCTTGTAAATCAAAACAAAGCCCTCTGTTAGGAATGGGAAGGAGGAAGGAATAGCAAAGGCAGGAAAATATAGCCTCTGTATCTGGGTAGCTTTTTGAGCACATGATCCGAACTGTGTTCTTCGGGCCAGGAAAAACATTTGCCTTTTTGCTTTTATTTTCCTCTCTACAGTTCATGGAAAAGTTGGTTTTTGTTTTTTGGGGTTTTTTTTAGAACTAGATCTGATTGTTTGGAACAAGTTTTTATCTTGCTGTGCTACGCTAAATGTAGCAGGGTTAATGTGATCTACCTGGTGAAGATGGATTCTCAGTCAGACCAGAAAGCAGAAAGAATTGAGAAAAAATATTGCAAAGAACGAAAAGAAACTGGAAAGGAAGTTCATGCATTAGAAGGATGGCTATGAGAAAGGGCTTGTGTCAGAGGTGTGAGTTGGCTTCTCCCCACCACTCATTGCTGCTGCCTTTCTTGGGGCAAAGGGCTCTGAGCATTGCAGTCTGCACATGCAGCAGCCCCCAGGGTGCCATGAACATCACCAGTTTGCTCTCTGTTGTAGAGTGGTGTAAACAAAGGTGTGCAGTGCCGTGGAGTCTCTGTTCCCCCCTCCCTTTTTAATCTTCCACATTTTTTAGCGTCTTTCCTCTTTCATTTCTCCTACACAGAGAACTTTTAAAATGCCAAGGGGCATGATCAAAGTGAACACTTCTGCAAATATCTATGTTTATCATATCAGCTGACAAACAAGTTTTTGACAGGATTTCATGAACTTGAAAAACTAGAAAAACAAATCTCTTAGTTTTATTGGTTGCTTGCTCTCACCTTCCCCACTTATCCCAGTTTTGGTTAACAGCATAGACTTCAGAAAATGAGTCTAAAGTTTGAAGTGCATTTTGCGAGCAGTGTATTTCTGATTGTGACTTCTGTATACACACATATAGTGAGAAAGATAAACAATGATTCATTTTTACAAAAAGTTTTTTTCCAAGTGCTGTCTAATTTATTTTCTTTGAGCGTCCAAAAGTACGTGTTGTTGAAGTGAAAGATCTTCTTTTTCAATATGAAGGAATAACCCATTCTCTTGAGATATTTTTATGATTCTGCTTGATTCAGTATCATGTGAAAAAATCTGCAAAAATTATGGAGATGTGACAGCCACAGGCCCAGCTTCTGCTTTCTGGCTATACCACAGAAAAAGAAGAAAGTTGCCTTGAAGAAATATGTGGGAAGTCATGGCTGTTCTTTAGCTTCCCCTTTAGTCAACATAAATTTGACATTTTTTTCTCCTTATTCATTTATCTCCTGCTGTTGCCTGAAAGTACCATCAGCCACACAGGCCTGTGAGTCAGCCACCTCTCTGCATGAAGCTGAACAATAAATTCCATTTCTTCCTCCTTGCACTTTAAATATAACTTCATTCCTCTGTTTCCCTGAGGACAAGGTCTGTTACTTACTCTCTTTCTGTGTGATTGGATTACCAACTCCCTTTGGTGTGGCAATGAAAATTAGTCTGCGTTCAGAAAAAAAGTGAGTGCACACATCTTCTGAGTGCCAAAGTAACAGCAATATCACAGAGAAAAAAAAAAAAAAGAGATGAAGTTCTTAAAGTAAAGTTTCTCTTCAGACATCAGCATCCCAGACCTTCAGGCCCGACTTTTCTCTCTTTGATAGACATCTCAAGAGCTGGAAAGCCACAGATCTGATTTTGTAAGAGTTGTTAATAAAGCATTTATGTCTCCAAAACTATGTTATAAATGTTTGCAGACTTTGAGCTTTAAACACATCTTCTATCTTTGTATTGTAAACAACCATCACCAGAGCAAGATCCCAGATACCTGCGTGCAAAAGCCCAGTATGCAAATGTGTTCTCGGGAGCGCCTTCAAGAATACTAAGATTGACCAAGCCACTTGATACATCCAGGGAATGTTACTGAAGTGCACACTCCTTGCATTTACCTACAGAATTAAATATTTGTGGAAATGCAGAGGCACTGCTGTAAAAGGTTCTGTCTTAAATGGATTTTTAGGATCTTTAGAAAGCATAAGGAAAGCGAAGGGAGTGTCATCTTGAATTTATTAGGTTTTGCTTTAGAATAAGAGGAAACATTAGACAGTCCTTGGTCAGAAGGTCTAACTTTATTGCAAAATTTCCTCATAACACTGTTAAATCCCTGATCTTTTTCCTCATGAAATCAGATTACTAAGCCAAACTTCACATTGGTGTTCACTGGTTTGTAACTGCCCTGGTATTCACAGGTCTGACCAGTTTTTCACCCTAAAGCTGTGCATACCCACTGTCCTTTCCTGCATGGCAGAAGTACCATTCACACCCAGGTTGAGCATATGTTTTTCAGAGACACTCCTGCTTGAAACAGTTTATATATATGTGTGTATATATATATATTTATATATATGTGTATATATGTGTGTATTTATGGTTTGGCAGCTGTGGGTTGTGTTGGCCGTTGCCTCCCAAAAAAATAAGTGGAGTATGTTGGATTTGGTCCTGCAGGTTGAGGGAGATGGATATGACACTGTGTTGGAGGCTGAATGCCAGCAATGGAGATGAAGCACTTTTCTGGCAGAGGTGACCTCAGCATCCTTAACATCAACCAGACTTCACCAAAAACAGTAGGGTTCCTCAACCCCCCAGAAAGGTGTTGGTGAAAAATGTGGACAAAAAGGAGGCTTACAATTGGTACCAACATCCCAAACTGATCCTTGTCTATACAGAAAACTGGGAGATGCATCTTATTCTGTCTCATGGTTAGCTGGCTATTTTTAGGGTGTGTTTTAGTTGTAGTTCATCTAGCCACAAAGTAAAATGCCTAGTATTTATGACTGAAAGCATTTAGAAAGGCAAGAGAGACACCTAATCCTTTAACCCCTGAAGGTATAGATTTATAAAAGTACATAGTTGCCTAAAGTGCAGATAACTATCTAATATTATTTTTAAAAGCAGCAAACCTGGTTCAGTGCAATCAGTCTTACACCCAATGATAATTACAAGCCTGACTGCACTGAAATCACCAATAAATAAGAATTAAATAGTTGAAAAATTCGACAGATATGAAACTTTTGTCCTATGAGGCCGAATCAGTTCCAAAGCATGAGTCTCTGAATTATTTCCCCAAATGTACCTCCTTATAGTTCCCTCTCTTCTGCTGCAACCTGGCATTCCTTCTGTCCCACAGAACATTTTCTGCGTTGTTGGGGATGAGGTCCAGCTGTCAAGAAGGAGCAGAACCTCAGAAGGCTCGCGATGTAGATGCCCACCTCCTGAGTTCAGGGCGACAGAGCAAGGGCTTTTGGATTTAGCAGAAGCTTTGTACAACACAGGAGGAGGTTGACAGGAGCTAGACTGCAAATCCTGGTGGCATTCTCCTCCTCTCTGTCAGAATTATATTTATACATATGCACAGACATCCCTTTCTCAGATGGTGGGAATCAATAGCTGTTGACTCATGACAATTGTCACACCTCCCTTGTTATCTTCATTTCCCAAATATTAAGTGAAACTGCAATATCAAGTAAAATTAACAACAGCAATGAAACACTCTGAGATCTTAGCCCGCAGAGGTGCAGGTGAAAAGGAGAAAACTGAAACATATCTTGGGTTGGGGTATTATACTGACTTTTATTAAGCATTGGTACTGTCATTGAGTAGTGTTGCAAAACAGAAAATACTTGTTCTCAAAGCTGCTTCTTCCATCCTGAGGAGTTTGAGCCTGTTTCATCATTCTGAACACAGGCTTCTTGCTATTGCTGTCTTTTTTTCCCCAGACAAGGGGAAAGGCGTTTGAAAGGGTTGAAAGGGTTTCTCTTGCTCCAGCAGCTCAGAGTGCTGCCTGAATAGTGATTCCTTGAAGAAGCAAATTCTGGAGTTGTCCTTGTCTGCTGTTTATACTGCAGGATTTGCTTTTCTTCATTGTTCTGAGTAAAACCAAGGAGTGGGTGGCATTTTGGGACAAGCTAGGCATTTATTTAAAATTTGTTATTTTTCCCATTTTAATCAGGGAAATGCAGTATTTTCTACTGGTTTATCTGAGTTGTTTCTTTCACTCTATCACTCTATTTTAAGTGTGTTCAAGTGTATTTTTTGACTATACAAAAGATTTTACCTATATATGTATATAAACCATACATGTGAACAGTATGTTCCTACATACTGCTATTTTTATTAACATTTAATTGGAAAGTTATTCTTTGTGTGGTATATTTGAACAGATAGAACAAAGAGATTAATTGAAGTAAATTCCTTATTAATTATTGTCAGTTTATTTCATATTCTTAGTGCAGGATAAAAAAAAAAAAGAAAACAAAAATATTAAAGCGAAGTGAAATGAGACCCAGAACAAGAATGAAAGTAGAGGGATTACTGCTGCAGGTGTGGCAAGGCTGAGCTGCACAGAGCTGAGGCTCCAAGAGGATGCTAACCTTTATCAGTAGGGTAAGGAAGAGGTGGGCAGCATCTGCATCTGCATCTGCATTAGCAGCCAAGGGAAAAATGCAGCTAGAAACACATTGAGAAAGAGGCATTTCAAATACATGTCAGATTGGTCTTCACTTCTGAGCCTACAGGCTGAGATAATTGGGCTTAAAAGAAAGATGGATATAAGGCCAAATATGAAAAGCTGTCTGTTTAATTTTACCCTTTGTCCTATAGTCTGTTTCAGGCAAATAGATTGTCCTTTGTTTTGAATAAACTGTTGCTGAGATCTGGCAGGTATTCAGGAAAAGTGGTGCTTGCTGGGTGGTCCTGCTGGCTGCGCTCTAGGATGGGAATCCTGAGTGCAGGGCTGTGGCACAAGTCTGCCAGGCTGCGGATGAGTGATGAGAGGACCCTCAGTAGTGCTGCAGGGATGCATTTTCTGACCCATGGCATGTCTGGGACAGCTGTTAAATGCATCCTCTAAGATATCTACTGATGGTGTTGGGCAACAGTCAGTAGTCAGATGTCATTTCAGCCTTTCGCATTGTAGAAATGATGCTCAAGTCCTCGCTGACCATATAGATACGGCCGAAACTCTGTTTGTTTGTGCAGTTGCATGTCCATCTGTAACATCAAACATCAGCCAGAAACTCAGGAGTGGCTCAGGTCTCAAAGACTATCTCATCTCTACTCATTGATGGAAACAACCTGCTGAGTAAAAGACAAGAAAAAAATGAGTCATGCTGCAAGCTGAAGAACCAGTACAGGAGAGATCATCTGTACATGCCTCAGCCTTGGGAAGCCTTAGTTTGGAGCTCAGTCAAGGATGACAGACAGAGGCCCATAGGAAACTGGACTTTATTATTTCCAGGGCTCAGGGAGCTACTTGTTTCCTATTTAATTCAAATAGCTGTGTAGATTCAGAGACAAATGTGGTGACAACAACAACCAAAATGTCTGTAGTTGTTCCTGTAATTCTCTGTACTTGTTTCCTGTATTTGTTTCAAATTTAATACTTAGATGGCAACACTCATGCTTGACAAGATGCGGAAACGCAGAGTTTCCTTCTTTTACACTTCACAGTTTCCACATGGGATATGAACATTTCTGACCTCTTTGTCTGCATTGTTATGATACACAAATGCCTTTGACTGTCATACTTCTGTATGTAGGGACTCCTTCTATCCATCCCTATACATCTCATGGGGTTTTGACTGGTAGTTGAGGTAGAATGTAGCTGTTTAAGCTGTTGTCATGCTGAATCAAGCCTCTTTAAAGAGCATACAAGGATGCTGTGATATGTTGGTCCCTTCTGTCCTGCTTTGGTCACTCACACCATCCCATGGTGTGTAGACACTGTGATCAGAAACCTCTGGTCCCTGGGGTCCTCTTGCAGGTGTCCTGTTCAAGGAATAGGAAAGACTGAGCGCTTCATGTTTAGTTTTAGTGAGGCTTATGCACACAAATGACAGAATCATAAAACAGTTTGGAAGAAACCTTTAAGGTCCTTGAGTCCAACTATTAACCCAGCACTGCCAAGTCCACCACTAAACCATGTCCCTAAGTGCCATATCTACACATCCTGTAAGTATCTCCAGGGATGGTGACTTAACCACTATTCCAATGCTTGATAACCCTTTCTGTGAAGAAATTTTTCATGTAGCTGCAGAGAGCAATAAGATCCCCTCTCAATCTCCTTTCCTCCAGGCTAAACAACCCCAGCTCCCTCAGCTGCTCCTCACAGGACTTGTGCTCCAGATCTTTTACCAGATTTGTTGCTCTTCTCTGGACACTCTCCAGCACCTCAGTGTCTTTCTTGTAGTGGGGGGCCCAAAACTAAACACAGGATTTGAGGTGTGGCCTCACCAGTGACAAGTACAGGGGGACAACCACCACTTCCCTGGTTCTGCTGGCTACACTATTTCTGATACAGGCCAGGATGCCTTTGGCCTTTTTGGCCACCCAAGCACATTGCTGGCTCATAGTCAGCTGCTGTTTACCAGCACCCCTAGGTCCTTTTCTGTCAGACAGCTTTCCAGACATTCTTCCCTCAGCCTGTAGGTCTGCATGGAGTTGTTGCAGCCCAGGTGCAGGACCCAGCACCTCACCTTGTAGAAGCACGTACCTTTGGCCTTGGCCCATCAATCCAGCCTGTCCAGATCCTTCTGCAGGACCATTCCTACCCTCTGCCCAGGTTGGTGTTATCTGCAAACTGACTGACCACGCCCTCGATTACCTTGTCCAGGTTGTGGATAAAGATATTAAACAGGACTGGCCCCAGTACTGATCCCTGAGGAACATCACTAGGGCCTGGCCACCAACTGGATTTCACTCCGTTCACCACCACTCCTTGGACTCAGCGATCCAGCCAGTTTTTAAAATAGGTCTTCCTGAACTATTTCGTTTGCTTGGGTTTGCCAGCATTCCTGCTTCTCCCCACGCCACAGTGACCTAGCTGTAATGCCTGTCACTGTAGTACAGAGCATGTAGCTCTCAAAACACAATCTAATTCTTCTCAAACACCAGTCCAGTTGATCCCTTTTTGAGACATAAAAGCAGGCGATACAAAATTATTACAGCAAGAGCCCACCTGCTTACAAGTAGCATGTCTATGTTTTTAATGAACTTATGTACTTATTTTGCAATGACATGATGGGTGTTTAGGTAAAATTCTGCCCTTATCTTCAGATGCCCTCAGTTTCTCATTAGTTAAAAGCCCACTCATTAGCAGGAGGACATTTCTGGGACAAACACATCAGCTGTTGTAAATTGTTTCAGCAAAGTTTTCTGCTGTTCTCTGGTTTTATAGAGGTAAGTCCCATGTTGTTTACTCAATTAACAATCAGTAAAGACAAAGTTTTCACTTCTGCTTATAGTCTACCAGTTAGGAAGGCTTTCTGTGTTATTTTCTGTATTATGTCTATTCTGGACTTAATTTATTTCTTGTGTTTTTTCTTCTGTCTTCTAGTTATTTGGTGCTTAACACTCCAATGTGTAACAGCAATTTTAAGTTAGATAACTGATGTTGAAACGGTGTGTCTGTGAACAAAATTCACATTTGAAAAACAAGAGTAAGATTTTCACCTTAAGGATATTTCAGAATTTGATTAATCAGTTTAGTTCTTAAATGTACTGGGCTGTGCACGCAACACCGCTTGCCTAGAAGGGAGCTGCTCATATGCAATCCTATGCTGCTCACCTATTTAATTCTATATGAAAAGCAAAAAAGTACTTCCTTTTTTTGAAGCAAAACATTCAGGGGAATCATTTCAAAATGCCAGTCACACCTACTACTGGTGTATTTTAAAGTAATCTTAAAAGGAGCCCAAATGAGGATGCAGTTCATTGTTTGGCAGTAAGTTCTGTTCATTAATGATTTTGTCAATCTATTGTGCTGGAGTTTCATAGAGCTAGAGGTATTTTAAATTCATTTATTTGAAACAGTATACACACTGGACTAAGCCATGTATTGGCATGCAAATAAAGTCTGAAGTTAATTTCACCTCAAATGCTTTATGCATGTTTTCCAAATTGTCCTGAGTTTCTGTTCAGCAAAGTGTAATATTCCCTTTTGTACTATCCAAAGAATAGAAATTATATACTGCAAGCAGAGATTTACAGTGGAAATACACAAATGTTTTAAGCATTTGCCAACATATAAGGGGTTTTTAGCTGACTAAAGAACACATTTTTCCTCTCAAAAGATTATAAATCCTTAATAACTCCATGAATTCAACTGGAATCTTTCCAGATTTACATCCCTCAATTAATTTCAATTGAATTTTCTTGAATTACACTGTCTGAAAGCATAATTTATCTTTGTGTGAGCTAAAGTCAATTTAGCTTGCAGCATTTTCTCAGGAATAAACCAAAGCCTGACTGTAGGCATTCTCTGTGTTATCAATTTGACTTAATTTTCCCTGTTATAAGTGCCTCTAATAACAATAAACCTTTCAGAAAATGAATGTGTGAATTAAGCAGATGGTACGAAAGAAGCTAAACTATTTTATATGCTTTGTAAGAATGTAAACTCATGTATTATTTATTGTACAGTGTTACCCATTCATATATTCTTATAAGCTATTAAAATTACATGCCAGAAGGTAGAATGTATTCTATTAGTGCCAATTAATGATCATGGTCTTCAGTTAAGAGTATTTAGTGATAAATTAGAAGGAAAATCTAAAAAAACTAAGAACTTCTTTACAGAATACTGTTGGTAGGCATTTTTATTTTCACCTATCAAAGATCAGAACCAGAAGAGTGTACTGAACACTGCTGAGGACATTAGTCTTAATTATTCAGGGTATTAAGGCTTTAACAGATACAACAATCGATACGACTCCTCCAAATGGCAAAAAAATACAATTTATTTTTTCCCCTTTATTTTTTGCATATGGGGAAGAAATAAATATTTAAATTACATATAAAAGTTTATACTTTCAACAGTAGCTTTGTAACTTTCAATATTGGAATACTTTTTCCTGAAATACATTTGTCTTCAGATTGTAATGCAATAGAAGCAGATGGACTGGAATTGAAAATAACAATACAGGAAGCTTTTTCATAAAAAATTAGACCAGTGCTTCATAAATTATGTGCAAGATAAATTCATGTATTAGGTACATAAAATGGTATAATACTCCAAACATTATGTAGCTTCTTCTACTCACACAATACTTCTTTTACTCAATCCTTCAGCAATTTAAAAACTGTTTGTGGCACATATATATATTTAATCTTTCTCTACTGCACGGACAGTTTCAAAGCATAGTATCTTTCTCTGGTATTCAAAGTATCATCATAATTTGCAGTGATTTAAAATGACAGCACAATCTTTTAACTAAATCAGTACTGGGAACCATGACCTGTATCTTTTTTTTTCCTCTGTCATTGATTTGGTAGTAAATTCCTGAAAAGTTTCAGTATCCCATTAGGGAACCTTTATCTCTCCAGTGGGAAGTTAAGAATTAACATTTGAAAAATAGTTTGAGGACCCTGTGTTTAAGGCAGGGGGACAGTGAGTGGGGAGAGCCAGGAGGGAAGGAGAACCCCCACTGGCAGTCCTCACTGCTTATCTGAGAGCCCAAAGGAAGGACAAGGGATGCCAGCACTCCCATTTCTGGTTGTGTAGGCTGTACCCAGCCAGAATCAAAAACCACCAAAAAACAGGCTCCAAAAATGGGATGTGAGATGCAATAATTTACAGTATTGTTGCACTACAGGAGCATTGCACCAGTAGGTGTTAAGGGTACACATGTGGAAAGGAAAAGGTCAAATACTTCACCAGTGGAAGTATTAAAATGCAGGTGTGGGATCTGGAAGTGACCGGAGCCCAAGCTTTTGTGTGGACAGAAGGACGCTGTCCACTGTTGATGGCAAAGCCTAGAGTCACGTGTGCAGCTGGCTGTGGGCTACACTGAGGATTTACACCAGTACCAGGGAGCTGGGCCCGACCTCTCTGCTCTCCAGTAACCTGTGCCATCATTTCCCACTCGTAAACTCAGCTAAAACCACTGTCATTCTGGGAATGAAAAGGCAAACTGGAAACAAATAATTACAAGTCTGCTTTTATTGAGGTAATACTGGAATAAAATTAGTTTAGGGAGATATTTGTACTTCTATGAAACCAGTCCTATGGCATAGAAACAATGTGTGCAAACATATAGGAGTCTGGCCTCTAATGACTATCTGACGAAGATGTTACAGGTAGATGACGATAGACCGGGACACACGAAGTACTGAAATGGGTACTTTTAACAGAAAAATTATTAACTCTGTGGGAAGAGTATCTTTTCAATACCAGTTGTTTTCCCTGTCATTTCCATGCTTTCATGCAGTCTTTTCTCTCAGTTTAAGGCATGACATGAGCTGCACATAACAGAAGCAATGAAGTTAAACAGGAAATGCCTTAGCAGATCTCTGCCCCAAATATGACTTACTGTAAATCTGTAATACACACAAAGAGTGTACTCTGGCATTTTCCATTTGCTTTTAAATGAATAACCCACAGTTTACAAAAATGTCAACAGTGATAGCAGAGGTCTGAATTCCCTCTCCTTTGAATTTCTTTTCAGAAAGAGATGCTACTTCACGCTTTGCAACATGGTATTTATGTTCACCTATTGGAAATGAACTGTAATATGAATTGTGAAGGAAATAGTCAATGATATGTTCATTTCTGTACTTTGATTGATCTTTAAGGAAGATTATAAACCTATAATCACAGAATCATACAATGATAGAATCACAGAATTATAGGATGTTTTGGACTGAAAGGAACCTTAAAGATCACCCAATTTCAACCTCCCTGTCATGGGCAGGGATGCTACCTACCCACTAGATCAGATTGTTCAAAATCCCATCCAGCCTGGCCTTGAATCCTTCCAGGGATGGGGCAGCCACAGCTTCTCTGGGCAACCTGTTCAAGTGTCTCACCACGCTCACAGGGAAGAATTTCTTTCTTGCATCTAATGTAAACCTACCCTTCACCACCTTAAGGCCATTCCCCCTTGTCCTGTCACTACATGCCCTGGTACAGAGTCCCTCTGCAACTATTTTGTAGGCCCTTATTAGGTACTGGAAGGCTGCTCTAAGGTCTCCTTCTCTTTTCCAGGCTGAACAACCCCAACCCTATCAGTTTGTCTTCACAAGAGAGGTGCTCCAGCCCTCTGAGCATATTCATGACACTCTTCTGGACTCACTCTAACAGGTCCATGCCATTCTTATATTGGGGGACCTGAAATTGGGGGGCCCTGCAGTACTCCAGGTGGGGTCTCACAAGGGCAGAGTAGAGGGGCAGAATCACCTCCCCCACGTTGCTAGTCATTCTTCTCTCTTGATGCAGCCCAGAACAGGGTTGGCTTTCTGGTCTGTGAGCACACACTGCTGGGTCCTGGTCTCATCAGCCATCAACCAACACCCCCGGGTCCTTCTCCTAAGGTTGTTATTTTCCCTCTGTTCACTGTTTAACTCCATATCTAATGTGAGAATTATTTCTGGAGAATTATGAAGACATCAGTCAAGAGACTGAAAACTGGTAATTGTGAGGATACAGTGAATGCTTAATTTCTCTCTGATGAAGTTTTACACTTCTGGACCACAGAAAGTTTCAGAATAGAAATACTTCTGTAAAGATGGACACAGGTAGCCTGTGTCCATCTTACCTGCTTACTAATGCAAGCCATTATTCAACAAAACCAGAAAAAGCACAGCTTTTTACACAGTTTTCAAACAGAAAAATAACAGCAGAGAGGAAGCAAGACAGAGGCAGACTGGACAGATTTTTCAAATTATTTCCAAGGTACTTTTAAATGTGATGGAAAAAATATGCTTAAATACAGTTGAAATGTCCATATTTCTTAGCCATCATAATGATTTCTATAACAAATGTGGTCAGCCTGTGTTCAAAAAAGGACATTTCTTTTAGCTGCCAATTTTGTACATTCCTTGGTGGAATGAAAACAATCCTGTTGCATTATTTTCCATTGTGTCTTCATATTTTATTTCTTTTCTAAGCAAGATGCCTTTCTACAAATATGAGAAATAGTAGTTAAAATTAATATGTTTACAATGAAAGCAAGTGCAAAGCTATACTCAGCAAAGCAGGAGTCAATATCTCTATGAGAGGCTGAAAGCAAAATTGGGAAAATGCTGTAAATCCGATTTAGATCTCAAGACATGACTCTTGTCTGTTGGAACTCTGTGATTTAACTGCACCTCTTTCTTATACTGGATTTTAAGTTATGTTTGTCAGATACAGGTTAATGAGGGATTCTAAAGTGGCTGTTACCATAGGAACTCCAGATTTATTTATTTTTGTCAGTGTGTTTCTGAATTCTGAAGTAATTATGGAGTTCAGTGACAGATGTGCAGTCTACCTTATACCTCACAGATAAAACCAATTGTCTTATAGCTAATTGTATGGACTCTACTTCAAGTCAGCATACAGATGAGTATAGAATGAAAGCGTTCATTTGTTGGCTATTATGAAGTTGTGTTGCCTGGTTATAAGACCAGTATAAAAATCCTAACCAAAAGTAGCAGATGTAGCATCATGTTACAGTGCAAAGACTGCCAGGATAATCCCTAAGAACCACCAGAGAAGAACTGGCCATCTAGAGAACGCCATTGGTCTGTATTGGAACACCTGGTGTGCAAATAGGCTTCTTTAGTGTGAGAGTCTATATTTTTAAGAATTCTAAGTGGTATATTTTGGAGTCAAAGTGTGCAATTAAGATGTCTAGTTTAGCTGTTTTCAACTACTTTGAAAAGAAAATATAGTGGATTTCTGACTAATAAACACAGTTGAATACAGGTTGGACTAAGTTAACAGCAGTTTCTTAAGAAAAGAAAATGTTTTCTTGTTACCTTTTACAAAAATTATGAAAAGAGTATGCAGAAATGAGCTAATTTTTTCTATTCAAGACATGGTGGAATCTACAGTTACTAAAGGGTATATTGAAATCCAGCCATAACCTGCTTCATCCTAAATTGCATAGCAGAAACTGATGCAAATTGAAAACTACATGTCATTTGGCACAGTGAAAACATGATCCAAAATTTCCTGAATACAATAAAAAAACTTTGTTCTCATCAGATTCAATGGATTTGTGATCAGGCCCCACTTCTTTCACTTATGAAGAACTCATTTTTGTTTTTAGAATGTAGAGCAGAAACACTGAGAGCATATTCGGTCTGAAAACACTGCAGTGCCTCAGGAAGCTCTCTGCATCTTTGGAAAGTTAAATTGACCATGATAATATGTCACTGAATTAAAAAAAAAAAAAAAAAAAAAGAGACAATTTGAATCAAAGTTGATAATGAGCTTCATGGAGGAATCATTACTTTCCGTGCTCATTAAAAAACAGGGATTAAAGCAGTCCAATTAGTGCCCATGCATAAGAGTAAAAAGGAGGAAATCCAAAGATACAGCAGAGGAAAATGTAATAAAAGATGTTTTGTTCTTGTTTAGAGGTTCCTTCATGCATTTGTGGAACAACACATAATTAGTTTTCTGCTCTTTCAGAAATATAGGCTTACCTGTTTTTTTGAAAACTTGTTTCTCTTCGCTTCAGATGACTTTTTAAAGAAAAAAGAAGTATCGGTAATTAAATTCCTGTCTGCAAATAACATCAGAATTAATTGCAGATTAATGCAACTAGATTGGAACTTTTTCAAAGGACTTTTTTTTTTAATTACATCCCCTTTAAGGAATTGTGTGTATGGTAACATCTCTTGTGTGGAATAGACAGTAGCAGAAAAAGTGAGATGCTTTGCAATGAAATACAATGCTTTATTGCAATGATTTGCTTTAGCCGTCTAAAAGGTAAGCATGTTATTGAGGCACTTACCACCTTACTTCCAGGTTAATAGAGATAGCTGGGTGATTAATTCCATATAGCTTTAAATAAGGAACTTATAATAACTTTTGGAGGTGTCAAGTATTCACTGGAGGATCCTGAATGACTGTCCTTGACCAGACTCATAAATTCAAACCAACTTGAACAGCGTTAGACATTAGACATATTTCTGCCTTTTTTTTTTTTTTTTTTTTTTTTTTTTTTGTGGGATTCATCTTGCAGATGCAGAAATTTGCATGTCTACAATTCAGCAAGGTGCCCAGTTTTCACAATTTCAAAGATTTGGTCAATCCAGTCAAAAGACCCTCAAGAATTATTTGACATGCCCTGAGATAAACATTTTCAAATTGTCATTTTTGGTGTTTTTTACATGGTCCTAAGTGACCAGTTTTGGCGTGGGTCAGGTAACCTACAGAGGTCTCTTCCAACCTCAGCCCCTCCATGATTTAAAGTCTTGTCAGTGATAGTAACAAGAATTGCCCAAGAGTTAAAAATATAACTTAAATTTACCCTGCAATATTATTTCCTGGCCTAACTGTTCTGATTTACTATCTGCAATGTTCTAATGCCTAAAGTTGTCAGATCTAAACAAGAACTGTACTGTATTAGTCATTATTATCTGACAAAATGATCTAATTATATGTACATAATAACACAAGGCTGAACAATCCAGCATTGAGTTTGTGGAAATAGGCAGCCGGGATCTTTTCCCAGATTTTCTTACACAGAAATTCACTAATGGCCTTTATTTTCTCTTGGTGCTCCTACCATTTCATTTGAGCTATCACTTTCTGAGAAAAACTCTGATTATATTATGGATTTTTTCTCAGGTACTGCAAAGCAGTCCAGTCCAAATAATGAAATAATGAAAAATCACTTACCAATCTACAAAGATAGTTTGCTGCATCAAAGGAATGCAGATTACTATGGTGCGCAGCTCAGTCTGTATAAGACAGGAAAGTCACTTTTTGTGGCTTGATTGTTTGTTTGTTTTTCTCAGGCTACGGCATTACTTAGAGGATTATGCAAGACTGCATGAAAATGAAGAAAAATATACCAGTTGCAAGCATAAGACTTTCTTCCAGGAGATCAGTAGAGTGAAAATAACCTAACATCCTTTTCCAACAGGCTGCCTTCTACACAGTACCAGCTTGATGGCCTGTAGCAATGGCCCATTTCATTCAAGGATATTACCTTAATAGGATCTAAAGGATTGTGAACGAAGTTATAAAACTTGGGTGCTAAATCTATATTTAGGTATGCAAAACAAGCATTCAGAAAGTGGCTGAGAAAACAGCATGAGCATACATCTATCTCTAGCTTACTGATGAGGGCTTGCTCCCCGGGGAATCCAGCATTGTGGCTTCTTTAAGTCCTGCTCTCCACTCCTTGCCCCCAGCCACTACCTTCTTCCTACCTTGGAAAGGGGCTCTTATACCAAACCACAGGCTGGGGGAACTCAGTGTTTTCCCGAGACTGAGGATGGAGAAACACAAGACTGAGGATAGAGGAGAGCAAGGTTGTTCTGCAGGAGACATAAGGACAAAGTAGAGACTTAAGGGAAAGGCAGAAAATAGGAAGAAAAGCAGTGGCAGACAGGAAAAGTTGCGTCAAACCCAGAGGATGGAAGAATGGCAATGAAGGACAAATAACAGAGGGGAGAAATTCTGGATGATGTTACTCATTAGAGCCAACATATTTTCAAAGAGTAGAAAGTTTATTCTCTAATAAGTCTGCTAGAAGATTTGGATAGGGGTACCTGAGACATTCCACTGTAAATTTGGCATCCCATTATAGATTAAAAGATAATATCCAGGGAGTACTACAAAATCTAGTATTTGGAGTGGCGTGTTGGTTATACTGGTTTGGACAGAAAGAAATGTAAAGATCCAGGCTGTGAGCAAATGCACAAGTAGGCGTGAAGAGCACTCCTTGTTCAGGAAAGGAGTTAAATGATTAACTAATGTTGATGGAGAAAATACCAGGGACAAGTGAAGCTAGACTAATTATGATAGGATAACTTAGGTTTGACTTTACAGGCAAGGAAAGAAATCCTTACAATGTATGTAGAAAGAGGGAAACATCTGGTTTCAGGACATTTCAAATTCACATATCTGGTGCACGAATAGACAATGATTACAGTGATTTAACATGTGACTAAACTGGAGAATCTAGACAGGTGAATGATAGAAGATAAAAATTGAGCTGATAAACCACGTCATACTACATGCATTCATAGAGAAACCATTTTTATGATCTCTGGATTGCGAAAAGATCAACAAAGAGACCTGAACGACAAACCAAGGACAGAGCTGAGTTGTGCTTCTTGGTGAAGAGATCAGAGATTCTGGAGTGGCTGCCTGCAGGCAGTGGCTGAACAGCTGCCCACAGGGTGCAAAGCTGGGCTCTGGCTGTCTGGGATGCCAGCAGCCTGCCAGCTCTGGCAGCTCCCAAAGTACTAGCAGTCCCCAAACCCGTGTGATTGTCAGGGAAAACAGCAGACCCTGAAGGAAAAAATTAATATTAATACCCCCCACTTTTACAGACTAGGTCGCTTTTTAAAAGATACAGCATGTTCTTCCAGCTAGTTCAGATCTGCTTAACTAAATTAATCTTCTTTAACATATTGTTATTTAATTTACTTTCAGTATAATAAGTAGCTTAAACCACTAAAACATTAACAGTATCACCCTTCTAGCCTGTAGATTGATTATCACTCTTGCATCTATTCATTTAGAAAATGAAATTGAAATTCAGGAGTATTTAATATACTAAAAATTGCAGCATTTCTGAGTTCTCTTCATTAATCTGTGTGAAGTAGAAGTGTCTGCCTTTTTTTAAAATTATCTTTCCTATTGTGACCATTAGAATACACACATAATAAAGAAGGCCATAGCCCCACTCTGATGATCTTCTAGGCAAGTCAAGACTGACCATAGCAGAGCTTGCTTGGAAGCTGAAATTTCAATGAGCAGCACATTCTATGTTTATACTGTTGTTTTAGGTTATTACTTAATTAACTAATTTTTTTGTAGACATCAAGGAACAAATAAATGTTAGGGAAGGTCTGAATCAGCTGTGGGAAGTGTCTGAGTGAAAGGGAAAGTAGAAAAAAAGGTGAGCATCAGAACACACTTCTGGACAACAAAGTCTATCAAAGAGCTTTTCAAAGCATTTGAAATTAGGCTTAAGCTGTACAAGATCAGTTTTATACTTTTCTCTGTTTGCACTGCGTATATTGTCACCAAAAGCAAATCAAACCAAAAGGTGTCCCCTTGTCATTGCATCTGAATCCATGCTGCCCTTCTAACATGTCTTGTCTTGGTTTTGTTTTCAAGGGTACATCATAGCAATTTTTCAGAAAAAACACACCATGGATGTCTGGGTCAGACAGTTAGCAGTGATGTCTCTGCTTGCCATGGTTGATGCTCATCTGCCGAAGCCGGCGCGGGCCCCTCTGGTTCTGCACAGGCCCTTCATGGTTGTTTGGAACGCACCAACAGAGCAGTGCAGGCTGCGGTACAAGGTGGACCTGGATCTCAGTGTTTTCGACATTGCATCCAACATCAATGAGACTTTGAGTGGATCCAATGTGACAATCTTCTACCACACTCATTTGGGATACTATCCTTACTATTCAGATAGCGGAGATCCTGTTAATGGAGGGGTGCCCCAGAATCAAAGTCTTATCAAACACCTTAGTAAAGCAAAGTCTGACATTGACTATTGCATACCCATGAAGAAATTCCAGGGACTTGCAGTCATTGACTGGGAAAACTGGAGGCCTCAGTGGGATAGGAACTGGGGAAATAAAAGCATTTATAGAAATAAATCTCTTGAGATTGTTAGGAGACGGCATCCTCGGTGGTCAGAAGAGCAAATCAGAAAAGTGGCTAAAGAGGAATTTGAAAATGCTGGCAGGAGTTTTATGAACAACACCATCCTTCTGGCTGAGCATATGAGACCAAATGGTTTGTGGGGTTACTATCTTTACCCAGACTGCTACAATTATGATTACAAAGAACATCCCCAAACATACACGGGCAAGTGCCCACCCATTGAGTCTTTCCGCAATGACCTCCTGCTTTGGCTGTGGAAGCAAAGCACTGCTCTCTACCCTTCTATATATCTGGATTATATATTGAAATCAAGTCCAAATGCACTAAAATTTGTTCACTATCGGGTTAAAGAGGCAATACGTGTTGCCTCAATTGCTAGAAAAGACTACATTTTGCCTGTGTTTGTTTACTCCAGACCATTTTATGCCTATACATTTCATGTTTTAACAGAGGTAAGCACATAGACTTCTTTAGAAATTGAGAGAGTAGAAACTGCCTTTTAGAAGAAATACTTTCTAAAAGTTTTTCCTGTATAAAAGTACTTATGCATTTGTTTTTCATATTAAGGCAGCCCCTCTGAAAGGAAGTACTGTAGTCACAGTACAAAACTCTATACCTTTAAAGTGTTAATATTGCAGTGGTTTGGTCTGCTTCTGTAGGATAGCATTGTATATTTTTAATGAGGGTAATTTAGAAAGAAAGTACAAGGAAATAATTTCCTTAAGGAAGTAATTCATTCTGATATTTAATTCTTCAGGATAGCTTGTGAAATAAACTTGACAAATTTTGTTTAAAACTAATTAGTATAATGGAAAGATAAACTTTCATGAGAAAGGACCCTCAGGGTTTTTTTGTTCTTTATGCAAACATAAATTCATTCAGTATAGAAATAAACCAGTCAAGCAAAATAGTCTGGCCTGCAGTTCCTAACTCCTACATGGTGACAATTGACCACCTATTTCACTTTTCAGAGGAACATCATCTTCATGCCAACATTTAGTGTTAAACTGTGGAGTCCTTTTATTAAAGAAAACAAGTTTTTGAGTCATGCAATATTCCTTCAACCAAAGATCAAGTGTGATAAATATATAGTGTCCACAACATTGATGGTAAATTATAAATATTTAGATCCCAGACTTTCTGGATATGTCATGACAATTGTTGCTGTGATTTTAGTTGTGCACATAATAGAGAGGCACAGATGCTTATTCATTTTCCTAGTAGTTGTCTCAAGTGCCAAAAGTTTTCCTTCATTTGCTATCAATTCCATGAGAGGGGAGAAAACTCATGGAAATAACCCCTTGATGACTAAGAGCTTCTGGGGGTGCCCCCTCCCTTTGTTTCATGGACAGCTGCAAGAGAGGTTGCTTCTGCTGCTGCCAGAGACAAGTTCTCTCTCAAACCAGAACAGAAGATGGCAGAGAAGTGTCAAGAGGAAAGGCAAAGGTTGGTCCATGAACCACAAGCTGCATGCGGCTGCACGGAGCTGGAACTGAAGAGGTGCAGCAGAGCAGAGCCCTGAGAGCCTGAGAAATGTTTCAGACTGACCCCAGAAAGAAAATGGTACTTTCAGGCTGCCTCTGGGAAGCAAACTGTACATAGAAGCAATCACAAATTTGCTCTGGTTCATTTTCAGCAACGAGGGACTCTTTGAAGATGTTTTCTGTGTGGAAATCACAGATCCTCGCTGACTCAGAAGCCGTGGGCAAATAGGCAAGGCTGGGTGCCACTGAAGGCAAGGAGTCACTGGGGTCAGTACAGGCAGGATTTCACCCAGAACACCTTCACTGAAGAACTCAAGCTAGGAAATACATGAACATTCTTTAAATGCAGTCTGTATTAATACTTTTTTAAAAAAAATGATTAGTCTCTTGATTGATATAAAAATACCATGAATGTTACTGAAAGCTATAACAACTAACATGCTGTTATCAGCTATGTGTGAATTCAAAATCTGTGGAAGTAAATAGTTCCTCTTTTACCTTAAGGTATTTTCTGAACAGTAGTGAAGCTTCTCTCAAGTTACACTCTTTAACTCACCAACCTGTTTTCCAATTGCATGTAGCCATTTACTTTTGGATGCTTTAAAGTTCACTTTACAAGTCTGCAGCCAGGGAAGATCTTTGCATATCCAGAGAAACATATTTGGATTTTACTCACTACATATTTTCTAATAGGGACAGTACCCAGCACCACAGGCAGCCATGGGACAGGGCATGACGTGTCTCCAGACTATGCACGCCATCTGTGAGAACAGCTTGGGGTCTGACAGGAACTTTCAGGGCTGCATTTAATAACATTTTAAATAGGAATGATCCAGAAAATAATGTTCTTGTTTTCTTTCATAGCCCTGGAACCATCAGGATATTTTAAATTTGGTTTTGTGTCTTCAGATTTTAGACAAGATTGGAGCTTCTCATTTGATCCATGTCATACCCCTAAGTGATGCTCACGAAGTTACAAACCTCTGAGTTCCAGCAACAGTGTGCATAAAGATGACAAGGAAAGATGCCAGTGTAGCACAATGACATCCAGGCTAAATGGCCATAGAAAAACTGGCATAGCAGGTTATATAGTTACCTGAGCTCTGTCAGGGACTGGGCCGAGAAAACCACTGTCCTACTCCATCAAGATGTGCAAGAGCTGTGCATTCTATTCCAACAGAAACACTACTGGCACATTCAAGACTTGTGTGTAAGCTCTTCTGTACAAAATATGAAACATATAGTAAATAATAGAGTGGAATCAAATAGAAAGAATTGTTATGAGTTGAAGTCACTGAGGGAGAGACACGGGTCTAGCAGACCTTCAGAAAGATGAAAGGCCCAGGTCCCAAACAGATGCTGTAGTTTTGTGTGATGTACTTTTCACCCCAACTGCATCTGGAAATCAGGTGAATTGTGCATAAGGTATCTGAGAAATTAATCCTACTTTTTATCTTGGAAACAATTTATAAATTCTGAATTGGGATCCAAATAAGTATGAAAGATTTCTGTATTTTCTAGAAATGAAGTTTGCCATCTGTAGGGTATTTTGAAACTTTCTGCTTTGACAATTCACTACTAAGTGTGTGGGAGAGGGAAGTCACACAGTAGCATCTGTGCTTCCTGATTAGATGGATGAAGTCATTAATAAAGCAGGATGACAACTGACAAATGATGAATAATGGATAACAATTCTCTTGTTCACCTACAGATAGTCTTCTCTGATGACCAGGTGTGCATGTGTACAGGGACCATTCCCTGCAACCATGCCAGGCTTGCAGTACCATTCCTGAATACAGAAAATACGTCTGTAACTAAGACTGTTCAAAATTTGAAGGAAAGATTGCAGATGTACTTGTTTTGCTTTCCTCAACTTGTAACTAGAACTGACTGTCCAGTTTCCTCTCAAGCTCCAAAACTGAAATGGTTTGTCTCACCAATTTTTTTAGTGTCCAGTGCAGTGACTTGGCTCATCTAAATATGGAAAAACAGTGACAGAAACTAAAGCCTCCTCCTCCCTGCCAAATCAGCTGTCTGTTTGGAGATAGCCCTGCGTAGTCCTGAGAATCAAGACTGCTGTGTTCACCAGAGGCTGCTGGTGTAGCTTGTATGCCTCACTCAGATCTTCATGAAGGCACCTCCCTATCTCTGCTCCCAGTTTGCTACTCTCAGCCATTTGGAGAGGCACGTCTTTCCTTTTCTCAAAATGTGCAAATGGGGAGTGAAACCTTTATTTTATAGCCCTGTCTGTGGCAGGGGAGGCGGGGGTAGTGACTCCCTTTTTGTGTGACTGTCCACTGATCACAGCACCTACCTCTGGTGCAGAAGCTCTTGGCTCTGTTCTCTTCCCAGCCCACTCAGGATGAATCCAGCACCCTGTGTTAGGCACCAGAAAAGAGTTAAGGAATCATCAGACCAAAAAGAACAAGCGATGAGAGAAGAGAAATAAAAGTAAGGGCACAACCCCCTGTCCATAGGTTATTTGGGGAAGAGCCCTTCTGTGCTGATGGCTTTTGAGGTACTGAACATGACACAGTCACTCAGTAAAAGATGTAACTATGAGAGTCAGAAACCTTAATTCTTTCCATGTGAGCAGGTTATCTATTAAAACAAATTTATCATAAGCTGTAGTCAGGTTCCTGCTTGATTCTTGCTCTAATTCGAACCTTCATTGAGTTGGTGCAAAGTGAAATGACATCAGAAAGAAATGTCATCTGTAACTACACAGTGAAGGTAACACTCTCTGGAGGGTTAGCTGGAAATTATGTATCTTTTAAGCATGGGGAAAGAGAGAAAAATTCAGAACATGTCTTTCTAATTCTTTTTCTTCCTGAATAGTACTATTAGCATTTGACCTTTGTTTTAAAGAATACAAAAAAAGGAAATGTAAGCTGTAAGGAGAGTGTTTAAATGAAGTCCCATACAAATTTTTTGCAGTGAGCTGCTGTTTTCTCCAGCATTCTGCATCTGTGCAGGTGTTATAAGAGTCCTTTAAGCATCTCTAGGGAAACATATTTTCCAATAAAATGCCACATTTTGGCCTTAGACTGAGAAAAGTGCTGAACTTGTCAGTTGATTATTAATTATTATTGATTATACTTTATATCACTCTGAACCTTGCATTAAAAACCAGTAGGTAAGCTCTACTCTTCCATACTTCTGGAGGTTTTCCTGCACTGTTTTGTCCAACCCTTAGTTCAGGGCCAAAGCCTCTGCTCACTCTTACTTTTCTGTAATTGTCTTCAACTCTTCAGTGGATTCTCCCTTTCCCACAGCATTTATTTGTGCCTTCTTTTATATCTCTGACCATAAATGCTTCAGGAACAGAGATTCTATGTATTGATAAATGAACAGGCCCACTTACACAGAGAAATAAATTATTTAGTAGTAATTAACAATGATGACATGGTTCACCTACTCTGTAATTTTGCTTTTCTAAGATGCCACCACCATACCAAGATAATTTGGCTGTCTTTTGGATTGCTTTTTCATAAAAGAGGTGCAAAGAATTTGCTCTTTCTTCATCAACCCAAGAAATATTGTATTGTCTTTCATTATAAATACTGATCAGAAATTACTTTTTAGTCAATTACTGTAGAAAGAAATAGTTTTAGATGTAATTGATCATGCCTTGAAGTTCGGGGAAAGAATAAGTTCCTTCCTTCGTATTTTCTAAGACTGAATTGCATTTCTGCAGACAAAATATTCACAGGCTCAGGGAATGACTTTAAGACACTTGCAGGATACGTTGTTATGCTGTTGGCAAGGCACCAGTGACTCCTCTTCTGCACTCAGGATGCTCTGGTAGATTTGTTACTGCTATTGCTACAGCTTGGCTGCTTATTGGTTCAATACTAAAGTGGACAGGTGAGCCCCTGGTGGTCTAGTGGTAAAGACGCGGCGCTGTCACCGCCGAGACCCGGGTTCGATTCCTGGTCAGGGCCAC
>JAYRBT010000042.1:21094693-21107602 GCA_036023395.1 Myiotriccus ornatus | reverse complement strand
CCAATGCGCAGGCTGGAAGGTGTAAAGACCTTCCCCGGTTCTTCGTTCGCGAAGTCTGGCCATTATTATTACTAAAGTGGACATGGTAAAATCAGTATGCAAATATGTGTGCTTTCTTCCCCCACTTGGCACTGTGTAGCAGGGAGAGAGGCTTATTTTTCAAAGCTGCATCTTCCTGGATTAATGGCATTCATTCTGGTAGATACAGCAGCCCTGTAACTATGTTGGTATGGCTGAAGAAGCATGAGTTAGACTCCTGCCTAAAGCCTACCAACAGTAATTAGGCACTGTAAGGGTGATTCAAAGATGTGTGATCATACTTATCATCACTTGCCAAAAATTGTGCCTGTGTAGGTTTGGTAATCATTCAAAGTCTGGTAGATAAAACTGATCAGTCAATTCTTACTTACTCGACTAGTTTGGTTGGAAAAACCCTTGTGAATAAAGTATAAGGATTTCAATTACTATTATTTAGTAGTCAGACTCATGAATGCCGCCTATGCAAACCTTTGGAAAGACACAGAAGAGCCTTCTAAGCTAAACATGGATTTTATTGTAAAGAATATGCCACAGGACAAATATTGCCTCTGGAGGGAAAAAAATGTGGTGTTCATATCCAGGGCTTTTTTTACTTTCACTTTTGTGTCTTTGTTTTTCTGATATGTGGTTTTGGCCTTCTTTTTCAGACAGATCTGGTCAATACCATTGGGGAAAGTGCAGCTTTGGGAGCATCAGGAGTTGTTCTCTGGGGCAGTATGCAATATGCCAGCTCAAAGGTAGGTCTTATCAGTTTATCAACATTTAGGAGTCAGCTCAATACGTCTTCTCTGCCACCACACCCTCCAAAGCACCTATCTATCTTTATCAGTGTCATCAACCAGCAACTGAGGATGCTGGCTCAGTATTAGTTTCAGGTCTTGTTAGTTCTATACTTTTGTTAGGTTGAGAAGTCCCATTGCTTCAGATCACATTACTTTGGGCGGGTCATTTGTACCTCAGTGGAATAATGAGTCCAGGTGAGAAGAAAGACATGTTTCGAAACAATGCCATACAAATATAAGCACAGGTTGTTTTATTCTATTCTACTTTGTAGCTATGACAGTTGTACAGATCCACTGAGAAGGAATGGAATCTGAAGGCAGAGTATTTTCTCTGATTGCTAGTGTTGAAACTACACATGGGAAATAACATTACCACAAGAAAAGCCTTAGTTTCTACGACCAGTTTCTTCAGGCTTTAGCAAATAATCCTTCTTGAAGTAATGGAGGAGATGGGAGGCTGCACTGGGGTTTCCCAGGTGCCATGGCAGGCTAGCCCCTACTCAGTCCTAGGGCTAGGCTTTGATGTTCACTCTGCTTTTCATGCAGTCTGTTCTCCTCCTCCTAAGTCTCTGGCAAAGCACTGCTGACTGGGGCAGAGGAAGCAGGAAATCTGAACTTGAACTTTCTAGCTGCAATTGCAACAACTTTTCTGCTGGTCAATGAAAATTATGTGGCTCCTGGTAAACTGAAGGAGTTGGAGAGATCAGGGCCAGAAAGGTGACACAATATGTGCTTTAAAACCTGTTAGTCCCATGCACTGCTCCTAGTCCAGGAATATGTACTAGTTACCAGGAATATATACTTAAGGAACTTAATCTCAGACTAACACATAAACTCTGCTTCCTGGGACTCCTCCCTAGACTAATACTGTATGTTTCTACCAGGCACTCAAATAAACTATACTGTTTATGTAAAAGTCAATCTTTTTCTAATTTTAAACATGGAAGTAAGACCATTAAACCAAATAAATCACTCCAGTATGTAAGTCCAGCAAGATTTATCTCAAGTGGTTACTTTAGCCAAGAACAGTTTCGTACTATCATCTTAGATATAATAAACTTGGGCATAGTTCTAGCTACTGAGAAATATGTCATGGTTTTTTATTATTTACAGGAGAGCTGTTTAACTGTGAAACAGTATGTTGATGGACCTTTAGGACATTATGTCATTAATGTGACCTCAGCAGCCAAACTCTGCAGCAAAGTCCTGTGTCAGAAGAATGGAAGGTGTATCCGCAAAATCAGCAACTCTTCTACTTACCTCCATTTGTCACCCACTGATTTTAAGATCCAAAGCCGTCACTCAGAGAAGGGCCACAGATTCCAGGTGACTGGTAAACCCAGCCTGGAGACTATTGAAACCATGAGGCAGAGATTCGTTTGTCAGTGTTACCAGGGCTGGACAGGAATATTTTGTGAATTGCCTGACCAAAGGCTATTGGAGCACTGGATTCACGTAGTGTTCAGTAGGTCAAGAAAACAAAAGCTTTTTATCTTCCTCTTAGGAGCCATGCAGCTTCTTCTGCTTTGTTCCACACACTAAAGTCTTCTGAGGCAGTACAAGGAAGTAAGAAGTGGTGCCTCTAGGAGTTCTGTTCTTTAGCAAATTTTTATTGCACAGGGAAAAGGCTTTGTGGATTAAATGATTTTATTCTGTTTTATTCATCTCCCAGTCCTGGAATTGCTTCATACATTAAATATTTTGAAAGCAGATCCTTTTTTTTTTTCTTCTTTTTAACAGCTCCTTTACTCCTATCTCATGATTTACTCATAGGTTCAACAGATGCTTCTGCAGTGGCAGTAGAACTTTTCTACCTGAGTAAAAAAGTTGAATGTAATAGTACAAAGATTCAACCATGTAGAAACTTAAAAAAAAAAAAAAAAAAAAATGGAACCTCTTTATTTCAGGGCTGGGTGATTTAACATGGTGATGAGGAGAGTCTTCCTGTGGACCAGGGATCACAAACTGTTCACTGTAGCTCTTGCTGAAGTCAAGTGGCGCTTTGTGTGAGCAGTAGCACCGTGCCCAGAGCCACATCCACTACAGGTCACTGATTCTACTGCTTCTGCATGGGTAATGTGAAGAGTATGGAGCTCTACATCACCACACACTTCTAAAATTGTATATTTTAGTATTTTGAGGCCTAATTTGACTCGTGTCACTTCTAGAGGTATCAGTATTTACAATGCCATCAGTTTCAAAGGTACTGTTTGACTGAGCATCTCTGCAATTCCGTTTAGGTGAGGGAATCCTGAGCTCTGAGAGCAGCACTGGCAGCAGGCACCCCATAGTGCTTCTGCCTGGGTAGGGAAAGGGGGAGCACTTCTCTGCTCATTCCAAGCTCTTGGGAAGGAGGCAGCCTTGCTGTTGGCACCCCTGCTGCCTTTGTTGCTGCTGCAGGTCTATGCTTTCCACTGTCTGGTCAGTGACTGGGAAACAGGAACAGGCTGACAAATCCCATTCTCACTGTGCATTTCCCTGATGCAGGGCAGGACAAAATGAAGAATTCTATTCATTGGAATATTTTGGCTTGCAGCCTTCGGCTTCAGATGGGAACCTCTTTGAAGGTTGTATAGCTTAATGAACTGCTGATTACTGGTTAATTTAGCATCCATAACACACCATACTGTCAGGCTGTGGCATGTTCATTTGCAGTTATTCATTGGTTCACATTCATGTGTGAACAAATGTGTTTTCATCAAAGACCTCTCTATCTTCCACACAGCCTTTCAGTATAACAATGGATGTTTTCACTGAATTGAAGACAAAGCCAAAATATTCCCTATGTCTCTCTGACTTATGGAAGATACTAAATTATTTTCTTTTGAGGCTTTCGTATGATGCATTGAACTGAATATTGTTCCCGATGACTAACATTAATAAGAAACCCACATAAGGGTCTAAAACTTTTTTGACCCTTCCTTACCAGCGGCTGCAATGATCATCTGTGGCCTGACCACATTGCTTACAGTACATAGTATCCTACTGCTGTAGCAGTTTGATTAAGATCAGCAAGGCTATATGGAAATAATACTCAACTGAATAAAGAGGTCTGGATCTGGCCCTCAGGTTCCCTTCTTGATATTGCCCTAAATTGCTTGAAACATTAACATATCTCTATACATTATAATCTGCTGGGGTGTCCTGTGTTCTATGTAATCTCCACTTATCTCTGAATACTTCTTCATGATAACCCCCACAAAAAACCCCTACCTTTGCTTTGCCAGGACTGGTTTCACAACCTATGTGAAATGTAAAGCTTTGATTCACTCAACCAAAGACCCAGCTCACAAAATATCTGCAGTGGATATGTGCTGCAAACAGAGACATTGAAATGGGACTGAATTCAGTTAAACAGAGACTTAAGTGATAGCTATAGTGAGTCACTCTGTAATGACGTGTTGAGAAGCTACAGGAGAACTTTGCCACTGGCCTTTTGCTTTGCAATGTGTAATGACAATAGATGACAGCATACCTGAAGATAAAAAACTTCATTACTTTGGTGTGGGAGAGAAAGGATTAAAATTAAAGTTTAGAAAAATGCATAGCTATTAAGGTGTATGCCTTTAGACTGAAGTTATGGTGTTTACACTTTAAAATATGTTTTATTGATTTTATATATATTCTGCTTTAACTCCTTCATTCAGTTCAGAGTTTGTTAAAATTCAAGGGAATTTACACATACTTTAGTATCTTAAGAGCATAGAAACAATTAGCCCAGTTTTGCTAAATACCTGTCATCAATATAGGTCTGGATTAAAACTGGATGCTTCTGTTTTGTGTAATGCTGTCCTGTGTTCTGAAACCAGAACTGTTGGGAAAATGGTGTAATGCTCATGCACTGTGTTAGTGAAATGTGTTTATAAAATGTTCTGTGTCACTTTGTAATGCATTTTCATTATTTCTGCAGACTTATAAGAATAAACAGTGCTGTGACATATACACAATTTATTTGGGTAGCATAGATTCAACTTAACTGACATAAGGTTTTCATCAGCTAAAGTTCTGCTACTTTGTGGGAAGTTTATGCAAACTATACAAATGCTGTGGGTGAAGCATGAATGTTCCTGATTCGACCTGTTGTGTATATTCCCTATTAGGGAATACTGGTAGAGCTCTGTGCAAGTCCATAAGGCTCTGTCAGTTTATATCAGGTGTAAATTTGCCCAGTGACTCTTCTTTAGTCATTAGGTTACTGTTTCACACAGAAGAGTGTATATCTACCTGGACACAAAGGTGTTTTAATTTGGCTCATGTATTTCTGTGAAGAACTGCAAGCCCAGTTCTACATCCTCATCACAAGATTATCTTAGGTAGAAGACAAAAATCAAATGATCAGGGACTCAGACCCCAGTTCTTCCCAAATGCTGAGCTGAAGAGCCCTCTAATTAGTTGAGGATAAAAACTACCAACAGACTGGCAGGCTTTCAGCTTTTCTCGAGTTTGCTGATTTAGCATTTGAAAACTTTGATATTTGGGGAAATGTTATGCTTATTTTCTTTGTTTCTCTCACCACAGCTGGCTGTTGCCCTTAATAAAATGTTGTATGTTCTGAGCAACTCATAAATGTGTGGAAAGGCTGGGACTCATTTTGTTCCACTTTAGTCTTACTGGTAGATGTGCAGGGTTGTGATTCCAACTTGACCCAACCTTTCCTCTCACTCCCATCCCTGTATCATGGTGTGCTGCCCCCTACTGGTGCTGGCACAGCTGTTCACCGGCCCTTGCCCTGATCTGGATTGGGAAACCATCCAAGGCAAAAGTTCCCTTGTTAAAGAAAAGGTGCTTCCCCAGAACACTTTTTTTCTGAAAGTCAGAATAATTCCTCTATCTGACTCACATTGTGCTGCTCATACAGTTGAGCCATGGCTAAGGAAGTGGACAAAATCCACAAGGAAGTGGTATCAAAGCCATAAGCTGAGTATTGTCACTCAAGACAATAAATGGTGAGTAAGCAGCCTTGGTATGTAGTTGGCAGCATCAGTCATGGCTCACCCAACCTATCCCCTGGGGTCTGTGTGGCAGAGGAAGGGTAGGGCCTGGCAGCCTCTGCCCTCCTCTCTTCCTCCATGGGGGACAGTGGGCAGCTCATCGTTCCAAGGGGTATTGCCATGCCAGGGCATCTGCTGAACTCCCCCAAAACTGAGAGCTCCTTGCAGTGATCAGCTCAGACCTCAGTGCCTCACCAGATGCCAAAAGTTGGGGTAGATAAAACTCTCCTGGTGCAGCCCAACTCAGGAACATGAGTATTTAATGTTTTCTGAAATACCATTTTTGCCACTGAGTCTTTAAGTTGAAAAAAGATGAGAAAGGCCTGCTGGCTGAATATAATCATCAGCTTTTGCCAAATGCAATGTTCTCTGCTAGGGTGAGTGGCTTTGTAAACATGGGAATGATATTGTTGTTTAAAAAGGAGCTAACAACTCTCACAGACAAAACCAACAGAATGAAATCTCAGACCAGTTTGGATTTGTAATGCTGGACATAAATAAGTATGTGTGTACATTTCTTCCTTTAAAACTCCTTCCTAAGATACAAAAAAAGTTACTTAAATTAAAAGTTACACCAGTTTTGCACTGAAAGAACTTGTTGTAGATAATGAATTACACTTGCACACCATGAATAATAAGAATACATAGGAAAGTTTTTTGCCAAAGAAACTTTTATATACTTAAGATGCTGTGGCAGCCACAACTTCACTTTTGTTGACCTTTCAGGAAAAGTAATCTCCTGTCAATCTGCACTAGGCTCAGAGGGTGGGAGTGGTTGCAAACACAGGTTACTCTAAAAATAATTTGGAAATGATACTTCTGTACACTTTGAAGAACTATACTGGCTGGGAACAGTGCAGTTTCTCAGATATAAAAGTCTGATCCTTCTAAGAACCTAAGGAAAAACACTGCTGTTACATACTATTTATTGAATTTAAAGCCCCTGAGCTGCTGTTCTTATTCAGCAATGGCATCATATGCCTTCCACAGACCACAGCACAAAGCAGTAAGGAGCAGTTACTTTTCCCATTAGCAAAGAGGGGAAAATTCTTTTGGTGGCTTCCCAAAGTAAGTGTGTGCTTGAGGGTTAACCTTGCTGCTTTTAATGGTTACAACACACCAGTTTATCCCTCGTTGAATGTCAACAGAGTAATTCCATGGTAGCATTTTTCTGATTCCACAAATACCTTGTTTAAGATGTAATAAGAAAACAAGGGGATATGTGTATGTGTGTTGATATCCGTACATATTTACATGCACATGTGTATGTAAATGAAAGCATGCATGTTCATATTGTAGTGCATGTGTCTGAGTTTGACTCAGAAGCAGCAGAACAGTTCTGAGGGGTGTGAGGCTTTGTTTTCTGCCTGGCAGGAGTGAACCCGGAGGCAGTTGCGTAACCCTGTAGCTTGGCACGGATGGCCTGTGCTGCTGCGCGGATTATGCCTATTATGTAACCCCGTTTACACAGGAAGCTAACAGCATCTAATGGGCTAAAAATAAGCAGACTTCTATAATTTCAGAGAAGAGTATTTTAAACTTCACTTATGTGGCTGTTCTTATTTCAACAATAAATGTAGCCTCTTTAAAAATTTTATTTCTTTTTTGACTAGGGTGATATTTTAACACAGTGGCAGCCTGTTTTCTCAGAGAAAGTCAGAGCTCTTTTCTCATTTTTTCATTTCAGCAAGAACTCTCCCAGCTTTTTTTAAAGGTGCTTTCTAGTACCTGTGAGAAGCAAAGAAGACCAGAGCATCAGTCTGTTTTTTCTCCTCAGAGAGTCAAGAAGTCTGATATTTGTGAGCAGTTTTTGGAAAATTTATGTTTGTTTCCATGGTAGTAATAACCTTCTCAGTCAACTGGGCAGCAGATTATTAAGATCATTTTTTGTATTGCTCCTTCTGATGCAGAGTTTCCAGGGCAGAACTAAAAGCACTGAGTTTTTCCCTTAACTGATGGTGCTCCTTACCCTGTTTTTTTTTCCACCTGCCCTATGTGCTGTGGAACGCCTACAGGGATGACATCTCCCTCCTCAACTGTGGTGCAGGCAATGAGTCTTGTACACAGAGGACAGCTGGGTTTTCTTCAACTGGCACTTGCATTCACCTTGTGTTGTTACCCTTTCCCTCTGCATATGGCTGCTCATGCTGGCCCCCATTGTGAAGGAAAGTGAGCATTTTAATGCCCAGGGAATCTGCCTCTTCATTTCTGCACATAGGTGCTGATGGGAATGTTAAAATAAGCTTATGCCAGGTATTGTCTCCCCTGTGCTGGACTGCCATGGCTCCATGGGTACAGGGAATACCCAAAGCACTGGCAGGGCAGTTTGAAACAGGATTTCCTCACATGGGAGGTCACAGGCCCTGGTGACGATGCTGATTTCCCACCAGGGAGATGCGAGGGAGCACTGCCCCAGGCAAGACGCAATCTGGCTTTGGTAGGGACAGGACACAGGCAGGGCCAGTGTGCCACTCACTGTTCTATCAAAGGTGCTTCTTCAAGCCTGGTGAAACTGAGTCAGGCTTAAAGATCCCACAAAGTCCTTGAGTACCTACAATAGAAAGGGAAGCTGACTGTATGAGATTAATTAATATAAGCATGCACTGAAGGCCTTTGGAATCTTTGGACTGCTCCATGGACAAGTATCCTTTTCTTAAGTCTCAGCATCAAACTTTATGGTGTGGAATTTGAACATTTTTTCTAAACTTGGAGATAGGGAGGAACAAGATAAGCTCTCCCTGGACCTCCACAGGAATTCAGGTACCGTTATACCTTGTTTTAGAAGGAGTAGTGATGTGTAAATGCCATTGTTGTATTTGTATCTCAGCAGCAATACTCAGCTCTGAGCATACTTGGATTAAACCCCAATAATAAACCAACCTGATTGCATTGAAGATGATAATTTGAGGGGTAGACTTACCTCACTTTTCACATTAACCTCATCAGAATGTGATCTCCTATTTTAATTTTGTTTTGATTTCTCCACTCTTAAAGGGACACACCCTCATCTGCTGTAAGATGGTATATTTTCATTAATTTGCAGTAGCTGAAAAGCAGACATGAAATATTCATGTTCTCTTTGTTCACCTGTGGAATTTCCCTTTCAGTCTGTCATTAGTCCGTTAGTTCCCAGCACCCACCAGCTGTTGCAAGGACAGTCAGCAGCAGCTCGTCAAAATATCCCCCTGTGCCCCTTCCAGTGAAGCAGCAGGTCCCGTGACAGCTGAAGAGAGCTAGAGGGAGAGGCTGCACAGGGACATGGCCACTGAGCAAGGCTCATTAGGTTTGTTCAAAGTCTCTGTCCGTACATGAGGCTTACCGAGGTTTACATGACCCCTGCTTAAAATTGCAGTAATCTCTTTGACTGACACGTTGAATTGTTGTATTTTCTCCAGCACTAACATTTAGCTCTAATGTAAAGCTCAGCTGCTGGCGAGGGAGGGGAGGGAGAATAAAATTCCTTTTTTATGTTGTTGTTGTGTTACAGCTATTCTGTAGGAGTAGGAAGAAAGGAATGTCACCCGTATCTGCTGGTGCTGGTTGCGAGGTGTAAGCACTCCAGTGAGCGTGTGGGTGCTTGTTCTGCTCAGTTTGGGGGCACAATCCTACCCTAGTGCAAATACACAGTAACTCTGCTGGACTCCTAGGGAATCTGCTGGGAGGAGATTCAACTCCTTTCTGTCATGCAGGGCTAACCTCCTATTTAATTTCTATGAAAAGAACATGTTCAGAACATTAAGGACCACTTGCTTCATTTTCTGTTAGCATTTGACATACAATTGAATTGGGAAAGTGGACAGTGAAGAAAGCTGATTCCTAATTTGAAGTGCTATGGGGAGTAAGAGTAAGGCAGCAGTAATCTGTTGGTGTTTGCTCTTTAATCTCAGCCTCAGAAATTCAGATGGTGAGAAAAGGGTGGTGAGGACATGCCATGAAGCCCATTTCTGATCCAGAAATGGCCTACATCCATCTTGAATGGATGCACTGTGAGCTCAGGAACTCCATAGACATGGACAGCCCAAGCGGTTCTGAGTTTTAAAATGGGCTCCAACTTTTTTTCCTGACTCAGCCTGAAGTCAGGAAGCTGGCTATGCTGGACTGTGATACTGCCTAAGCACACGTCCCAAGCATGGCTCTTTGCACTGGGGGTATTTTGAGCAGCAGGTAAATGAATTGTGTGACAGAAAACCTGGTCATACTGGGAGCCAGTTGAAGCCCACTCCTGGATTCAGTCTTCAAGTCTTGAGGCTGACGTACCCTCCAAGTGTATGAAATTTCTTGCTTTGCAGACGGGGTAATCTATATAATTTCTTAATGTTCTATACCCCATGAAGACAATGTGACAACAATGCAGCCTCCTCAGACTGTTCTAGAACTCAGGCCATTGTGCTGATTTTAAAGTACAAGCATACAAAATATAGCTTCTAGTGTAAAGGCTACTATCTTTGGAAAAGGCAAGTACTGAAAAACCTTTGGGCTTAAAAGAGGGGGAGAACTGTGGAGCACTGAGAACTGTGCCAGGCTGGACACAGGCCAAAGAAGCTTCACGACTACTTCAGTGTATGCCAGAAAATGACATAGCCACTGTCATCAAGAGCATCAGGAAAGTACAATCTAAGCATAAAGACTGCCACGGATGACAGTGGGCCCTTAAATCAATTCATCAAACTATCTGCCTTTTGTTAGGACTATGCATGAATCAAATCTCCCAGGCTGGACCACTCTCAGGTATAATTATATTCAGATAAGAGACATCTATGCAGTATGAAGTGGAGAACAAGTAAATAGCATAAGGTCACTTGATCAATTTTTTTCATTTTATTAGATTCAAAAATCCATCTACCTAGTAGGCCAGCAGAATGCATGTGTTCCTACGTAAATAAGAAAAGTCCAGTATGGTGGCAAAAGGAGCTGAGATGATAGAGGCCAGATGACTGTCCTGATGAACCCAACACACACTTGTAAGTTGTCTTCTAAAATCTTATCTCCTCTGTCCAGAAGTCCCAGAGAAGCTGGAGTAAGTTAAATTTTACTACAAAATTGCCTTCCAGTAATTCAGGATTTTAACTTTTGCTTCTTTATTCAACTCATTCCTTACAGGTGCCAGGGAAATAGCTCTGCTGCATCAAATTCATACTTTAATTTGTAGGATTTTGAGAGGACCCAGCCCTGATCTTGAAACATTCCTCAGCAGTTAATGCTGCTCAGGTTCCCTAGCACCTTCATGGGGATCAGTGAAGGACTGTACTAAAGGGCTTTGAGTTTTGTCTGTAATCAGCCATCAGTGTCACTGAGTCAGACAGATAATTATGAGGTGAGGTCCTGCTCCATTTTTATTGTCCATTATGCTGCATATTCAATCTCCTGCATTCACTAACATAACAGAGATACTCTGCAGAATCTAAATGAGGCAAATCACTAAAGGCTGCCTTGGTCTAATAAGCCCCCACCAACATGAGGAAAGTCAGACAGCAGCAATGCATCCACACATACCATCCTCCCTGAGGCTGCTGCAACCCTGTGGCTCTCAGGGTTGCAGCAAAAACTCCTCTGTCACAAGCCCCTGAACATATTGCCACAAAATCCAGGTCCAGCACAGAGTGCACAATTCACAGCTGGCAGCATGACTTCAACTGGAAAAAGTTTGTTCCACCATCAGACTTCTGCATGTTTCAGCTGTAGCTTTGCTGATAAAAAGTCAAAAAAAGGATTATTCTGTAAAAATCTAGGGATTTTACTGGGTCTTTGTGGGTGTGAAAATTCTTGTTTAAAAAATCACACACATCTTTGATAAGCGTATTTTGCAACTGGCTTGCCTGTTTAAGCCCATCAAGGTTGTGCTGCGTCAATGTCATATTGTTGTAGAGAGGAGTAAATATCACTTTCTTTGTTAATAGTTTGTAACTTTCTAATCCCTTGATATGAGCAGTGTAACCTCACTGGAGGAGGCTATTTGTTACAAGATAAATGCCAAAACTTGAAAGTGCATTCCTCAGTTCTAGATTAACTGGGGGAGAGGAATACAGGGTTTATATCACCTAATGAATGTTTATCAATTAGCCAGCTATTTTTTTCAGCAGTACCCTGTGATCTGGTTCAAGTATTTCTCTCTATGTCTCTTCAATTCAGAGCTGCCTGTTTTAGGCTGATTTTGCTTAATCTTATCTAGAGCTGTTTGCTGTCTAATAAAGACATGTGGTTTCTACTTTCCCTCTGTTGGGAATTACTGTCCACTCTGCATTTTCACTGTCAGTTGGACATCAAGATGAGCTGCCTCTGTGTCGCCTTGGTTTACAGAGAAAAATATAGTTAGCAGAAGGGTTATAACTGGATATATTCATTCTGGATTTTGTCATTTGCTATCACACCAAGTATAAAACAGCAGCTTTTTCCTCCTTAACAACTGAGCAACCACAAATATCTTCTTATGCCGAGTCAGAATTACAGAATATTCTGGGTTGGAAGGGACCCACAAGGATCACTGAGTCCAACTTTTACATATTAAGTCCTCCATTAAAAGTTTGTTTCAGGGGGCAGAGTGGCCTGCCACTTCCTTGCAGTCTTCAATAACCTATAGTAATATTATAGTTGTTGTTATGCTGTTGCTGTTGCTGATGATTTTCATTACTACTGTTTTATTTAGCTTGCTGATACTGCCTTCACCATGTGCCAGCTCAGAGGGCTTTCAGGCAGCAAATCAGTATATCCAGCATACAGTAAAGCATAGGGTTAATTGCACCCCAGCCCTGCCTGAGGAGAGATGAGTGGACCATGGCGCAGGGGTGCTGCGCCTCCCCATTTCCCGCTGGAAGGTAGACCCCAGCAAGAGCAGACTCTCGTGAGCCCCATGGGTTTTGGTGTGATGCCATGGGGTGGCCCAGGGCATGGATGGCTGCCAGTGCATGCCAGTGACCACCAAAGACGAGGTAATTGAGGTAACTGAGGCAAAAGCCTTGCCTCCTGATGTGTCATCCCAAAAAGCAGAACTGATAGCACTGACAAGAGCTCTAGAGCTGAGCAAAGGTAAGAAAGTAAATATCTGGACAGATTCTAAGTATGCATTCAGTGTGGTACATGCCCATGGAGCCATCTGGAAA
>JAYRBT010000042.1:21079713-21092637 GCA_036023395.1 Myiotriccus ornatus | reverse complement strand
AGCAAGCTTGGACGGTGGCAGTGAGGTCCTCAGGATGTAGATGGATTGCCTTACAGGGCTAACGGGCTCCATCTGCCATTCCTGGCCCTGACCACGAATCGAACCCGGGCCTCGGCGGTGACAGTGCCGCGTCCTTAACCACTAGACCACCAGGGGCTCCCTAATACACATATACCTTTTAATAAAGGGCTGTTAGTTTTCCTTTTCCATAAGTTGTTTTTCCTTCTATCGGATCCTCTTAATTTTGGATTTATAATTGCTTAGAGGAATGAGTTCAGATCTTTTTCTCATAACTCATCCTCAGCAAAAGACCTTGTCTCATTTAAACTGGGACAAACAGCCACAACCACAACCACATCCCAGGGCCCACTGAAGTGATGGCAACATCCGCAGTGATTTCAGTAAAACCTGGATCGATGAGACAAGTAACCAAGGTATACTGACTTCCACAGACTTACATTGATTTACTTTGGTGATAATTTTCCTCCTTTCTTTGGGTTACATTGTGCTCACTTTGTTTCTTCAGTGTTAGCATGGTAGATGTCTTAGGAGTGACTGATACCCATCCATATATCTATATACAGAATAAATACCTATACTTCTATTATGTTCCACAGACAGACTGGGAGATCTGCCTAATCTCTTAAGTCATGGAAGTACTACCTGAAAATGGAACACTGTTGTGCATTGTTCACCTTTCAGCCCTGGCATGGCTGCACATAGCACTCACTGGGAATTCCCTTGCTGTGAAACCAGCCCAACCACCATTTTGGGAGATCAAACCTTTTAAGCCTGTCTGGAATGACTGACAGAACTGTGCTCCCTCAGATACAATGTACTGAACCTGAAAATATTCTATATGATTTGAAGCCCGCTAGCTAAAGCAAGAGAGCAGACACATCACAGGAAATCCCTGTTAATGGTGGCATACACTAGGACTTCAGTTTTCAAACTCATCCAGAAAGAAAAGGCATGGCATTAACTGTTTCATCACAGCTAAGGACTTCACTGGGTTAGCTTCACAGACTGGGTGCACTGGAGACCTCAGTGGGCCAACTGTGGTGCAAAAGGTGTCTACAGAAGAAAGTCCAGGAAACTCACAACTGAAATGGAAGCAATATTTCAGCAAAAAACATTGAACATTAGCCATTTCCTTTGAAGAAAGTGCAAAAGCTTTTATGAAGGAAACAATTGCATTAGGAATGAAAAAAAACAAAGGGCCTGTGGGAATACTACTTATTTTCTGACTGTCATAATTACTTTCTCCATGATTAGAACTACCCTGGTTTCTGCCCAAAGAGTAAAGAGAAACAGTGCATTTTCCTGGCTCTGTGATAGCAATACAGACCTGTGTCCTTCCACTGACATTAAGTAACCCCTTGGAAACAGTCATAAACATTTTGCACTTTTCTCAGTTTAGGTCAAATAAATCCATAAGGATTTCTTCCATGACATCCCAAGATTATGCTTTGCCTGTATTTGTGTATACCTGACTAGGTTATAGAGATGAACCTTTATTAGTTCTCTCTATGGAAAGTTTTTGCTGGTACAATGTAGCCTGCATTTATCCTTTAATCATTCTTGCAGATGGTGCATCGGGATGAAACACCTCCTACTTGGGCCAGGTCTGCTGGTTCATGGTAATTATTCACATGCTTTAAAGAGCTCAATGTTCTGAATAAAAAATGCAGCCCAGAATACCTTGGTTTTGGTTTGTGGTTTGTTTTTTTTTTTTCCCCTTTAATTCATTGCTATGCATTTGAATGGATTAAAAGTATTTCAGAAATATGATGTAGTACATAGGAGACACTTAATACATTAATCCTCCCTGATGTGCTCAGGTATGAAATCATTAATTAATTTCCAGATACCTGTCCTTTTTATAGAAGGGAAACTGAGACAGAGATGTTACCAACTTGTTCAGTGTGCATAAGAAAGGGAAACTGAAAACAGCAGTCTTTCTGCATGCCTTCATCTCAAAACCATTTAATTTAGTCCCATAATACCTACCTTGTGACAGGCCAAGGTGCACCAGAACCAAGGAGTACTGAACACCCACATAAAAGTATTTTCAAGATAAGTACATTACCCTAGTCCTTTTCTACCTCATCCTGGACATCCTCCCAGGATCTGGATACGAACAGTAGGCTTCCTATGAAAAAGCGGTAGAACCTGTCTGTCACTGCCCTGTCTCTGTTCTCACCCATAGACAGTGACTATACTACCAGCTGTCCCCAGTTTCTCTGTTTCAGAGTTCAGCAAGTGAGCTGTATTCAATTTTTAAAGGCTATGTTAAAAATTTCTGTCCATGTAGAGAGTCTAAAACAGGCACCCTGTATGGGAAGGAGTATTAGCTCCCTCTCCTATCAGATGTCGCTGTTCCCCTATCACTGCCATCCATCACACACCACACTTCCAAGTGAGGGGCTTCATTTCTCTTGGTCTTGAAGACATTAAAGGAAGTGCAGGCACCTGCTTTGGTGGTTTTATCCAGTTTGCCATTCCTTAGCTTAGCAAGGAGAGAAGAGACAGACATCGGTAACTGCCATGGGCTGCTGTACATCCCCTTTGCCATTTTATGTCCAGTTTGTGCCTCTTTTTCCCTTCAGGTAACTAATTCATGTGAAGCTTTTCTATTTTGATTTCTTGATGTGCTGTAGCTCTCAAACTCCTCTAAGTTGGTGACAACATCTAGGAAGTCACTTGCATAACAATGGCCTTTCAAATTCTGTGCTTGTGGCGTAGTAATTCAGTCCTTGCTGATCCTTAATCACCATTCAAATTAAGGATAAACATTCAAGCACCGAATACCCTCTCCTTACAGCCTGCTATACGAGGAAAAGGTACAGTGAAAGACAAAACTAGAAGGAGTATAAAAATTGAATCTGAAATTCTCAAGATTCATCAAGTGTTGCATTTTCTCTTTCATTTAAGGTTGCACAATGCCCATATTTTCCTCCTACAGCATATGACTATTTTCAGTCACTTTTTCTAGGTTTTCATAAGAATCTGAGTGAGATTCTTTTATGGGAAAGCATCAAGAACAATGGATGCCTTTGGAATCACAGCTTTCAAATTGGAGAGGAACTGGGAAACTGCCTATTGACATAACAAAATAGCTCTCTCCTCCCCCTTATCACCAAAACCAGAACTGATGGAATGCTTTGGGGAATTCTTGTGTTAAGAATCCCACTTTAATTAAAGGATTTAAGTTGCTTCTAGTAATTGATAATCAAATAACTATGATTAAATTTTTGCTTCAAAGTGAATTAAAGTCCTTTTTTCCTCCCATGTTTATTTACTTGCTTATTACCAACATCTCAGGCAGTACCCAAGTTTCCAGCTTTTGTTTCATAATCATTTTAGTCTAGACAGCAAATCTTTAGCCCGAATAAAATACAGTTCATAGGGACCAGAATGAAAAGAAGACATAGTCCAAGAGACAGCCACATAACACACTATTGCATTGCTTTAGAAAGGCTATGAAATGCTAAATTAACATGACTGTGATGACTTTACTCTTTTTGCTGTAGTGAGATCTTATTAACACTGTTGGAGAGAGTGTCCTGGGAGCTTCAGGCATTGTTCTTTGATATGAATTTAACTTCTTTAGAGGCAAGCTTGAGCCTGATTTAGATGCAGTGTGTAAGATCCTATTTTTATCCTATTAACAGACACTGTTTGACTGCACCAGTCCTGAGCATTCAGTACCAGCAGAGCTGGTTGCTTAACCAATCTTTGCTGTCCTCCAGTCAGGACAACTGTGAAATATGGTCAGTTTTTCCTGGCTTAACAAGGTCTTGTGAGGTTCATAGGCAACCAGTGTTAGGGAATGAAGCCAATGGCTAATACCAGGCATTTTGGAAGATAGTTCCATAATAGTTATCATCCTGGTCAAATCCCTTTCCAGCTGGGTAAAACACTAGGAAGTTATCTAGAGCCTGATAAACACATCAGTGAGACCAGATGAGGTGTACCAGTGGTTCTCAGCAATTTGTCAGGTTATGAGAACTCTCCTTGTGCTTGTGCGCAGGTAAGTAAAATGAAGCAGGCTGATAAGATCAGATGGAGAGGTTTTGTATTACATATAAGACCTAGCCACATTAAAATCAAAGATTGGTTTCTAAGGCTCTGTCACGTCCTGGAGTTTTCAGAAAACTGTACCTCAAACTTTGTAATAAGAAAAGACTTTTTCCTCAAAGCTGTGTGAAATGGGTGTTCCGGGTTGTTTTTGTTCTGACAGATAGCATAGAAAACCCAGCCAGCATGAGAATGAATGGCTGAAAATAAGTGTTCAGTTGTCCTCAGCAAATTCAATTACTTCAGCCAATTTTTTAAAAATTTGGATGGGATTTCTCTCAGAATCAACATGAATAGGAGAGTGAACTTCCTTCCACCAGAGTGAAATGAGAAAGACAAGCCTCTGGACCATCTCCATCAGCTCCAGACCCCTACAGTCTTGCCATACAGCCCTGCTGGCATCACCTGCATTTCTAGCACATGACATGGCTTCTTTGCAGATGTACACACTGTGGTGTTTCCTTGGGAGTGTAAGTTGCTGAAGCCCTTTGCACCTCAACTGAGTTACACTTTCTGTATAAAACTTCTTCTCAATCCTTTAAATTAGTCAAATTTAAGTTATCCTGAATTAATGTATTAGCACAGGCTGCCTACATATTGCCTATTTCTTAGAATGTAAAAGGAAAAAATAAAGTGGATAGTTTCACATTAGCTAAAATTTCTTTTCTACCATCTGCAGAGCAACTACACAAGAATCAGTGAGATCTATGCTGAGTTCTCTGCTTTTTTTTCTATTTGATCCAGGCAAACCTTTGAAACATACCATCCAGTTCCCACTTGCCCCCATTATCCCTTTTTGTCCCAGAACCTTGAGGATCCCATCAGGCTTAGACCTCTGTGATTTTGCACCACTTAGAAGTTTTTCATTTTTCAAATATGTGTTATTACCCTCATATCTAACCTCAGTGAGTTATTGCCATAATAACTGTGTTAGAGAAGCAATTGTGCAGTGAACAAACATTATGTTAATAGAGCTCTCGAAGGCTAGTGAGAAAAGCTTTCATTATTTTTTGGCTGAAAGAAATATTTTAAATTCCATTTAAGTTAGGGGAGACTGTGACTAAACCACAACCAATCAATAAGAAACGAATTTAGAATGATCCTTCTTTAAATGACAAAAATATAAACTAAATGTAGGATATTTCTTTCAAAAATAAATTCAGGAGATCTACTAAAATTTTTCTGAAGCATATTTTCTATAGTGAAGAAAATTAGAGATATTTTGCTTGTTTGTTTTTGTTTGTTTTTTTTATGGAATGTCCTCAGAAAAATGCAGTGTATTAAAATCAGAGTGCTGATTGTGGTGGATTTTTCAAGGCAAGGGTGTAAAAATTATTCATTTGACATTCTGCTTGTGCTGTACGACTGAAGTTCACGCTAATAAGAAACAAAATGACTCTTAATGTTTTCTGAGCAGCACTGGATTAGATGTTAGTTTTGACTCTTCTTGCTGTCTTCGTTAAGGTCACATCTTATAATAGAATAGTCATGGTCAGAGTAACTAAACAGTGGGATAGTGAACCAGTATTCTATAAAATCAAATTTCAAACTCTTTTCTGAATGTGTTAAATTTCCAACTGTCTGTAAGACATGAATGCATCCTGTATAAATCTTATGATATTCCTTGGTATCCAGGAATGCAGGCCCCTATTTTTCCCACCCAATATATTCATTCAATTGGAACAACTAAATTAGAAGTGTACCCATCAGGCGGAGGGCACCTCCTGAGGAGCACTTCAGGTGCAGTGGAGTTTAGCTGGTTTGTACCTCTCAGCAGTCTTGGCAGGCCAGATGATTTTGTGAGGGTCAAGTAGTTGAGATTTGCAGTGTGAGAGGAGGTGCAGGATGGCACAGTGAGGAGTTGCTTCCCAAACTACAGCAGGATGCCTCCACATAGGGTACACCACATACAGGGTCTGCTTTCATGGGGAAAGCTGACCCAGGTGGTCCTTCTGACTCCTCTCTCTCCTTTTGAGGCTGGACACTCAGAATATGTGAGCTGTGGTATAAATCTGTGTCAGCTGCACCTCTAAGACCAAACCACCTCTCTTCTGTTCTCCTGTGAGGAGCACTTCTGATTTCTAATTTTATAACTTTTTTGACTTCTGTTTTATTCTCTTTGTGTTTCCTGTTTGCTGTGTTTTGCTGTCCTCAGCTGATGTGCTGGCATTTGCACATTTCTTTCCACTCGTGTCTATATTAGACATGCCAAAAATTACCATTACAGTGGCTAAATTATTTTGCAGATTTCAGTAGGAGTTAAACACGTAAGCAGGCCTGAATATCTGAACCTGGGCTCTCAGCAGTGGCATGGTTAAAACTCTTGCACGTGGTATGTGGAACATAACACAATGTGTCATAATAAAATCAATGGTGGAAAAAATTATTCCAGCAGTAGACTTTTTCCCTGAAGAGGATTAAAGTTCAATTTATGTTATACCTTCTGAATGGCAGTGATAGAATTAAGTAATCTCTGTAAATCCATGAGAATGGATGCTTTTAAGCATAATAAACATATTTTCTCTTAGTATAGTACAAATTGGGATTCTTACTTTCATGTTTTATGAGGCTAAACATTTCTTAGAAATATCATATGTAAATAACAATATATGAAACTAAAAATCAGAGGAGAGATGATAAGCACAGGACTCTCTTCGTGCTTTTGATGGTCTGACCCAAAGTCATATGAAGCTGATGACAAGCTCCCTTTGTTTCAATAGGCTTAGCATCAAGCTGGGGTGCCTCCCAGAGAGTTACACACAAGTGTCTTGAGACCTTGATTGGTGTCTCTTTCATGACAGAACATTCCTAAAATAGATCAGAAGGCATGTGTTACAAGCAAACAAAAGTTTTCAAGAGGCTTGTGTAGACACCTAAACGCAAAAATGTCTGAAAGAGCTTGTCATCCAAGTTGTTAAAGGTTTTGATAAGCTACTAAGCATTTAGATAACCAAAAAATATCCTACGTGATTTTTTTTCAACAATATTTATTGGTATAAGGTATGAGAATAAGCCTAAATGTTCTTTCACCTAACCAAAACATTTACAAACAGATAAAAATCTGCATGTATCTCACTAATAATTGAAACCATGTACAATTTTCAGTACATCTAGTCTTTTAGCAGAGGCAACCAAGGTTATTGAAATGGTTTTGTCGTTGTGAATGAGAACAGGACAGAAGGAAAACTGCTCTGACATAAATACCTGCTGAGCAGCCTCCTAGGCTCTTCCATGAATTCATTTTGCAATAGGAATGATACTAATTCTGTATTTCAGGTTATTTGGAACATCCATTTTTAGTAATTCTCTGGCATTGACATTGTATATCACATTTCTCACTGGCTTTATGTTGACAAAGGTTTCTTCTTGCTTCTCTTCTATTTACTGTCATCCTGGCAAAGGGCAGATGTTTGAAGCTGGCATCTGGTTGCCATCATACTGTGAAGTGGCTGTAAAATTCATGGCCTTGTTTCTTGATCTAGATCCAATCAGGCAAACCCCATTCTGCATGTGCAGCCAGTTAGGAGGTACAGATCCAAGGGACAACAAGGTTCAGTTAGTGTTTTGAATTAAATCAGAAATTCTTATCCAGTGTAGGCAGACTTTGTCCCAATGATCCTAATTTATTCAGTATTAAATTATTTTTTTCTCATTAGCCTCGAGGCAGCTGAAGGGTAATGCTGCACCTTCTTGCCCATTTCTGCTGCTTGATCTTACAGTCAGGATTTTTCTTTATCACTCAACCAGTTCCAGATGTCTGGATGAGGATCTCAATCCCAGGTTGGGGCTTTGTTGCAAATCAGTTTGACAGTCAAGTGCAAAATAGATTTGCCTTGGCGTAATTCAGGTGCTTAACTCCCTGAAATGATGCTTAAACTCAGCAATAACACTATTAAATACAGCATTTTAAACCCTGTACAGATTGCATTGCACATTCATTTATAATTGTGTTCTACATTTAAATTGATGGGAATAGGGCTCCTAAATACACATAGTGAGTCAGATTAATAGTTAGGAGTTCGTTTCTGTTATTCTCTTTTTTATGTAGAGGGGATTAAAGAGTAACTACCTATCTGAGCCCTGGTACTCTCAGTTATGACAGATTATTTTATACTTATATTGAATAATTTAATCACCCGTGTCATTGTATTGAGAATAGTGGAACAAATTACACATTTCTTGTATCTTTTTTGCACATATTTCCACCTTGTGCTCCACTGGTGAAAGTCTGAGGGAGGTCACTTTCTGAAAACTGCAGAATTATATTTAAATCTGAATATATCTCGAACCCTAACCTGATGAATTAGTACCTGAATTTTCTACTGGGCTCCCAGTTTAATGCAGGATTTTCTGACTTAGCCAGTGGAGTTGCTTATTCAGATCACTTTTCACAGTCTGGTATACCCTATGAACTCCCTACAGAAAAATGAAGTCTCAACTAAATATGACTTCCTTGGTATTTAGAAGTGGCTCTTCTTTTAACCTTCATTGGATATGGTTGGTGAAGGCTTGAGCATTGATTCTCTGAAGATTTATTTGGGGCTGGAGCAGCTCTGCAGTTTCCTACTGTATGTGGAGTCTGCTCTTTCACAAAGAAAAACCTAGCCTTTTTCCAGATCTTCAGGCACAGGTCATTGAAATGGGGTCAGTGCTGAAGGTGAAAGCTTTCCTAACTTTTTGCTGTATCGGTCAGAGCCATCCACGTTAAACAACCAGGACTCTGGCTAGTTTCTCCCAGAGAGTGGGAGGAGGGATGGCAGCTGAGAATTTAGGGAAAAGTCCTTAGTTTAAAAGACTGGATTTCTGAAATAAAGAGTAATGCATGCCTCTGCTACCAAGAAAATCACTTTTTATATAGAACACAGCACAGACTTAACTAGCATTCAGTTAATGCAACACGAGTACAAAAGATTTACAAGTAACTCTTGGGAGGAAAGAAACGGGTGTTTCTATAGGTGGTAAAATCCTTTTCTCCACTTCCTGAGTGTGTATAGCTTTTATTTTAATAACACACACTTTCTTACATTTCTTTGTATTCTGCGTTGTGACTTTTTGTATGTTAAAGTCAGAAGCAGTTTTGGTTATATTTTAAAGGAATACAGGATTAAAGAAAGTGTGTAATTTACAGCTTGGGCTTGCCTTTATCTAAATTATTATTAGAGTTCCTGGCCTGTAAAATGAAATATCTCATCCTATATCACACATATCATTGTCTTACCTTGATACAATATAGACTTCAGTAGCAGTGACTTCCTTGCCCAACAATGTGGAGCAGACAGAGAAAATAGTTCGGCTGTACTTATGTGAGGAAGTAAGATGTGTTCACTGAAGAACAAAAGCCCCAAACCAATTCTGTTTTGTCTGGCAACTGAAGAAAACACAGGCAGAATTGCAGTCAGAATTACCAGGTTTACAAAAGTTTCCTAATACATACAAGTGTTAGAGGCAGACCTGATATTAGACTTTCCAGAAGTAATGAAACAAGTTCAGACGATGTTTGTTTTTCTCCTCAGACATTTGTCTGTTACAGAACAGGCAGCTTCTGGAGCTTTCCTCATCTTCCTTTCTCACCCTAATTCTCTCAAGGCTGTTCAGCTTCAGGGCCTTTAATTTCATTAGAACATTTGTCTGGAACAGCAATGCGTTCAATGTTTCGAGAAGCAGAACTGAAAAGCGAAAGGAAACAAAAATGCAACAACTATGCTATGCACACAGGCAGTATGCACACCTGCTAGGGAATTGTGCTTCACAAGGGGTTCAGTCCCCTCCCACTGAGAACTAGCAAAATCCTTCCAGTCACTTTGACAGGAGTGTCAACCTTCCATCCAAGAGAACAGCAGAACTCTTAAAACTTAATTTTGATTCATTAAGGGAACTAACACACAAAAAATTTGATTCTACATTCTTAAAATTTATGTTTATCAGTTCCATTATTTTTGTGTTGTGGTTTGGTTTTTTTAAACTTTCAGAATGTTTGCTTTAGCACCTCTATTGATTATATCTGGTCCATGAAGAATACTTAATGTCAAAGATCATTACAGAAAATGTACTATCTTTCTGAATTTTAGCCAGCTGTTTGATGGATAACATTGGCAGTTTAAAGCTCCTGCTGAATTTTTAACCACTTGGAAATGAATCAGAGACTTCAGTGGAATTTCTCTGATTTACATCAGCTGAGAGTTTGACCCTGAGTCTTTTAGAACAAGCTAATTGCCAATCAATTAGAAAAACTTTCAGTTGGTATGTGAAAAATAGCATTGAACTGCCAGTTCAGTCATTGGCTTTTCTGGTGGAATTTTCGCAGAGAAAATAGTCTCAATCTTTTTTTTAGTGCCTGTCCAGGTGACAGTTACAGGTTCTGCTCAAAGCAGGTGCTATGGCCTCTCATGCTTTTGGGGCAGCAGGGGAAGAAGACCAGAAATACATGAAAGGGGGAGAAATGGGAATACAGCCATATGGGACTTGTGCGCTGGGATCATTTCACTTGGCAGATGGGTAAGAAAAGGCAAAGAATTGACTATGGAGTCAAAGGAAGGAGCCCAGGTGACTGTGTAAAACTGATATGACACACACACCATCCTGGGAGCTGCTGTGAGTCATAACAGGACTGACTTAGCATAGTGTGTCTGAAATTAGCACCAGCTCTCTGATGCTAACCACAGTCCTCAACAGGCACAGAAAGGAGGGCAGTGCCAGAAAAGATGATTGTGTAGGATGTCAAAGTGTTGATGCTCAGTGTGTGGACCAAGTACATAACAAATAGCAAAAGCAAAATAGCCAACCTGAACCAGTGCTCAGCACAAGTCTGGCCAACATCTGCTCCCAGTGTGGCACCATGGAATCACCCACGTGTGGGATCCTACTGGAGGTGCTGACAACTATCTTTTGATTAATAGCTTTAAAATAATTTACAGCAGTTGCTATCAATGGTTACAACATTTGCCTGGTGGCTGGAACATATCTGAGGCTGCTGGTTGAGCTGCTTTCATCAGACACCCCAAAACTGATATTGTAACCCAGTAATATTATTCGTTTCATCTGTTCCTACTATTCATTTTTTTAGTCATATGGAGGATGGATGGAAAACACTGTTTGAAAGATGGCACACTGGCATCTCCCCATCTTGGATTCCTACCCCTTGGCAGCTTGGCTTGAGCAGCAGGTCTGTCGCTCTTGGGTGTCTGGAGCAGCAGGCACACAAATGGCCCAAGTGGAATTATCTATTTTTAAACTGATTTCCGCATCAGCAGGAACTGGAAGCTGATCTATAACTCCAAAAGAGCATTATATCTCTCTTGTACCCACTCCCACACCAAGCTCACATCCCATTCCCCTGAATTTAAAGCTTTACTCAGAGAAATCAGCTCCAGGTGGATGAATTTCCTAGAATGTGCATTCATTGGTTACTGCTGGCATAGCATAGTGAAGGTGGAAACTGTTACACAAGCAAGTAATAATGCTACTAATATGTGCTATTATTAAGGCTATTAAAATACCAACTGGCACTGTAAAAAAATTAGTGTCATTAAACACCTATTAGGGCTTTGTAATGAACAATCAGTATTACTGTCCCTGTGCAATCTTGGCAGACGGAGTTTGAGAGCAACACATTCAGTTGGCAGCTTTGTAGTGCCAGGACTGTAGTCTGTGGCGGGATGTGAAGGCAGAGCAGCCAGGGCAGTGGCAAGTATCGCCTGGCAAGAGCCAGGCCTGGGGTGCAGCTGCTGCAAGCAGGCTGTGCTCTCCAGCACTGTCTGCACCCTGGTCTGTGACAGTGCTTCTCTCCTTATGCCAATGAGCTCCTGGGCAGGAACAGGAATGGCCATGACTTGCACCTGAGTTGCGGCCAAGCAAAGTGTCTGAATATTTGAAGGAAAGGGGAAGGTGAAAGTGAGATGAGACCTCCGAGAGATGTGACCCATCTGCTCTGCAGTGGGTTGACTCACTGATAGGTGAGTTATTGGGCTACTTGCTGGTTGCCATCAGACAACTCCTTGGCTGGTGTATTGGCAATAGCCTTGCTAAATACCACACATTTACTATTGCTTTTCAGTACCTGGAGGATTTCGTCCAGCTCTGGCTGGACATAGAATACAGAAGAAATAATAATTTTCATTTATGAAAGAATGCATTTGGCTGGGGTTAGCTCATAGATGGATTTCTTCAAGCATGACTATTGTTTCTGACTGAAAATTTAGTCTGGCATTTCTATTCATGTTTGTGGCTACAGATGACACCAAGTAAGTGACATCTGAGCATAGAATCTGACCCTTTCAAGAAATACCATGACTATTCTGTGCATGCTTAAGATCCAATCTATCTCAGACATAGTAAATATTCTCTGCAGATCAGCTATAAAACTTCTGCCCCAGAAAGCCAACACTTCCCAAAGGTGCTGGACCACTGCTCAAAGGCACACCAGGTTTAATCTACGGGGTGTGGACAAATGACTGAAAACTCCTAAAGCCAAATGTCAGAAAGAGCTTAATGTCTATTTTTTTTAATAGTTGGTGGCTTTTAAGTCACTGGCATAATGATTCCAATGAATACCTGCTCTTTTACAGCATGTGCAGACCATGAAGCTTGAAATGGTTTACGAAGGCCATAAACAACCATTTTACAGATAGTCAAACTGTAGTACTAGGAGACAGTCTTGCAGATTGCTGAGCCAAGAACAGGTTAAGAGCCCTTGGGCCTTGTAGTTTGCCTGGTTAATGTCTATTGAGTTCACAGTATTAATACCTGAGCTATAGATATATAAGCACAATCCTAAACATCCACTGGATGGATTATGTGACCAACACGTCTGTCCTTGAACAGGCAGCAGTGACGAGCATCGAGGCC
>JAYRBT010000042.1:21063401-21078973 GCA_036023395.1 Myiotriccus ornatus | reverse complement strand
AGTCTTTCTGCTGTGCCTTCTGCAACTGGACTTGTCTATCTCACATTGGCCTTTTTAGCCATCAGTGCGCTTGTAGCCAGCGTGGGTAGAGCCCTTCTCAAATCTTCATTCGTGAAGCCTGGCCATGATGATGATGATGATGATAGATATATAAGCACTGTGAGAACCGTCTAATCTACTTGTTGAAAATGTTATTGCATATACATTATTCAACATAAAGGAACTACAGTCTATGAAAAGGTGTTTCTTTATGTTGTGACCAAACTTAGGAAATAGAAATTTGCTTTAGTTGTTGCAGATTAGCTTTATTTACATGGTTTGTCTACTTATTGAATAGAATGCTGTACTTGATTTTTACATTAATATCTTTAAATTTTTTATGTTCTGTTATTTTTAGGAATAGGTTACTTATCCACAGTTTTATTGCATTCTCTGAGTGACTCAGTCTCTCTGAGCAGATCAACTGAATTCTTTCAATTAGGCTTCAAGGCAAGTGGTAATGGAGAAAAATGAAAAAACTACTTTTTTAGAAATTTTTTCTCCTTTCAAATAAAACTTGCTGTTTCCTCGAGAGGTTCTTCGAAGAAAATTTGCTCATTAAAATATTAATTGGAAACAGAGAAAAAAGTGTTATGAAAAGTGTCTCATATCTATTGAAATCTGCCTAGAGGAATGTGATTACCTAGTTTCTCAAATAGATTTTGTAGCACTGATCAACTCATCGCACTGAAAAACATGAAAAGATAGCCTTTCTCACCTTCTTGTTGCTCAGTGGAAGATTTGATGGTGTAGAAATAAAAAAAATGACTTATTCATATTATTTCATATTTCCTGAGAATAGACCACTTCCAAAATAAGGTAAACCTGTCTTCTGATTGAAATGGAAGAGTGACATTGCCTGCCCAGACTTCTTTATTGAGTACATGTGTTTACACAGTCCAAGTCTTTTTCCTGGATGACTTGAGATAGGAAAAACCCTGGATGTTTTGTGACTCAGTTTGCCTTGGCAACTCTGCGTCCCATGCTGGCTTCCAGGGCTCTGCTTTCAAAGTGGTTCTGCGTCCCTTCCTGTGCCATGGTGCTGCGAGCAGGAGCCAGGACAGCTGGTGAAGCAGCACAGCAACAGGGTCAACAAACCAAACTCCTCCAGGCAAGTAGCCCAGCCTCACAGGGAGAGGGAATCAGAAATATAGCCTGTTTACACTGGCAGAGGTGGGCACCAGTTCGGTTTGCTCCTGCTCATGAGGAGCAGGATTTGTTCAGCTCCTTTGCAGCTCTGCCGTTTAGACGGTCTGCAGCAATGCACTGGCATATGGCAAGAGCTTTCATAAATGCGGTGGGGCTGCCTGAGCATCCCCATGACCTGCTGTTATGTAGCATTGCTGGACAGTGGGTTATGTCTAGCTTGACTAAGGAGGCCTAGTGTACTGGCTCAAGAGGAGTCAGTAAAAAGTACAAGCGCACTCACTTCAAGCCTCCTTCTGTCTACCACATTTCTGACTCATGCCGTTTCAGAAGATTGCAGATTTTCCAATGGCTGGTTTTCATTCTGATGATATCTCTGATCTGGGACTTCAGTTTTTACACAGCACCAAATGCTTCCGTCTGCATACCAAGGGCCCTCACCCCTCCTGATCTCAACTGCTGGGAGGAGGTTGGGATCACTTTGTTTGCTGTGACAAAGAGTACATGCTGTAACAAGTGAATGTGGGCATAAGTGGTGTGCCACAAACTTCACTCTGTGCCACTTAGGGAAGGACTGGAAGAACTGAATGTCTGCCAGCCAGTATAAAGGTAAGGTAGCCTGGGAACAGACAGTTCTGGTAGCTCTCTCCTGCAGAGCCCTGTAAGCAACAGATCTCATCAGAACCAGGTAAAAAACCTCTGTATGAATTTGCTTATTTTGGTTTAAGCCTGCTACTGTTTGAGCGGGGTCATTCCTAAGCAAAGGGTGGGTTTCAGGTATATCCCACCTGGCCTTCAGCTGCTGTCCCGGATGGATGTGGGACTCCTATGCATCGTATGTCATACCTGCCAACCCTATGGAGATACCTGGGACAGAACACAGTAGTTATAATATACTGTATGTAATCAAGTAAATTATCACCAAGTGTTTTTAAAACTGCTTGCACTGGGGCTTTGGGGTTTTAGTCTGCATAAATCTGTGTTTAGAAAAGAAATGTCTGTCTCCTACTGTATGGGGACACTTAACAGAGATGGTTTGTTTTTCTATGCTTACTAATAGATGCAGAATGGTAGCAACCACAATGAGCCGAGATGTTTACACCTAGCATGTAGATGTTACCAAGCCCCTAAAATCTTCTGCTCAGGTATTTCCTAGCACTCTAGACTGCTACATTCCTTCAACCAACGCACCAGGTTTTCCTAGTAATGTCTCATCAAGACTTGACCCCTCTTGTCACCTGGCTACTTGGAGACCTATTTCACCTTTACTGTTTGGTGCAACTCCCTGGAATTCTCATTTGTTTGACCAGCAGAGAGTGATTTGTTAAGTGTCCTTAGAACATATCTTCTGCATATCTGAGGGAGAGCCAGCTGAGGCTGATAAACCCAAACTCTATCTCATTTTATTTGGTAGCCTAGTACTCAGGAAATGCATTTGAAAGACCTGTTTGCTGATCTTGTTTGGGAGCAGAGACTGAAACCCAGGCCTCCTGCACTTCTAACTCAGCCTGAGAATGGCTTTTGCTGAAACATTACATTGGAAAAAGTAGGGAGATGTTGTTATTTGTACACAAAATATGATTATTTTCTCAGAGTAGAAAGCCAAAGATGAGGGTGTTGGGACTGTGAGGGCCAGCTGCTCCAGGAGGGATGTGCAGCCCAGGGTGACCCCAGCATGGGCCATGACCCCAGTCCAGGGGCTGGACATGGTGGACGGGGCCAGCTGCTGGTAATGGGGCCCATTGACAGCCCTGGAAGAGGCAAGTGGTGACCCAGGTCCGAGGGGTATCCAGAGAGCCCAGTTAGGAGCAGCAGGAGATGGGGCTGGAGACAAGCTGACAGCATGATTCCAAGGCATCTACACAGAGACCGGGGTAGAGACAGGCACCAATAACCCCAGGCCAAACCAAAGTGTGGCTCCTGGGATATGGGCTGGGTGGAGGGAGGCCCCAGGGGAGACTGGGCAGGGACAGAAAGGTTATCAGGGCCCTCAGGGCTGCAGCAGAGAAGTGTTTGATCCTCTTTTGTCAGTCACCAAGAACACATTAAAGATCAGGCCTCCAGACATGGGATGAGCCATATCTATGAGAAGCTTTGGAAGCTGTGACAGAGGTACCTCTCCTAACACCTTGGTTCGGCAGGAAGAAGGCTCAAGTTCCCTAAACCCTCAGCAGTGTGCTCTAGTTGTTTGTTCTGAAAAAGGCATGGCAAGTGAGTTTTCTGAATCCTGTAAGTAACACAGTTAAAACAAAAACTCTCCCTGCAAGATAAGGACTCGGCAGGCTGTGGGTGAAGTGCTGAGTCAAGACATCTCAGAACTGCCCTGCCTTCTGTCCTCAACATATTTTGTGGCCATATGAAAGCCTGTGATTGTTTGTCACCATCAAAAAGTTTCTTAGTTCATCTTCATGAGCTCTGTTGTGGAAATATCAGCACTAATTACTCCTAACACATTTTGTTTTTCTGACTGGAATTTACATATTTATTAAAGCATTTATTGTCTGTCACATTTAACCTTAGAATTGAAGAGAGACAGGTCAGGAACTAGAAATACAAGGAAAATTATGACAGATATGAGGGAACTTCCTTTAGTAACAAGCTAAGAGAAACAAAAGAGTAGCTCTACCACACAGATTCTCTGCCGACAAGCTTGGAAACCCCTTCAAATCACTTAGCATCTAAAGTGTACAATCTCCCCAGTTTTTTAGCACATAGATTCTAATATATTAATGAGCCAGGAAAAAAAATAATCAAGAGTTTTATGCACAAAAATAGCAAGTAACTTAAAATACACATTGATTCCTTTGGGAAAAAATTGCTGAACTCTGTGAGTGGTATCTACTAAAAGCTGTTCTTTGAAGATACTGAGCATCATTTCATTAATACATTGCCCAATCTGTCAAATTTATGTACATGTACACAGGCAGGCCTGCTATAAACATTATAGCATTGGTTACTGCTCTTAACAGTGTTAGCATTGACAGCAAGATTGTGTGTTTGAGTTTTAGTGTGTACATTAATTCCCACCAGTCTGCACTATATACATTAAAATATCTAGTTAACATGCATAAACCAGGGCTGCAACATCAAAAATAACTCTTAGAATTCCCACACAATCAAGATGTCTTCCTACCTAGTTAACGACAATAGTAATGGCAGAGAGATTCCAAAAACTCACCTTCCTCTCTTAGAGAGACCAAGTTAGGAAAGAAACGAGATGCAGGCAGGTAGACAAACTCCATCAGCACAAATGGTAGAGCCTATTAATCTTTGCCAGCTCTCTGTGTTTGCACATGCTAATGGCAATAAAGGAAGTGCTGTCACTTAAAACTCTTTCTGTCAAGGTACCTTAATTAGCTTTAAGGCAGTTGAGCAATATACTAAATAAAATAATTTTTGGACTGTCATTCAACCACCCATTTTTTATGTAAGAGAACACCTTACAGCCTGAGCAGGGCCTGCTGTATCCCTGTTTATCTGCACATCAAGGGGCCAAACATTGTGATAAATTTGTTTTTACCATTAGTTAAACTAGTAAGCACATAAAGCAGCCCATAAGACAAATCAGTAAAGGGAGATTTTAGAAATGAGAATGCAAAGGACTTCTTTTTATTGAATTTTCATCTTCTCCTGAAATATACCTTCTCCTTTTCCTTCAAGGAGGCAAAAGTGCAAAAGGTAGGGTAGAAATGCAGGCAATGGGTTAGGAATTCTGTTGCTGTTCCCCCATATTAATAGAAGGGTTCCAGCCCTGGTATGACCCCAGCTTAGAGCACCTACCAGCTTCATAGGAGCAACCCAGAGGAGGAGCTGATCCCATTCCTCCTGGGGGTGAGTTGTCGGTACCCTGGGCCAGGTTTGACCTTCAGAGCCAGGGCAGTACCAGAGCTTCTGAAAGAAACCTGGAGACAAAGGGCTTGGGGTGGGGGGCCATAAAAAGAAAATATTTGGAAAAACTGTCAAAGATCTTTATTTTCAACTGCATTTTCCAGCACTTATGTCTTCTTAATTCCAAGCGATACAGATAATGCAACACAGATGCTTCTCTGGCTATCACTTTAAAGACTCGAATTTCTTTTTCAATCAGGAAATGAAAAAATCCTTTTATAGCTGTTTCATTTCAACAAATGATTTTGCCTTCAACTTTTTAACTTCTAACTAAATTCAAAATGAAAAGGAAAAGTTATTTCAACTAACAAACAAACTTTTTTTTCCTGAACATTTTGATATTGTTAGCACTTTCTTTTTTCACTGAGATTTTATATTGGAGAAAAAATAAACAATTTATTTATATCAGAAATACATTTAATTAAAAGTCATGCCCCTTTTTAATGCAAAACAGCTTTTCTAGCAGTTTTACTTCCTGCATTTTAAGTACTACAGTCAAAATACTCTTCAAAACGTTTGCTTATTTCTACCCCTGCAGAGGGAGTTTAACATTTTAAAGCCTGAGATATTTAGAATGTAAATAAACAGGTGATGGGGATATTTTTCTATCTTTACACTCCAGACTGTGTATTCTATGTTCAAGTATTTTACCAACCTGCTCTAACTGATTTAAATAGAATTCAGGCTTTGAAATGCTTTGAATACTTAAGTGGCTCTGTGGGCCTAAACTCTACTCCCTCTGGTCTAATGTATAGTGATAATGGTAATTGGGGGATTACAGCACTGAAAATAGAAACAAGAAATACCACTCAAATTAGAGTAAGAACTGAGGCTAGAGAACAAGGTTCAGTAACAGTCACCTGCACCTTTAGTGATCCTTGCCTAAAGCCTAAAGAAAACTAAGTTTGAATTCTTAGGGAAAAAAGGGAAGTTTTCTTTTAGCCTGTCACAGTCTATGGTCCTTGCAATAATTTCTTTTTTTTAAACTAGAAATAGGAGTGGCAAAAAAATGCCACAATACAAGCCACTCTGAGGACCTTACCAAAATCAAGAACAGAGAAATTACTGGAAATTGCATTAGAAAACCTCACCTAGGAAAGCTGCCTGGTTCAGGAAACTTAGATGATTTTCAGTTACAGCTGGACAGCGTTTTGCAAGCTGAACAAAGTTTCTGAGTATTCAGGTCTCTGAAATTCCTCTTATTGATGAAAACATTGGTTTTAATATTCATACTTCTGTATTTCAAAACAGATTTTATACTTTAACCAGAAATTTAGGAAAAACAGAAAGTATATCATGCAAAAAGGTCACAAAACCAGACACTGAATTTACTGTCTTTGGGCAGAATTGAAGGTTCTTCCCTTTGGGGTTTGAATGTTGTCAGTTTTCCACACTGCAAAGAGCAAATACCTCAAAAAACTCCTCTAAGGGTCACAAGCCAGCTGTTCCTTTCTACCCCATATAAAATGCAAAACTCACATAATGCTTTTCCATGCTACCATTGCATTTTCTGCTGCTTCAGGGAAACTACTCTTCCCCCTCAATCTTCTGCTTTCTTTCTCCAAGAATTCTCTATATCCCCTATCAAAAGGTTATATCCAGCCAAGTTCAATGACAGACATTCACCCATTGGCAAATACAGCTGCTCTGAAATTCTGCTTGGCTGAAACATATCCCTGTGAGGTGAGAGACAGAATAAGTTTTTCTTTCTTGTAGCAAAACCTTTGTGTGAAGCTGTTCCACACTGTCCTGCAGAACTAAGCTAGTTAAGAATACCAACAACAGCTGCAATAGCTAATGGGCTTGTAAGCTGATTTGCATAATGAAAAATCTATATTAATGTCAACTAATTAACTTTAAAAAAATTACTTTTGAAAGAAAATGTATTCTTCCCTTTGGAAAACAGCAAAATATGTGGAAAGTTCATATGATCACTTTATTGCCAAAAAGGCTGAGAATCAGGCTAAGGGTGAGGCGACAATTAATATTATTGTGTTATAAAATATGGTGATCTAAAAAAAAAAAATATAGGTCAAATGGGAAAATTTTACATAGGACCCGGTATGATTGTGAATTCTTTTTGCAGAAATCTTTAAACTGTTCTTTTCCAAACAGACACTGACTTTGTTATCAACTGTGCAGGGAATTCAGTTTATCCAGGACAGCCAGATTCCCAAAGATGGAGATAGCACAGAGAGAGCACTGAGGACAGGATAACCAGATTAATCGCTTGCACCAGGACACATGCCAGCCTCTCAGTACCTGTATTTGATGGATTTTATACACCAATACCCTATTACTTACCTCCATAAATGTAAATCACACGCTCGATTATTAATCTACACCCATGGATTAATAGTTGCTATTGCTATTGCAATTGTCCACAGGGACAATGATGTAATAATAACAAAATTATAGGAGTGGAACCAGAAAGGAGGGTTCAAGCAGGTCTGGAGTGATTTCTCTTCAAAGTATCTTACACCTTGGACCCTGGAAGAGCAGGAAAACAGAGATCTTGTTTTCAACTCTTTTGTATGTGAACATGAGAAAAGGTGTGGGTTCACCCCCTCTGCCTGCCAGTTCCTCTGAAGGGACGTGAAGGAGTGCAATTATAGGCTGTCACACTGTATGCCCTGGCTGCCCTGACCTGAGCAATTGGGCCACTAAAACATGGCAGCCAAAAAGGAGCATGAGTTGCTCTTTGCCTACTGCGTACATTAGTTGTCTCTGAAATCAGTACTCATGGGCCCTGAGTAGTCTCCTTGTAGTGGTGAAGGAACTTCAGAGAGCATTCTGTCTGCCCACTGAGGGTCTGTGAAAGACACTTGAACGTTTGTGGCTTTAGGCATTTTACTGCCCGATACATCTCACCTTTTTGTGAAAAAAATTCACATTTTTTTGCAGTCGCTTCAGGGCATTCACAGAAGGCTGACTCCACTGTAAAGGAATGGAAATGTTATAGATGCCAAACAACTCTGGGATTATTTACATGCAAATTTGCATTGTATCAGTCATTTACATTATAGCAATCAAAAAGATAAGGTCAGAATTAGGCAAAAAGACAAAAGTCAGCATTTTCTGCCTGAAAATAAGGTGCCACTGAAAAATATTCGACCAGCTCTTAGCTGAGTTCAGGTAGAACAATTGACAGATATCACACGTTCTTTCTTCAGGTATCGGACATGAAGCTTTCAAAATCACAATGAAGTTGTTAGACACTGCCTTCCTGTGGCTTCTGGAAATATTTTTACTCCAAGTTTCACCATAAAAATGCACCACAACAGAGTGGTAGTTCCTGTGTTCCATTCACAAAGTAATCCTCCCCCTCAGGTCATGGTAATACAACAGCCCTATTCCACTAAATTCTTCACATTCCAAATCTTTAGGTAAGTCTAGATGCTACTCGTATCCATAGCACAGTCAATGAAAAAGAAGCACTTTAATTTTGATGGTACAGAATCAGATCCTTAGGCAAGGCATTTTATCAACAATTTTTAAAAACTGGGAATGAATGCAGTAAATAAATATATTTACTTGCCCCTCCCCCCCCCGTCAATACACATTTATTCTCTTTTCTTTATTCCTTTCTAATAGCAGCCTATAATTTTTTAGTCTTTGGTTACCTTTTTTCCCTCCCATCTTATTTTTTAATTGCTCCTGAGCTCTCCTATGCAAGACCAAGTTCTCTTCCTTTCTCGCCTTTATTAAAAAAAATGGTTTTATAAGAGGATGTTGATTCTTTTCAACGTATATTTCCATTCTGTAGTGTTTTAGTATTACCTTGCATAAGCAAACTCAGAGTTCTTCATAAGTAAAAGCAAAAAAAGGTCTGTGTCTTCTTGATTTTCCCCTAGGGACAAGAAGAGCCAGTGAACAAGTAAATTGTACTCACTGGGTACCAAAGTATATTTTCTGAGTTAGTAGCAGTTCTCAGAGAATTAGTTGTAGGAAATTGCTCAAGTTTCATAGGCCAGTGGGCATAGGGTAAACTTAGCAGCAACAAACCAAGCAGGAAAGATTTTTCTCCTTCAGGGAAAGACAGATAGTTGAAGAAAAATAATATAAAGCAATTGTTCAGTGAAAGAGTCGTATCCAGAAAAAGAAATGCTGAAAGAGAATAACAAATATGAGTAGCTAAGAAACTAGTGGCTTTATCTAACTGAAAAAAACCCCCAAAACAAAGCCAAAACAATTGAATTTGATGTAGCAGTGGACATCATGAAGCAGTATCCCTGCGCTGATCTGAGCAGAACTTGACCTCTAAAATATGTTAAGCATTATAAGCAATTTAGGGAAAAAGAACAAGAAAAAGAAAAAGAAACTGAAGACAAGACTATACACAGACACACACAGACACACACACGCACAAATAACTGACAGTGTACTATGGTTCCTAGTAAAAGGACAAAATTCATAGGTTATAATAAAAATTGCTGTGGATACCAGAAAAAGGAGAATCTATCTTGTGTGTTGTCAAATATCATAAATAAATACAATCGATCCAACTTAGGAAGGGGGGGGAAGTCTGGTGAATATTAGGGTAAAATGAAAGTTGTAAGATTATTTTATTCTGTGGAAAGTATTTGAAAAGAATATGTGAATTTGGGAATATATATACATTTTCAAAGAACAGATCAAGTGACCTATTAAACTTTATCTCACTTGAAAGATTCTGACAAATATATTCAGGGAATGAAATGTCATTAACTTCAATATCATTGATGTTTTCAATAAAAGAAGATTAAAAGAAGTTAATCTGGCACCTTGTTCCTGTATAAAAAAATTATAAAATATTCTATTTAATACTTACATTATCATTGTTCAAATTATTTTGGATGAGAACTAAAAGAACTGAAGCATTTGAGGCCAACACAACTCCTTCTACAGCGTTCTATTCCCTGCAGTGCAATGCAGAGACATTCACTTGCAACTGTAGCAATGTAATCTGCAAATATATGCCAGGTTGTTCCACACCACCCATCTGAATGCTCCCACCCTCCCTTTGCAGAACTGATGGGGAGAATGATGCTCACTGTCAAACACACTTTGTAGTGCAGGGCCAAAGTTAATTACACAGGACTTGGGCTGGCTCGGACCTGGTCAGGATCCAGCACAGGACAACACTCACTGTGTTGGGAAATTAATGTCGAGCACTGCCCTGCTAATGCACGATGTAACCATTAACTCAAGGGCAGTCACAGAGAAAGCTATAATTCAGGTAAAATCACTAGAGCATAAGCACTATTTGCTAAGTGGTAGCTGTTAATCCAGGATAGTGAGTTAATATCCAAAGGAAAAATTTGTTCCCACATCTCCCAGACAGATTGCATCTTACTGGGATAAACAGTGAGGATGGTACAGGCAACGTTTTTTTCTTGAGTTTGTTTGTCTTTACCTATTTGGCTGCATTTTATAACTCCTGTTTCCAGATAGCAATTTACAGCTTAGCTGTAAAAAAAAAAAAAAAAAAAGGTGGTAATTTTTCTCCCTGTTTTGTTTTTTTGAGTGCTCTGGAAAACTCCCAAGCACACTTTTCCCTATGGTGACACAAACAAGAGACTGAAGCAATGCCAGTCTTTTCTTCCTCATCCTGCTGGAGATGCTGGGTACTGGCTGATACAACGTGAATTGTACATTCACAAGTCATGTGGAGGGGCAGCCACCCTGTGTAAAACAGAATGGTGTCTGTTACTGGATTTCTACAGAGCAGTTCCTTTATTTTGATTTGCTTTAGCAGCTTTTTTGAAAGTAAATGAGTTTTAAAAAGTGGTTCCTTTGCTTGCAAGTGTTTTCAACCGATGTTTGAGTAATGAATCTGTAATACAAACTAATTTGAACTGGTTTATTTATGTTAGGAGAAGATGAAAGAGTGTTTGGTGATGGCACTCACAAAGCACTCAGGATCGGTTACCATTTCTGATTTTCTAAAACTAGGTTTCTAGCCTCACTACTGCAACTCATAAAGCCAGAGGGTTTGAATGTGTGTGTGCTTGTACATATGAACTCCTTAAGCTACTGGTGTCTGCATTTGTGGGGGGGGGTTTGTCACCGTTATTGAACCTGGCCCAGCTAGTGCTCAAACTGTAACATGATGACGCCTAATATTTGTTCTTTATAAAAATAATGTGTCCAATTTATTACTGCAGCAATTTGATAATAATTGTTTATACAGTGCGCATCTTTTGGAACTAACTTGGTACAGGCGGTGCTTTGACTTAACTGTCTAATGCAGTGTGCTCTTTGGAAAAGTTATCAACATATACATTTTCATTTTACTTTTTGCTTTTTTTTCCCTTTAAGTAGGTAATTCTTTGAATTTATCTTTATATAATTTTATTGAAAATTAGGCTAAATATCAAGCATTTGGTTATGCAGTATCTTGAAGAAAAAAATAGATGAGCCACTAAAGCAGACAGTTGCTGCCCCAGTGGGTCACTAGCACATCTTCAGACTGTGCACTGACTCTCAAATTGAGCAATTTTGTGTGATGATATTCACATTGTCCTTTATGACATCCTGAGTAGCGCAATATAGTGCAGAAAGTGCTTCCATCTCCTAGGAAGAGAAATTTCTTGTCATTTTCTGTGTAAATAACTAACTATTTAGGTCTTGAATTCATCTACATACCTTACATTTTCTGCACTAATTAGAGGCCTGCTCTTGTTAGGTATCATGTGCAGGCAGCTGAGTGAGACAGGCACTTTTTCAGACTGATTCATCCCCCCTCACCCACTGCTGAGGACTAGAGATGAAACTGAGAGGTTCTTTCCAAGAGAGTTTGTGACAACTGCGTTCCTGAAGCAGGCGCCTCAGCTAAATGCCTAAAGTCACCTGGGTAAAGTGCTCTGTGACATCCAATTAGTACAATCTTAACCATTTACGTATTAGGTCTGTGAACCCAGCTATGTGTCCATGATTTACTGAGTCATTATTAGAGGGAGAAGTTATCTCCTGGCAAGGATAAATCTACTAGATAGATGTTGTACATAGACAGAATGAGTCATGCTCTAGGGGTTTCTATCCTTTTCTGTCAATGATAAAGAGTGTCTGCAATAACTACCTCAGAGCAAGGACATAACTTAGATGGATGAGAGAAATCCCATCCTAAGCGATAAAGGAAAGTATCAATTTGGCAGCTTAATAGTCATCTTTCAGCTTATCCAGTAGGATAAAGTAGACAGCAGGATGCAAAGTTCACTGTTACGTTAAGTGAGTATCATTTGAGGTTATTAGGTTCCAATTTGCCTGAAGAGTGGGAAAATAGCTCAGTCTTCATTGCCATTAACTCAGTTACTTTCAGCTGTACCACAGATTTTATGACACAGCACTGAACAGTTGCTACACCAATTTTATGTGATGAAACAGGTAGATTAGATATCTAACTAGATAGATTGGAATTGAACTTTCAACTCAATTGGGATACCATGATAAGGGAAAAAAAATAAATTCAACTGTAGATACTTTAAATCCATTAAGAGTAGAGTTGGAGAAAGGACCAGTATTGTTCAAGTATGGGATAAAGGCTATAGATTAAGGAAGATTTTAATGTTCTCAAGCCTTGATAATGTTTTTGATAAGAATGCCTGTAATTACTTTTTAGTGTTTGGGGGTTTTATATATATCTTAGATTGATAGATTTAAAATCCTTTATATGCCCTAATAATTCTGTAATCAGATTGCACGCAAGAGGGAACAACTGGCTTTTAAACTGAAAAATTCTTTGCAAGGCTACACAGACCAGCCTTGGACAATTTTCTTAGTATTGACTTGAGTGGTCTTGGATGAGTTCTGAGTGCGGAAGCAAGATCAAGTGCAAGTTTAAAGTTCAACTCATACTAGTGTTATTGGGGCAGTGTGCAGAATTCAAAGTTTGGTTCTGTTCAAGGAGGCAATAAATGAGTCTAAACCAAAGGTTTTCACCTCAGAAGTTGGAAAAAAAGCCTGTATTTTGAAACATAGCCATTATTTCTTACTGGTGCAATGTCTAAGTACCTATTTTGAGATTAGTAGTTAAAATTTCTGAATTAGCCTTAGACTGGCTGAGGCAGTGTAAGAAGTTTTTAATGCTTATGGATACAAATATATGGTACTCAAGACTGGAAGAAGTTCTCAAAGTTGCTTTGTTTCTCATATTTCTACTCTGGTTTGCAATGAAAATGTGCGGAGTCTTTAAAGGTTTTATCTAGCAAACAATCCTACAATATGCAGGTTCCAGAAAGGGACCTGGGGGTCCTGGTCTATGGCAAGTTGAAGAGGAGTCAGCAGTGGCCTGGCAGCCAGGAGGGCCAACTGTGTCCTGGGGGCATCAGGCAAAGCATCACCAACCAGTAGTGGGAGAGGATTGTCCTGCTCTGCTCTGCACCAGTGCAGCCTCACCTTGAATATTGTGTGTGGTTTTGGGCATAGCAATATAGGACAGATATTGAGCTACCAGAGAGTGTCCAAAGGAGGGCAACGAAGATGGTGAAAGGTCTTGAGGGGAAGCCGTATGAGGAGCAGCTGAGGTCACTTGGTCTGTTCAGCCTGGAGAAGAAGAGACTGAGGGGAGACCTCATTGCAGTCACAACTTCCTCATGAGGGGAAGAGGAGGGGCAGGCACTGATCTCTTCTCTGTGGTGACCAGTGACAAGACCTGGGGGAATGGTCTGAAGCATGTGTAGACAACACTCTCAGGCACATGGTGTAATTCTTGGGGCTGTCCTGTGCAGGCCTAGGTGCTGGACTTTGATGATCCTTGTGGGTCTCTTCCAGCTCAGGAGATTCTATGATTCTATGCCTCATCTCTTGAATCAGTATGTTGCCTGACACACCTGCAGCCAAAAAGTATAATGTATTTCACATCAACCAAATTAAAGAAAATAATTCTAAGCCAAAGATTAATGCAGAATTTGAATAATACAATACTGAGAGGGCCCTCTGGAGATCATCTGATTATCCCTTACTTTCTGAAGTTAGGGATTAATTATACCTACAATTTGCTTGAAAGATTTTCCAGCTCTCCTGGACAAAGTATTCTACTGTTTATCTGTTCTTACTACTACAAAGCTTTCTAATATTTAATTTCAGATTTTTTTAATGTGATTGAGATTCATTAGTCGTTGTCTAACCCCTAGTGGACATGGTGAGCATAAATGTTCCTTCATCCCTTTTAATTTTTTTTTCATTTCATCCCAGTAAATACTATTACCATGTTTTCCTAATAATTTTTAAAGAAATATCCTTCCTTTCTTCCACGTAAGAAAAAATCTTAAAAATTCTAAAGCATCAATACAATACTATATTTTCTAGATTTCTATTGATTTCCATGTTCTGCTTCATATTTGTTGTTCTACTTGGTTGATAACTTCTACCTTGGTATAACTTTTTGCATATTTCTCTGCTCAGTTGAATCCAACTTCTTCCTGGTTATTCCTTCCATGTGAGAATCAGACTTTTTTTGCATCGCAGGCCAGAGCTCTGGCACACCTGTAGGCCATCTGTGTTGTGAGCCACAATATGCAAGAGATAACAGTGGTCTGAAGATACAGTGAAGCCTCTAGTAGGATCTTGAAGAGGCTTTGCATGCTGAGCTGACATGTAATTTTAGTGCTGACCAACACACACAGAAGAATGTATTCACCTTTCTGCAGTTTTACCACTGACTGCATATTTGCATATGTCGCACTAATGAATAGACTTATTGCTACATGCCTCTAGCAAACAAGAGTTACCCACTGGGCAACTGGGCATTCCCATTTGGTTGGGTTTTTTACATTTTTTTTATACTCATGTATTTTCCTGATTATTTTTTTATATTTCCTTTGAAGCAAATTACTTCAGCATAATCTTTATGCTTATATATAACCAGTATGGAAATATTTACAAGCAAGAAGAAGCTGTTTTATGCCCAAGGAAAGTTGTAAATTATTAATGTAATTTGAATGAGTTGCACATTTTGGATTAATGGCAATTAAAATTAGAGAGAGAAAGGCACAATTTGAACTAAATCAAGCCACTTCTGTTAGGGATAACAAGAAATGCTTCTACGAATACATCAACAACAAAAGGAGGGGCAAAGAAAACCTCCATTCTTTGTTGGACACCGAGGGGAACATAGTCACCAAAGACGAGGAAAAGGGTGAGGTACTTAAAACCTTCTTTGCCTCAGTTTTCAACAGTAAGACAGGTTGTCCTCAGGATAACTGGCTTCTGGATCTTGTAGACAGAGGTAGGAAGCCAAATAGCACCCCTGTAATCCAGGAGGAAACAGTGGATCCTCTCAAGTCTGTGGGACCAGATGGGATCCACCCAAGGGTGATGAGGGAGCTCACCAAGCCACTCTCCATCATTTACCAACAGTCCTGGCTCTCTGGGGAGGTCCCAGATGACTGGAAGTTGGCAAATGTCATGTCAATCCACAAAAAGAGCTGCAAGGAAGACCTGAGAAACTCCAGGCCTGTCAGCCTGACCTCAGTGCCTGGCAAGGTTATGGAGCAGATCATCCTGAGTGCAATCACACA
>JAYRBT010000042.1:20999106-21063301 GCA_036023395.1 Myiotriccus ornatus | reverse complement strand
TAGCCAGGTGGGGGTCGGTCTCTTCTCCCAGGCAATCAGCAGTAGGACAAGAGGGCATGGGCTTAAGCTCTGCCAGGAGAGGTTTAGGTTGGATATTAGGAAGAAATTTTTGACAGAGATGGTAATCAGACATTGGAACGGCCTGCCCAGGGAGGTGGTGGACACCACCCTGGAGGTTTTTAAGATGAGGCTGGATGTGGCACTGAGTGCCATGGTCCAGTAACCATGGCAGTGCTGGATCAAGTGTTGGACTTGATGATCTCGGAGGTCTTTTCCAACCCGTGTGTGATTCTATGATTCTACTCTGGCCCACAGAAGGTGACATAGATTGAATCAACAAAAAGTGAATCAGTAACTCTGGCCAAGTTCTTATAAAATGGTCACAATGACAGACTGCTTTCTCTCTCTGCTCTAGATGGGTGCTGAATGCTTTAGCATTAATCATGTGAACACTTCCTTCTGCGTAGAGCTGCAGCAGGTATTTAGCGCAGGATTAGAGCAAGATGTATTTTCATTGAGTGTAAATCTATTCCTGAGATACCCTGCAGTAGTTTATAGATAATTAGGGATTATAAAACTGTTTGAAGTAGCAAATAAAAGATGATCCACCAAATATGGTTGAAAAATGGTTGTGTATCCTGTGGTATTTGGAAGTGATTTACTTCTTTGAAAATTAATGACTATTTCCCTAAGCTTTCCTTAAAAAATTAGTATGATAAAATCCCACTTTATGAAATAGAAGACACTAACTATTGTTTAATCCATTAATAAGTGCTTCTTTTATTTGGGAGCATGTGAATTTGGAAGTCATATAAAAGCAGAGAAAGAGATGCTTTTTAACATTTTTCATTACTGATATAATATTCAGAGTGAGATTCCTCCATTTGCATGATTTCACCAGTTGCAAGGTATTACCCCTTGCTTCAGTAAAGTGATAATTTCCTTTATGTTCAAAGAAGTGTCTGTCCTAGATGATTTACTCTATTTGCTCAACACAGAAGCAAGAAAATAGCATAAAAACACCACCATCTAAAACAATCTCACATAAAGCTTTTGAAGTTTTTAATCTCTATATTACTCTTCTATTTTGTTTGTTCATAATGATCTGATTACAGGTGGTTTTATTAGCAAGTTCAAATATCTGTATGGTCTTAAAAGTGGAATTCGAAATAAGTAGTTCACTCTGTTTTATACAGGCATTCTGGAAGTTCATATATCATCTTTATATAGACAGTTTCCAAGTAGAGTCAAGCATAGAAGAAACTGTAATAGTTCTCAAATGACTAGTTGAAGAGTATAAAAAATACCCTCCAGAAATTCTATTTCTATCTTGCAAAGAATTAAACTATTGGATATCAAATATAGTCTAGACATGAAATTCTCGTGAAAATTGCTATTTCCTAAAGCTATTCCTCTAGGGTCTAAAAATATTGGATATTGCTATCTTGAAGTGTAGTGCAATTTTTATAGCATACAACAACGTTTTAAGACTATGCAAGATAAATAACCCGTGAACGCTGACACTGCTGCCTAGATTCACCATTTCACTTACCATGGGTCTTCCTGAATGTATTTTGGCACTAGCCTTTATGACTCCAAGTAGTTCTTTCATGTCTTTAACATGTAGATTGCTAGCCTGGGAAAATACTTACCTTTTCTACACTGCTTTGCAATCCAAATGAACTGCTACCTCTGTAGCTTTCAGAAGTCATTTAAATTAGTTTCCCAAGCAGGTGAAGTAGTTCCAAGGAAGTTTATTACGCAGATTTTCTTTAAGGCTGCATTCCAGCTGTGTTATGTGTGGAAACTCACTGGTATGGGAGCTAGCAGGTAAGCAACCTCCTACCCCAGTCCCTGTGAAAAGTCTTGACTTTTTATTTTTAATTCAAATTCAGGTAATCAGTTTCACACAGAACATTTATAGTCTACTTTAACTGGCACTTTTCTCAGCAGGCTTAGTAAATTGGACTCTTAGATTTTGAAAGTAAAAGACAATAGGATCTGTTGCCTCAAGCATTCCTATAAACTGAGATTTCTATTTATTTAAATAATCCATTTTTTCAAAGTTATTTTAGAAGCTCATAAAGATTTTGTCAGACTGGACTTACAATTACTTTTATTGTTATTCTTAATATGGAAATCACAAGCAAATCTGGGTCTGATGTCTCACTCTGGTAGAAACAAATTAGGAGTATCTTCTAGTAGTTTGTGCAAGATGGACTAACTATTTCTAGACAGATCTAGTTAGAAATAGGTAGTAATCTATTTCTGATTTCTGCAGAAGGGATAGGTAAGCCAGCAACAGGTAAAGAAAATAAACAAAAGAGGCTTCTGGAGTCCTTGACTTTCTTGTAATACAGGGCAAAGTTGGATTATAACCTTTTAGTAACTACATCTCAAAACTTCCTTCCAGTGCACCAATAGTTATAGCAAAGCTGTAATGAGTTTTAACTGTCCTTGAATTCACAAACAGGGTGGTGGAGGGGGGAAGCAGACTCAGCAGACAAGTTTTCAATGCTCAGGAGAAAGAGCAGATTTAACTCCAAGAAGGTCGTGGAAAAAAATCCTTGAGATCAAAGTCTGAATCAAGTAAATACATCCAAAGGTGAGAAGAATGAAAAACCTATCAATCAAATACCCTCTGAAGTACTACTGCATGGGAACTGTTTGATCAAACTATTTTTGACAAAAAATGCCAATCTGTTTAAAAAAAAAAAAAAGACAAAAAAGACCTGACAGAAACTAGTAGGGAATGTAACAGCCTTAAAGAAATTAACCTCCTAAGTCCACACTGACTGGCCAAATACTCTTTCTTGGAGCTGGAAAAGGGTGTAGCAGCAAAAGATGGACTGATGTGCCTGCTCCAGTAAGATATAGCTGAGGGTGATTTTGGCTGAGGAATGCTGCCTACATCTGTATGGTCTCTGTGGCATAAGTATAGAGCTTCTAGCTGAGAGGCGGGAGAGGGCTGCAACTCCTTCAGTCAGCACAGACAGAGATGGGAGAGCTTATTTCCAGGTACTCTCCTTCCTCCTCTCCTGCCTCCTTTTACACAACCTGTTGCGAAGGAATAATCAAGAAACAAAGGTTCCTGCCTCCTGAGCCTGGCATGTATCTTTTCTTGGGGCAGTGATATGTCTCTCTATTTGGAGTGAAAGCCAATACTATTTATCAAAGATAGTTTATTGCTGGTCAGTGTCATCTGTCATGTTTTCTGCACTGTAATATTCTCAATAACTATGGTTAATAAAAACATTAGTATTTTAGAAAAAAGTGAGTGGAGAACATTAACATGGATTTTGCATGTCTACCACATAAATAGCACCGAGGTGGATTATATTTCCATAACAGAAATGTTCTGATCTTAAGACACACTGTGGTACAAAAAAGTCTTTCAGCTGAGAACAAGAAGCTGGATTTGCTGAAATCCAGTAGTCCTGGTATCCTACACAACAAGAATTTCGGAGTATACGGAACACTGCTAAGTGCCTCTTGTACTCTCCACTACTTACAATGACAGGGTTGGTTAAGTTCCCATTCTATACTGTTGTGGTGAGGACATATGCTTCTCCCTCTTCTCCCCAAGTGTGTTTTGAACCTGTCCACGTGGAAAGGATACTTACCTAGACATCCACATCAGTGTGCATGTCCAGTGGGCTTACTCATGCTAAAGGCATGATCCGAAATATTCGCTGTATTAATGAACGTGGACTCATTGTATAAATTTGCAGAGATGCTCCAGGGCTGCTTGCGTTGGTAAGGCAGGGTTTTCATCAGTGAGACTTTGGGATGAGATAAACTTCAGAAGCATCCTGTGCTATTGCTGCTGGTTTAAGCTGCGGTTTAGGTTCCCAAACCATTTTCCACTTGGGCTATGTGAGGAAAGGTGTCTTTTTCTTTACTCTATTAAAGCTACTGCTTTCAATATGTACACATGACACACGGGAATCTATCTTTCTCGACATAAAACGATTTCACTTAGATTGCTTTTAGCTTTCACATTGGAAGATAAAACTTGAAAGTGCATTGGTATAGAATGACATAAAAGACAATGACATATGAATGGCAATCAGGTAAATAGGAAAATTCTTATTTACTAATTTATACAATGCCTATTGTCATGGCAGCTTGGCAAGGGATTAGGAGGATTTAAATATAAATTAGATCTGTCATTCTCAAAATGAAAATGAATCAGTTATTCAAAATTGTAGGGGAAAAAAAAGGCAAAAATCCCTTCTGTGTTGCCTTTAAAAGCTTAAATCTGAACACTGGAAGGCACTGAGTGCAAACCACATTGTAGGAGGCCTCCCAGAGGAGAGCTGTGCTGCTCCTCTCCTGTGCTGCACAGAGAAGCACAAGTCAGAGGTAGTCTTGCATATGCAAATGTGCCAGAACAGGGGAAAATTGCAACTGCAGAAATGTAATGCTTTGTCCAAACTAAAAGCTTTGCAGAAACAGCAACAGTGGAGCTGTTGAGTTCTGAGTATGGGAGTCAAACCTGCCAGTTCAGTCCATGGTGGCTTTTAGACTTAGAAGGTGCAGTGCAGACCTATCCCACATGGAGACCATCTCAGGGCCTAAAAACAGTCCAGACAAACTAAAAATGTCCTGTGCTGAATAAATACACTGCTATTTTCCGTGCTTTACTATTTTCAAAATCCAGGCTGGTGTCTCTGTATTTCATTGTACCCTGCAGGTAAACTATTTTATTTGGAAATAAGGGGAAACTCTTCTTTGGTCTCCACTGCACAATACAGACACACCCCTAGAGCTCCAAGTGTGCAGTGGACAGTGGGAGCTGTCACTGCCTTGAACTGCTGTAATACAGAAGAGGACTCTGGTGCATTCAGGACATACTTCCACCTGGAAAGTTTATGCACACATAGGAAGGAAAATATTCTCTGAAGGTTAAACAACAGTATGCTCCCAAGCTCCCCGTTTTTGCTATATGCTTGATGTACAACCTGGGGCAATGCACTGATTTCCATGTCTCTTCCCCAGTGTCCTGGTTTCTACTGTAGGGAAACCTGGTGACAAAGGCCAGAATTGAGACCACATGTATTCAGGTCAGGTCCTTGACACAGATGCTCAGATAGTAAGATTTGAGGATGTCTATAGTATGTGCTTGTTGATCAGATCTCATGCAGACCTCAATCCTGGAAAAAGTAAGATTTACAGCTTTACTAGCACCAAAATTGGTTCTTTCAAACAAAAGAGAACACATGTAATAGTTGCTTATGATGTCCCACCTCTATAGGTAGCTGAACCCTGTGCCAGGTGGTGGGGCTCGGTGGAGTCAAGCCGTAGTTCTCAAAAAACCAGTTTGAATTCTTTAGGCTGGAGCTGACAATAAACTGTGGAAGATATCTAGAAAATCTTGACTAAAGAGAAAGAACAGGTAAATCAAGATAAAGGCAAGTGACAAAGTTATTCCTACATGGGGAAAGCAAATCTTAGATGTGCACAGGACATGCCAGATGCACAGGACATGGTGCTAACTAGAACTTCTGTAGCGACCTGAGCTTTCCTAGCTTACCATAGCTTACCTGCAAGGGACACAACCCTACTCAAGTCTGACTGCACGTGAAGACAATGCTCACTAATTTCAAGAATCCTGGGAGCAAGTGGGAGCCAGCTCCATGTTGTGATGGGCTGAAGGAAAAGAGTGTCCTGAGGGATGTAATTTGGAGGGTCAGTTCTGTCCCTTAGCCATGGTGGGTGAGCATGATACAGAGCAGGTCATTCTGCCTACGGTTTGTGGAAGTTAGGATGGGCACTTTGGAGAAATGAAGGTTGGATTTGGGGGTGTCCCAAGCCGTGCTGGAATAGAGAATGAGGTCATCAGTGAAGAGTGGGAGAAGGGGATATGGTGTGTGCAGGGTAGGATCTGACATGTGTGACTGAGGCTCAGACAATAGCTGCTGAGAAACATGTTACAGGTGCTTTAATGACTTGTTCTCCTGAGAGATGAAGTTGTGCCAGGGAGGTAGGATTCATCTCGGTGGAATCAGACTGGCAGGAGAGCAGATGATACGTGGAGAGAAGGGAAGGGAGATATCACATCTTCAGCTCGGTCCCCTGCCTTCCATCACTCCACCATGTGCCCTTAGCCTTGCAACCCATTTTGCCAAAATCACAATGCTGATTTTTTGCCACTCATTAATAATGGGATCAGTTCCTCCATGCTTCAATCTTGGGTCAGCCAAGTTCAATTTTTGTTTACACTGCTTAGAAGTTTTGGGCCACCTCTGCCTTTGCACACTAGGCATCGTATTTTTTTATTTATAGTGTTCAGTGATATAAACTGTGTGGTATTTGCAGATCTTTACCAGCTTCTCTTCCCATCTGGGAAGACATCTCCTCTATTAGTAGCTGCCAGCTGTGGCTCTTCTAGTATTTCATCTTCTGCTGCCCCACTGCCAGCAGGAACACATTCCAATTTATGTTATATCAAAGTGAAATCAGGAGCCACCCAACAGCCATACTCATGATTTGGAGGAGCACAGAAATATTTAGGACCAGGTTATTGGGTTGAATCCAGCTCATTCAGTAGCAACTGGAAATGGTTAGTGCCTGCTGATGGGCTGGCAGCTATGGGTCATGATACTGGTGGCTCTACTCCAGTTGCTAATGGACAGATGTCCACATCATAAAACCGCAAACAAAAATTAATGCTGTTGCTGGCAGCCTCAGCAGGCAGTGAGGCTGCTCTTACACTGAGCAGTGCCCACAGACAAGCCCAAGAGTACTGGAATGAATAATTTTCAGATCACCCCTCTGTGGGGCTTGTTGTGGAGATGAGAACCGTCTACACCAGTAATTGTAGGTCTTTTTTTGAAAGAAATAGTTTGATGATAGAAGCCAGAGGGGATGTTGCTGGAAGTAGGAGACAAACTGGTAGGTTAACGAGGTGTGAAGAATGGTTTGATCACTGTTCTCTGTACCTCTTTTCTTTTTGTTTCTCATATCTCTGCAGATCCCCTTCTGTATCTCCTCAGCCTTCCTTGGCTTTATTCTATTGCCCATCACTTCCACCAAGTACAGTAATGTTTCATTCAAATGTTGAGAATTATTTCACTTCTTTATTTAATACTGCAGCCAGCAAGAGCTGGTGTATTCTGGGAGGAAACTCCTATTTGACTAAGAAAGTGAATGCTAGACCAAAAATGAGTCCTAAAGATGCCAGATGGGATTCTAGCTGTAAGAATCCTGTGGATTGGATCCTGCATCATAAAGATGCTATGTTACAGGAGAGAAAGCCACTGCTACACATGAAGTGAAAAAGTCTTGTAGTCCACAGCTTGGACTGAAACAGCAATGGCAACCCTGAGTCCCTCTGCAGTAATTTGACCTACATAGTCTAATTACTGTTTATCTTATTTTCCTTGTTCTTCTGACACATAAAGCTGGCTGCCTACTTTCTATGAAGAAAAAGCAGGCGGAAGAATCCAACCCAGACAAAAACATATTTTAGCATTGACATCAAAAATTTCAGAACTTTATTTTCATTTTTTCTAGACCTTTACCAAACAACATTGTTTTAAAATTATTATGTAAAATAAGTGTAACATATAGTAGGATGTTACTGAGGAATGAAAATACATGTTTTGAAAAGTTCTATTCCATCTTCTTTCTTCAGCATAGCAAATGGTTTTAGAGTATTTTTCTTATGATTTTAAAATAATTTTATAAACTGATATTTTAAAATATTTTTTCTAAATAATTATCTAAAATAATTTTTCTACGGTTGACCTTAAAAAGTTAGATAACTGACTATTTTTACTATTTTCTAATTTTGGGGGTTTATCATTAGATATATTTAAGCAGGATATGTCAAGAAGTACCAAAAACTTAGTAAAAATATTTCACAAACATGATATATGACTTCTAAAATGACAAAAAACTTTCAATATAGAAATTAATATCTTGACACTGAAATTAATTCCAAAGACAAAACTGTTTTTATGCTGGGGAAGAAGAAAAATCCTTTTTAAATTGCCATGTTGTAAGTATAACAGAGAGTCCACAGCACAAGACTGCTCTAACCCATGGCACTACCTGCCATCCCATTGCTGTGGGAAGCCCTCAACCCAAAGTGCTGTATGAGCACAATCAGAGCTAGGAGTTTAACAACAAATAGTGGAGGTTGTTTAATTATCTTTATGTGGGTGTTAACAAACCTTGCATCAGCATCCGCTAAGGATGCTCCAGTGGTCCTGCCCAAATCTCTGCGAGAGCAGTCAGAGAGTCAATGTGGCACTCAGCTCAGTGATCTCCAAGCATGGCAACCTCGGTATCCAGCACAGGATCTCTTCCTTCCACCTTGTTTCCAGCTTGGCATGGATCCACTGCCTGGGGGTACTCCACACTCTGGCAAAGCAGAACACGGTTTTGCTCCCCCTCCCCACCCCCCATCTCTGTATAGCCATGGGAAAAATTTTTACCTCCATTGAACAAGTCACTGCTACATCGAAAAGCAAAATTAAGTCAAACTGTACTTCTTATTGTAGAAAAAATGAACTCTTTCAAAGAATTTGTTCAGTAAACTATAGAACATGGTGCAAGACCTCTAACAGGTAATGTGTTGTTATACTACTTACTGCAATCAGCTGTGTTAGGAGACACCTTTAATCAACTACCCTATAATTATGCTAAGGCTTTCACAAATAACAAATCCCAATTGGCTGGGCCAGAGCCCTGCCTTGTTAGTCAAAGATAATTGTTTTGTCCACTCACCTGTTCATTCATTCCAGCAAGACCTGACCTGTCTGAAGGTGAGTACTTACTATTATTTTTATGCTGCTTAAATTTTTATTATTTTTAAATTTAAGTCTCAGTGAGAAAAGGTAAATTTTGGTAGGACTTTCCAGAAAGATTGTCAGGAATCATAAAGTGTAACAGCCACTTTGTTACTAACCTGTGCGTTACTTTTATGCTGTTTAAATTTTTATAATTTTTTAAATTCGAATCTCAGACAGGGAAGGTAAATTTTGGTAGGACTTTCTTGAAAGATTGTCAGGTATCACGAGGTGTAACAATCACTTTACCTCTGTGTTACACACCTGAGCCGTGCCTGACACTATCACCTGTTTCTCAACATAGTTTAAGTGCTTTTTTTTCAATGTAAATGATTCATTGAACTATTGCACACACACAAAATTACTTATTAACTGCATTATATAGCTGTCAGAAGTATTGAGTAAGACCTATCTCTCCAGAAAAAATTGTTAAATTTTGCTTTAAGTAAGTCTTGTTTCAAACTATTTAGGTTGTTAGTCTAGGCAATTTTTCTTAATGGGTGGGAACATGTTTCCTTCACAAGTAAGACTAGGCTAACAGGGATTTTTGTTTCTTCAGGAGTCTACTGGAATAAACTTATGACTGTGAAAGCTTAATAAGAATTTACTTGTCCCTAGTAAATGCTTCTAATCAGGGGTGAAAGAAAAGACACCTGCATGTTTTCAGCCTTTCGGCTCTGGTAAATGATACGTTGCAGTGTAATAGTCACTTTTTACATGAAGCCATAGGCAGGCAAGACAATCCACAAAATATCTGAGGCAAGAGGTTTGAGTCAGAGTTGCTTGTAAGCAATGGAGCACGTGCTGGGCAGTCCCTCACAGGTGTGGGCTGGCAATGGGAATCCACTGAAGCCTCCCAAGAGGAGAATGACGATATGGGCAGCGAGAGCCAGGCCTGAATGGCACATGCTGTCCAAGTCCTAGTTCCCATGCAACTGGTCCAAACTCACTCTCTCAACATGACAGATGTTAAAGTCTTTTAACCTTAAAAACAGTAGACATCATTGTGTTTCTCAGCTTTGCTGTTTAGTCAAAGTCTGTGAGGGTTTGCAAGTTGTTTCAGTTAGAAGCAGACGTGGTGATGGACTCAGGTGTCCCAGCTCAGGTGTCCACAGGGACAGCACCAGCTTTGCCGCCCTAAGCAGTGGCTGGTCCAAACAGACAGAACTCGCTGTTTGCTCAGCTCAGAGCCACAAGCCCCTGCTTTTAACTCCCACCTCTAAATCCTTTTCCTCAGGCTTTCTCCAAGGGTTATGCTAATGTGCTTGCTCAGGCAGGCCCAGCTGTGCTCCTTTCTTCTTTTCAGTTGAAACTGTTAATTCTCTGCACACTCGCTTCCCAAAACAATGCTCGATAATGCTAATGTCTCCTTCATAAATCACCGGTGTTCTGCATAGCTCTGTACTCGCTTTTGTTTTGAGATTTCTACATCTGCTTTCCCATCTCTCCCACTTATCTCCAGGGATGGGTGGCAATTAGACCAGCTCCTCGGTATTAGTAGGTTTATCAAAATAACAAAAGGCTGTATGAGGACTGTGAAGAAACAGCAGGTGAAAAGAGACACTGCAGGAAAGAGAAATTACTCTTGAGGCAGGGTTTATTTCTTTACTGCAGTTTCATATTTTCCTCAAATTGGATATTTATTTATATATAATCATGTGGGAGAAAGGAATATGGAATAAATTAAAGTCCCAGGAGAGGAAGATTAAAAAGAGAGAGTATTCAGATATTGCAGAAGAGAACTTGAAACTGCAACTGTGAAGACTTATGTTAATGTACAAGCTGGTACTGAGGTTAATAATACATATGTATTTCCAAGGACAATTTTCTTTGAGGACTCCCCCTCCACCTCTGCCTCCTGTTGCTCTAGCAACACACTTCATGAAAATCCAGGAACATTTCACCCATTCAGGTTTCATTTACCCCAGAGGCGTGTCTGGTCCCTTACTTTTGAAAGGAAATGCCACTACCGTATTTCTTGAAGATTCTATTTTTTCTAAACAAGAGGGCATAATTTTGTGACTGGAACAGTTTCACATACAGAACTGACTGCTGTGTTAATTTTAATACTGCAGTACTTTCAAGGATTAATCAAAAGTCTATTCTGGTCTCTTCCCCAGGCATTCTCCAGAGCAATCTCCCTTTTTCCAAAGGCACAGCTACTTTTGCTACAGTATAGATAATTTATTCTTTCTCATAATCTCTACATTAGGCTAATGATTTGTTGGGGGAAAATATATTTTTAACACAGATGTGAAATGCCACCTGCTTTGTATAGAAATGTATGGCAGTTATTTCTGTGCTGCATGAACATCTAGAAGGAAAGAATATTGGATATTTTTCTGTTTAGTTCAGACTTCGGTTTTCAAAATAGTATTCATAGGGGAGATGGATGATGATTATATGGGTTTAATAAAAGCATATTATAATCCTCTGTATTACAGGCCACCTTTGATACTGTCTATACACTTGTAGGTATAACATTGTCTTGTTTTGAAGAGCTCACTGAGAAGATCTAGCAAGCTTCGGAAGCCTTTCTTACGAAGCAACTACAAGAGCACAGTGATCTGCACTACAGCTCTTTGCAAAAACTGCTGTTCAAAAGAGTTTAAAATGATACTGGAATGCAAGATACTGCTGTAAAAAAACAGTTATTGGTCAACTTAGGTGGAATTTCAAAGCATTATCTTAATGAAAGTATTCAAATTTATTTAATTTACTTGGTTAATAACCCCAGTGGGTGTGTGACTAGATGACCTTTAAAGGTTCCTCTTAACTCAAACCATTCTATGAAAATTCAACCTACTACTTTGAGAAGTAGTCAGAAGGAAGAAGAGTTTGCATATACAAGCTCAAAGAAAATTGGGTTGGGTTTTTTTTTGTTTATTTTTTGAAAGCTTCTAATTAGAATTATTCAAGAGGGTTTAGGGTAATATAGCAAAACCATATTTGACTAAAATCAAAGAAAACCACTGGTTGCTTTTAAAAACTGAGCTGTGATTTGTCCAGTATTCTATGATAGGGTAGCAGTGGTGTAGTACAGTGATCCAAATACACTCACAAGTTGATCTGTGCTCTAATTAGCTGAATAATAATCTATATTAATGGCAAATGTACTATTATATTTTTTAAATATTATATTGACTAGTCATGTATATTTCTTGCTGTAGAGAATATGTTTGGACTTGTTTTGTCACAAAATACGAGAGATTCAGCAGATAGTGAACATTTTGTAGTAAGATACAATACTCTGCAAAGTCACACATGATGGATTCTTTATCTTGTCCCTGATTCCTCTGCAATGGCAACTGTCATTACAGAATCTGAGTTCTGCCAAACCTAATTACACATAACACAGGAAAGGAAATTTTTCCAAATCCTCCTGGAAATGTATTTAGGCAGTTTATTTGGCTAACTTGCTAAAAACCGATTTACAACATCAACAGGCTGTTAGGATATTAAGAATTTTTGTAAAATTGATGATTAGAACCTGCAAGAGAAAAAAAAAAGAAAAAAGAGAGAATGAAGAGGATAGAGATTTTCCCAATACAAGAAACTAGTCATGGAACACTGCAGTAGTCATCGTAAGACTATGAAAATAATTGGGGCATATTAGTAAAAACATATAGTCTAACCAATTTAAATAAAACTAGTTCAAAACATAGATTTAACTCATTTAAATAATTAAAAAGTAGTTTGACTAAATCTTTTGCATATACATTTTTATGGGGGGTTGTCTGTAGCTTGGATCCTCAGTTCTTGACCTCTACATCATTGGCACATTTTGATTTCTTCCACAGACAACAGTCAGAAAGGCTGGCACAAAAGTTTATTTAGAGGCTTTTTTCAGGCTTCAGGTCCTCATGCGCTCATTGCCCTGTGCTCAGAAGTGGAACTCAAGAATGGGCGTAAGCAACGATGAAAGCGATGGTTTGGCAGTTCTTGATGATAAGAACAGCCCACAGGACTGGGGTGTAGTTTGACAAGCAGTCTTAAATCAGACATGCTGGCTAAACTAGCCAGTTTTGCTGGTTCATGTACTTAGTCATAAAAAACTCCTTCCTCTCTCCTATTTTGATTGAGATGTTTTCAACCTAAACATACATGGCCTCATTCATTACAATTCATTACATTAGCCCAACTGAGAAGATTAGACTGAAATGAGAGTGGACTTTTAAAACCACTGTCAAGATCAGTGCTTACCAAACTCTGACTTTACAGACAAGAGCAGCTTAATGCATTTGTAACAATGAGGCTACATCCTACTATGCAAAAGACACCCTTCACAGGTCAAACCTGCCGTCAGCTGTGCAGCACAGACAGTTCATGCCTTCAGAGGTGGATGTTCTTTCTGTGGACCTTTTTATTCCTCACAAATGTTAACGTTATGATCACAACACTCATGTGTGTTTTGGTTAATCAAGTGTCATTGCCTTCTCTTAAAGAATGCCAAAATGACACAAGTGGGGATTGCAACATAACTACAATGTTATTCTTCCCTTTCTTCTGTGGCTGTTTCATGACCCTGACACCTGTTTGTAACAAACAGTCTCTAGCCCAGAACATGCACCTCTAAAATAGCAGGAGGTTTCAGTTTGAAGTTCCAACAGTGATGCTGTTCCCTTCAACCAGAAGAAAGACTTCTCCAGAACAGAATGGAAGTGAATGGGGTCATTTCTCACAATAGCACCACCTGGGGCACCCAAGGACAGAGCAGGAGGGATTTATCAGTCACCTTAAATATTTTCCACTGATTTATGAAAAACACAAGTGTTGACCTTAGGCAGCTCTTCCCTAACAGTGTGGGCTGCTTTGATAACTATTCAGAGACACTAAGTGTATGGCTGTATCAATATTGCTGGTACCTTTTTCTTTTTTTTTTTTTTTTTAAAAAAAGCTTTGGATTCTGCTTTGGGCTCCAAGTTTAAATATGTTAACATTTAATTTGATGTATCCTTAGTCCGTTCCTCTGCTCCTTAGGAGTCTGTTCTGTTTCTCCTCAGGAACTGATCAGTGCTGATATCTTCAGAGTAGCTGGAGTTGAATCTTTAGACATCTTTTTACATGTTTATGTTTTTCTAACCTTCAGAAAAACAAAGATAGAAAGCAATATGTTCCAAGAACTTATAAAGGTACACTGTCTAGTGCTGTATTTTGTCTGTAATGTCAGGAGTTATTTCTGCATTAAGGTAGCTGGAGTTTATATGAAAACAAAAAAATAGGGACTAAATCCTCAGTATTCTGGTCCCACCTGCATATTTGACCACACATCTTACATCACAGCTTCACAGGGATTTAAGAACTTGCACAAAAGAGCTAGATTCTTTTGCCCCATCAAAGCTACAGTTCTACATGCAGACTTCTGAATCTATAGTTTCTTTGGCACAGGGAAAAGACCAGCCAATTTTTTTTGTTATTATGTCATTAATTAATAGGTAATAGCACACACATTGTTTGAAATGCAAGAAACGTTTAATTAACACTTGAGAACTATAACCTAAAATGATAATTACATTGATGATCTCAACCTTAGAAGTGTTCTTACATGCTGTTGTTTAACCAGATACCACAGCTCAGTAACGTTCATCTTCTCCCTTAGAAGCCATGAAGAGAACCTTTGCTTTCATATGTTCAAATTAAAACAGGCGAAGTGCAAGATTTTATGGACTTTTGCTTGAAATTTAGTAGGTGTAATTAAGACTATTACCACAAGAATGTCAGATGCTGGTTGTGCTTACTAGCTTAAGTTAAGGCTAACAGATCTGACTTGACTAAGCAACGTCTAATTATTTCAAGGCTAAACGTGGACTTTCATGTCTAATTTTCATAAAAAACTCAAACTTGAATTCTTCTAATGTTTAGCAGCACTTTTTGAACATCAGCCCAAGAGCATAATCAATGACTTTTGATGAGATACACCATCCAGTTGTGGTGCAACAAACGACATCCATTTTTGTGACATTTAAGGGGATGTACAGTACTCCTCTACCTTTTATTTTCTATCTGCCTTAGGTCAAGTGAGACTTTTTTTTTTTTTTTTTCAAGAATACATGGCATGGCCCAGATCTATGATTCTATGGTTACCAAAACACAGGAGTACACTTGCATTTTCAAGTGTATGTTTCTGTGGTTCAGTTTATGCTGTGAAAAATGATGGAATAATTAAACCAAGAAAATTAATATGATTTCCTATAACACTCAACCTTTACAAATGCCAAATTTGGGAAAATCTAGAGCAGAAGCTATTTCCATAGACTAAGGGCATTTAGATCTGTTAGTATCTACTTCTAGTCAGGTAGCCCCTGAGCAATTAGTGTTAATATTTTGTAAAGATATTGACCTTTTGACAAAGACAAGGGTAGCTTTATGACTCAGCTCACTTAGACAGACAGTCAAGGAGGCTGAAGAGAGTAACATTTATCGGAGCTGTCGTTGTTAGGCTGGGTCAAAGGCAATCCTTTTAACCAGAAGCTATCACATAAAATAATCTATTAACTCATACCCAGTAGATTTCATTACAGCAAGATTTGGAGGAAAACCGTTTCCCAACAATCAGTTAAATCAAACTTTGCCAGATTAGCCAATAATAAATGAATTTATTTACATAATAAATATAATATTTAAAACAATGCTTTCCTCTCTTTCTTTTTATCAAATCAGTGTTTTACTGAAATCCACTTACTAAATAAAAAAAAATTACAGGAATGAATAATACATTTTGTGTCCTGTAGTTTTCTGACTTCAGTGGGGACAAAAAGTCTTTTATAATCAAAGCCAGAGACACAGTAAAAGCTGAAGTACTCCTATAGCTCCTCTCTGAGGTGATACCACTTTGTATTGACAAAACCAATTACATAAAGGATCATTGTCCTGGCAAATGTCAGTTTGTATAAGCTGTTTATATATTTATTATATTTATATGTTTATATGATAATTTTATTTCATTTGAATAAGCTGTATTTGCGTAAGTGTAAAATATATTTCTTCATAATTTCTGTATGGAATTCTTTAAGTCCTGAAAGTCTCAGTCTGTACCATCTCAGGAAATTTCACTTGGGATAATGCAGGAGCCAGCAAGGGGAGATAACTCTTGGACCTCACATTTACATACAGGGAAGGTGAAGGCTGGGGACTGTCATGGCTGTAGTGTCTATGAGATGGTGTTCAGGATCCTGAAAAGAGGGAACAAGGCAAATAGCAAGACCATAACCACTCCTTCAAGAAAGTGCACTTTGGCATCTTGAGGCATCACCTTGGAAGAATTCCATGGGAGACGGCCCTGGAGAGAAGTGTCCAGGATCTGACTGATTTTTCAGGAATCAGCTTTTCCAAGCTCAAAAATCTCCACATACAGGAAATCAAGCAATGGCAGGAGGAGCTCCTGACAAAACTTTGCCATAAAAAGGAAGCACATATGAGGTGGACACAAGGACAAGTGAACAAGAGACACTGTCTGAAGTGTTGGGATGGGGTTAAGAAAGCCAAAGCAAATTTGGAGTTGATTCTGGCAAGATATGTGAAGGGCAACATAAAGGGCTTCTACAGGTCTATGAACAGCAGAAGACAAGGGAAAACAGGGGCCTAGTGCTGAATGGGGCAGGCAGGAGATCCAGTAGCAAAGGACAAGGAAGAGGCAGAGGTACTCAATGGCTTTTCCATCTCAATCTTTAGTGGAAAGACTGGTCTTTAGAAATCTAGACCCACGGAAAAGACTTACATGGGAGGAAGGAAGATGTACCTTCCATGCAAGAGGATCAGGTTAGGGAACATTTAAACAAACTGGACATACAAGTCTATGGGACACAACAGTATGTGCCCACAAGGAGCTGTACATGCTGAAGAAGCTGCTGATGTCTTGATAATCTTTGAAAGGTCACAGGGACTGGGGGAGGTTCCAAGGACTGGAAGAAAGTAAATGTCTTTAAAAAGGTTAAAAAAGGAGATCCAAGGAACTACCTAGGCTGGTCAGACCAGCCTCACCTCAGTCCCTGGGAGGCTGAGAGAGCAAATAATTCTGGAAAACATCTACAGATGTTAGGGACAAAAATGTGATTGGAAGTAGTCAGCATGTATTAATAAAGAGAAGGTTATGCCTGCCCAACCTGACAGCCTTCTACAAAGAGATGACTGGCTTAGTGGACAAGGGGAGAGCACTGGCACAGAGCACAAGAAAGAACTTGTTGATCTTTGTTTTGGCAGGTCTTTCAATACTGTCTCCTGTAACGTTCTTACTGATTAAGCACAAGCTACACAAATGGGCAGTGAAACTGAAAACTGGCTGAACTGTCAGGCTCAAAGGGTTGTGATCAGTGCTAGGAAGTCCAGCTGGAAGGAAGCCTGTTCCCTGTAATGTACACTAAGGGTTCATACTGGCTCCAATACTATTTAAAGTCTTGATTAATTAGCTGAACAATGGGGCAGAGTGTTCCCTCGACAATTTTACGAACAATCCAAACTTGGGAGGAATAGCTGATATGCCAGAGAATCATGCTGCCATTTAGAGGGTGAGCAATTCATCTTTGCAGAAATAAAGACCAAGAGCCTCCTGGATGACATTAACAAGAGTATCTGCCACCAAGAGGTCAAGAAATGTAGTAATGTTCTTATTATTCCCATCTATTTAGAACTGATAATGCCACACCTGCAGTGTTATGTGCACCCCTGGGCTCCTTGGTACACTAAAGCAATGGGCATACTGGAGCAAGTCCAGCAAATTGCTACAGAGATGAATAAGCGATTATAGTATTTGTCATATGAGGAGAGGCTGAGAGAGACAAAATTGTTTAGCTCAAAGGAAAGAGGTATGCTGTCACCTCTGAGCAGTTGGGAGAAGTACATGTAGCCCTGTTTTCTACAAGTCTCATCAGGCTGATGCCATGCAAATAAGGTATTGTTCTTCAAGCAATTCAAATGAACAGAGCCATACCTTCTTTCCTGGTGATCAGATCTATGATCTAAGTCTAGCTTATGAAACTGATCCTTGGCAGGGTTTCTTTAGTTATCATAGCAGCTGTGGAATGATAAAATATCTGTATGAATTTTTAGATTTCAGTCCACCTGCTCCTTCTATACCAAGATTTGCAGTTTCCACTCCTAGCTGAATTCAATAAATATAGACCAAAATCTTTGCTTTGTTTTTGATTTGTCCTCAGCGATTTTGCACTGTCAGCCACCCTGTGGCCCTCTTCATGGTGACTCCTATATTTTCACGCACACTCATATAATCCTTACAAACTCTACAGCCTCATCATGAGGCCTCCACAGAAAGTGACAGATTCAGGTTCGAACAATTTCAAAATCAAAAAGTAATTGGATTCAGGAGTTACTGCACAGAGGACTGCTTTAGCTTCTGGGCTACTATTTAAAAGTTGATGACCGTACCACGGCTATCACCACTAACATGTTTTTGAATGAAATTAAACGTGACTGCTCACTGTGGGTCTACTGACAGCCTCAGCTTTCCTAATGAACTGGGCAGACTTGGACTTGGTGTCACTTAACCTGTAGATCTCAAATGGCCTGAAGCAACACACAGATGACCATACACCAAGACTTACCATAGGTTTTTGAGCCTTTTTAAAAGAGCTCTGGACAGAAGATAGAGTGCCTACAATATTTCAGTTGCCTCACTGATTTAAATGAGTGTATGTGGATTTGTTCTTTGCAAGTGTAAAACAGTCCAGGTTTCAGTTTTGTGTTATCTTATATCTTCCCTTAAGCGCTGTGTAAAATTAACAAATTTAAGAGCTAGAACTTTATTTTGAGGTAGGTGAGAAATATTAAATATACATTACTGCTGATTAAAAGAAGTCATTGTGAAACTGCTCATGTTTACAGACATCAGTAATTGGCACAATCAGGACTACTTCCAAGCACACTCACTCTGATCCATGAGTCACTGAATACCATTCCAGTGTCAGTTTTATATCTACAGTTTTATATTCATAGCTTATTCCTCTATGATTGTACATTGTTCTTTTCCTTCAAAAGGGAACTATATTCAAACATTACAATATATTCAAAATCACAAATGGTATTTGCTTCATGGTTAGAAATGAAACATTTATAATTTCTTTATTTACATTTGCCCCTTTTTCTGCGTTTCTGCAGGTCTCAGAAATTGTTGAGAAGTTTCCTACAGCCTGAAATGACAGAGCGCCCTGTTTTATGCCTAGAGAATATTGCTTAATAAGTATTAATCCGAAGAAATATATTGCACGGTAAAGCTTTTGACAGACTACCAACCTTCTGAACACCCAGAGAACATTTAATTTTTGTCTGATCACAAGCACCTAATGTCACTCCACACACTACAATGGAAACTCTAAGACAAATACAAAACTTTGGCATCTGTGTTACCCGTATGTGTCCTGTAGCATCGGGTGTGGTGTTCACCGCTCTTCTAGTTTCTTGCTGCTCGTCTCTGACCATAAGAGCTCGTCCACTTGTTCCTAATTCACCTTTTCTTTCTATCTGGAATGCTCCTACAGAACTTTGTACTGAAAGGACAGGAGTGCAGCTGGACATGAATTTTTTTCCTTTCATTGGAAGCACGCTGAAGACGTCCATCGGGCAAAATATCACACTCTTCTATCCAGACAGGCTTGGCTACTACCCTTACAAAAATGAAGTCACAGGAGAGGCATTCAATGGAGGACTCCCTCAACTCTCACTGCTGGAAAATCATTTAAAAAAAGCCAAAGAGGACATCCAGTTCTACATTCCTTCAGATGAACAGCTTGGATTGGCTGTCATTGACTGGGAAAACTGGAGACCTGTGTGGATAAGGAACTGGGGATCAAAAGACATTTATAGACAGGAATCCATTGAACTGGTTCAGCAGAGAGACCTCAGTCTATCTGAAGCTGAAGCCAGAACTATAGCTAAAATGGAATTTGAAGCTGCAGCAAAATCATTTATGTTGGAAACTTTGAAGCTGGGCATAGAAATGAAGCCAAATCGCCTGTGGGGATATTACCTTTATCCAGACTGTTATAACTACGATTACAAACAAAACCCACATAATTATACAGGAACCTGTTTAGATATTGAAATAGAAAGAAATAATGAGCTTAACTGGTTATGGAAGAAAAGCACAGCACTTTATCCATCTGTCTATCTAGAGACAGCTTTAAGATCCTCCAGAAATGCCCAGCTCTTTGTTCGCAACAGAGTTCAAGAAGCCATTAGAACTTCCTATGTCTCTAATTCTACTCATCCCCTTCCAGTTTTTGTATATACACGTCCAGTATTCACAGATGTCTATGAGGAATATCTCTCTGAGGTGAGTGAAGCTAGACCCTAAATATTTCAAATTTATATGGAAAGAAATTACCAGGTGACACTTATTTAGAAAATATGCTAACTTGTATCAGAAGAAGGTGCACAATTTTAAATAAAAAATTAAACTCATCCATCCAAGAAATTTGATCAATCAGAACACTGAGGTCTATTTTCACACCTTTCTCATTATATATCAAATAGTGGTTTATTCTCTGAGCTGTCCTTACATGTAACAAAATATTACAAAGCTAGAAAGCATATTTAGTCCATTAAGTCAAAGGAAAGAAATGTGGGTAACCTCTTCCAAAGAGAATTACTAAAATTGAGGTGACCTAATGCCTACATTTTAGGTTATAAGGAAAAAAATACAATAAAAAGGAGTATTTCTTTCCCTAAAAAGTGTTTAAAAGCTAGTTAGAAAATCCTGTCCTTAGTTGTACTTGGGTAGCTTTTTAAATGGTATTTCAGCATCTCACGGGTTAGTTAAGGTTAGCCTCTGATTAAGGTCCAATCATCTTATTGCAGTTCTAGCTACGCTTGTCTATTCACATTTTTATAGGCACCCACCCCATCAGAGATACCATCGATCTGGGGAATATTTTCCTGGTGTTCCAGGACATGAGGAAGGGGAAGTTAGAGGCCGTGGTCCTGCTGATGGCATTGTAGCTGGTGTCATTTCATATTCTCAGTAGAGCATCATCAGGCATTGCCTCCAGCTCTGTGGATAGTTTCAGGGAGCAAGGGGTAATGTCAGAGGCCCTCCTGGGACACAACAATTTAATTCCTATAATCTTTACATTAATCTTTTTCTTGTGTTGTACCCCCACAGTAAGTTGTTTTTTCATTGTTCTTTTCATTATAACAGTCCTCTCCCATCCAGATAGGCTTCAGCATTTTGCTAGGACTGTGTTAATAGCTGACCCTTAAAGGGGAACTGAACAGAAACAAATTTCTCCAATAAATATTTGTAAAAGGCCACAGTCATTCCCTGGAGAAGAGAGATTCCTGTTGATGACAGCTCTTTCTCTTGCTACTTTTCTGTTTTAGCACTTCCTGGTAACTGGAACTGAGTTAAAAAACATAATAATAAAAAAAAAGCTGTGCTTTCCACACCTTCTTCCCACAACATTACTGAAACCCATTGCTACCAACTCTGAGCAGCCAGGAGGCAATGCAGAAAAATTAACCTTAGAATGGTTGAAGGAGTGTATGTCATATGCCTAACCACTGGCTCAGTTTTACAGCCTTGTTTTTCTAACAGATGACATATATAAATTGGATATAGTTGGCAACATTTTCTGGCATCACCTGTGCAATCCAATCCCAGAATAAAATTGTGCAGTTGAGAGTAAAACATTTGTACCATGTATAATTCCTTGCTGTCTTCAAAATAGTTATTTTGGATATGTCATTTCTATATGCATTATACCTTTTGCCCTTGTGTTATAGATTACTTACATTAGTATGATTCTTTGCACATTTTCCCTCAGGATGACCTGGTAAATACCATTGGAGAATCTGCTGCACTGGGTGCTTCTGGAATTGTGATGTGGGGTGATATGAATTTAACACAAAATAAGGTATGCCAGATCAATTATTACATGACATTTTTAAGGAGTAATAAAGCAAAAAGGATATGAAGCATTATGATTACTCACATCATATCTTCTATTTTTAAAATGATGATTCCATATTGCCAGCAGCTTTCTGTAGTCAAAACCCAAGCACATCTGAGGCTTATGAAGATCATCATTGACTACACAGAACAAGAGTTCAGTCTTTCAAAGGATCAGTGCTGTTGTGCCTGAGTAACTAGACAAACTATCATGATAACTGTAGGCAAGTTAGCACTTGTTTAATTAAGATAAGTAAAGAATTGCTGTATCTTCTTTACATTTCAGTCATGAGATAAAGAAAAAATTACTTGGGCTTGCCCAGAACAATTTTTAAAAGATCCTTCTGCCTTTTGAAGAGGTGCACTTGGCAGTAATATTTAGAGCACTAGGAGGAGTCAGTCTGTAAAATTTCAGCCCTAGCCTGTTCTTTGTGTTGTAAGTACTACTTCATTTAATTGTATGAAAGATCTGAGCCAGAAGAGGAAAAAACCTCTAGGTTATTTTAGGAAGAGGAAACACATAGTTTGAGAAACATTGTTACAAGGATATTCTCATAAATCCTTCTAGCTAGATGGTTCATAACCAGGCAAGTTAGATATAATGAACTGGGAAGACTCTAGTGAAGTTTTTTGTGTGCAAAGAACTGAAACTTCAGCCCTGCCACACCTCCTGTTACAGAAAGCATGACCAAATAAACCTCCACAGCTCTGTAAGAGTCTTATTCCCCAAAGCATTCCACTTTGACTTTTTTGTATGTGCCTGCCCCTGAGAAAGGATACTAGGTTGCACCCGGAAATTTTTTGTCCATTATTCCAATATCAGAACACAGATGAGCAGCAAGTTCTATTACCTGAATTTTGAGAATCCTGTGAGCAAAATGAACTTTCCACAGCCCAGTCAGACTATGCATTTGTGCACTAACTGTACCTGGTTTTTTACAGCTTTCACAGTAATTAGCCCTTCAGAAATGAAATATTATTGTACTTCGGCATCAACCAAAATTTATTGGAAGTGTTTTTATATACACCTAAAAGAAAAACAAAAATACCTACATATACATCAGATTCACCAAAGCGATCTCCATGGGTATAGATGTTACCTGAATCTACATCTGCTATTAGGCAAACACCCTAAGGAGACACAGTGTCAGAAACAAAGAAAGAGTTCCCAAAACCTCTGGCTATTAAATTGTGCCAAGCATACACAGAATATATGCCAATTTCATAATCAGTTAGAATGATCTCTTAGTATTCTCTTAGTATACTTTCAGTTTGATCATCCAACCAAAATTCTTTCAATTCCAAATACCATAAAAGCTCCCTATCCTGCAGCCTAGCTATTCATGCCAGGAGAAAGCTGAAGTCTCACAGAGATGACTTGATAGAAAAAATATTTGTTCAGGCTGACGAAGTGAGGTTTTTTCACTGGATCCCTTTGAACTATTCAAGACATAAAAAGGAACTTCAATCCTTTGTGAAACTTCTTTAAATGCATCTGAATCAAAGAACTGCATGAAATATAGAGATAAAATGAAAGCTTGAAGTTGTCTGCTTTCTGATATACATGTTTTTTGTAACATCTCCAGCAACTACACAACGTAAATTTGCTGTGATCCTTGAATTTTATAACAGCTTCACAGATAAACTTGCTTCCAACAACCAGTTATTATCAAAACCTCAGGAGAAACATTTATAGAGATACACTATAGTACTATTATTGGAACGATAGCATTTTAATAGTTTCCATACTAAACTATGGAGTTATGATGTTCTTTTCACAGAATACCTGTAGAATTCTGGACAACTACCTCAGAAGGATTTTGACCCCATACCTCATCAACGTCACAATGGCAGCCAGAATCTGTAGCCAAGTGTTATGCCAAGACTCTGGTGCTTGTGCACGGAAAAAATGGAATTCCAGTGACTATCTTCACTTGAACCCTGAGAATATCGTAATCCAAATGACAAAGGATGGGAAATACACTTTACAAGGGCAACCATCATTTCAGGATCTGCAAACATTGATAGAAAAATTTGATTGCCACTGTTATGCAGGGCACAGCTGTGAACCTAGAGCTGATATAAATGACATCCATTACCTCCATGCTTGCATTTCAGAAGATATTTGCATTCAGATATCCTCAAATTCCTTTTCTAACATTGAAGCCTCTGAAGAAAAGATCCTGTCTAACAGAACTGCATTTTCATTTCCCTCTGAGAGTAAGGTGACATTATCTACACATCCTGAAATAGAAGATTTCCAATCTACCTTTGGAAATAATACACTTAATATAACAACTGCAAAATATAACACTGTCACAGCTGCCAATAGATACGATTTAGAAGCAAATGATACTTGTACTTTCAGTAGCTCTTCATCCTATAAGATAAAAATGTTTAATCTGTTTTACTTAATTGTACTTTTGAGAACCTTAATACTAATGACCTGTGAAAGTGAGAATATTCTTCTCCCTGGCTCTGTTTGAAATTCTAAAGGTTTTATTTACAAAACAAACAAACAATTCCCTAAAGGCTTATGGTCTTATCTGTATCAGGTAACATTTCATAATTCATAGATGACACTTCACCTTGAATGTATTTCAGTTTAGTTTAGTTCTATAAACTATTATTTGGCCAAAGATATACTGGTCTGTATATATTGACTATACTATATGAGAGGATAATCCAGAATATGAAACATTTTTTACAGTTTACATTTTTAACTGTTATATTAAGAAAAAATGTTGACAATGCTGTTTTGCGTACTTCAAGTCAAGACAGTTAAATATATAATACATAAAATAATTCATCAGGTTTGATGCTCTATGGAAGAATTAATTTCATTTCATATGAATGGAACCAGCTCTTAAAAATATCTGGCTTAACTTTAGATCTGTGGGACTTTTGTAGCATAAAATATATCTTATGTAATATTTCTCCACTTTTCACAATATCTATAGGGACACTGTGGTTTTTCTTGTAATTAAATATATTTCTAATTCTTTAAAATGTTTTAATTTTAATGTAAATGTTTACTTCAAATATTACAGCTTCATTAGTTAAAATTTGAGCTGTAGTGGTTTATCCTTTCTTCTCACAAACTCTCCCCCTTATTTCAGATGTCCCTTCCTTGGCTTCCAGTTGTTTTGTCGGGCCAATACTCACAGCTCATCTGCTCTGCCTCTGTACTCCCTGCCAGCACTGGTCACCAGTCCTAATTTCCCCATTCAGCCATCCCTAGCAATTGGATAGGGCTGTATGTGCCATTTGGACAAAAGTCTGTGAACATGGGACTTAATGCTTCATTATTTCCTGAGCAGTTTCTTTGGTGGAAACCACCTTGCTCCTCAGGAAAACCCAGCAGTGGAGGCAGCAGGATGAGTGACTTTGGGGACCTGGGACTCCCTTTATTCACTTCCCATGGTCCCTGATGGTCCCACCTTTTGGATCCAGCCTGCTGATAGAACTGAGAGTATTTGCTTAATACTATTCCATTACCAAAAGCAGTGTGAAAGTAGCAGAGATACCTCAGAATAAAACTACTTCCAATATCAGGAATCTGGTTATGATTTATATATAGTCAGTTTAAGCACTTAGAAGCAATTAACTGCAGTTTATTTGTAAAATAACCTTTTCAAATTATTATGTCAGATGCTTAATAGACAGCTGGACTTCTGATGGGTAAAGAGTGGCTGCTGGCATGAATACATTAAATAATTTCCCTTGAGCTAGGCATGATCTGCGTAAATAATTCACCAACCCCCCCTCCCCACACAGATAGAGCCTGCCTCACTAGTGAAAATAACAAGGATTTCATAGGAGCCATTTATTTAAAAAAAGTTCATTCCTTAATCTGACAGAAAACACAAATTATATCCATTCTCTTTGAATTTTCAGGTTTTTGGTCATAAGAGAGGTGCAGAAAAATAGATGAAGCCTTTAGACTTAACATGGAGAAATAGCGTTTTATGGCTTTTGAACAGCAAGTTATCAAGAGGAAGCGACAATTTTTTCATCCCAGTTACAGTGATAAGTCCACAAGTCAAAGCTATTTCTGCCATTAATATTCCAAGTGGAATCATGAATAAATATATATATATATGTAGCAGACTGCTCAGCAGAAAAGAATCCAGCTGGTTTTGATCACCTTTGTTAAAACATGCTTTTTCACTGGAAACATGACTGGTATTATCTTAGCAAAACTTTCATGACTTATATGAAGTTTGATTTTTTTCAGAATGCCTTAACATGGCTAAAATTTTATGCTGGCACACAGAGTTCTCATTTAAAGGCTGTGCCATTTTGTTAAATGTTTGGCAAAACTTCCTGAGGTTAGGCTTGTTTCTATCCAAAGCTCTGCAAGACACTGGATCTGTGCTAAGTCTGCTTGCAGGTTCGCAAAATCTACAAGTCTTGCCAGAAATATTTTCACTATCAGCCAAGTAATAGCAAGCAGAACACTTGTGATGGAGAAAGCAGGAAATCACCAGAAAAGGAGGAATTAGGAGTTAAAATCACAGAAGAGTTGAAACAGAGCACCCAGGACCACCCAGTGGATGCAGAGGAAGTGAACTGCAAAAGTGAAAGACTGAAGCTGTGGAGAATGTGGACAGACCAGTCTCTTCCCATTCAACAGTTTTTATCTACCAGGTACTTAATATTAACAACCTTTCCCCAAGGCTCACTGTAAAGATAAAGGAACACAATAACTGATATGTTAGACCTATTCATCTGATCCCATCTCTTTTTTTTTTTTTTGAGAGCAGCCAGGACCAGAAAAGTAAATGGAAGGTGAGAGGAAAGCAGACTGTTGCAATAAACTGTGTCTTCCTAAGATGTATTTATAAGTAGCTATCTATCTTGTGCTCTGATGCATACTTTACCAACCCCCTTTCAAACGTTCATTCAGGATTGTTTTTGTTACCTACATGTATCAGGAAGGAAAACTTCAGGATTTAGGTCTGATATGTGTTAAATTACAACATTTTCCAAATATATTATTTTGCTCTGTATTACATTTGTCTTACCTATATGATTAAGACTCACCATGGAGTCAAAGCCTCCATGGAGTAAAAGCAGAAAAGAAGGAAAGGGGTGCTGTGCCTTGCATTGCTGGTGACCATCTTATGTTCAAAGCCAAACTTGTATTCTCCTAAAGTGGACCTCCTTCCAAAAATGTTTGCTTCCATTCACTGTATTACCCGTAATCATTAGTTAGCCTTATGATTTTAATTTCTTTTGTTCTTGTATTTTTCAAAAAATTAAATACTAGAGGAACAGTTCACTTTGATTGCCATTCATTATTTCATACTTCTGTTCTAAGCTGAACTCAGGCTGGCAATACTTAAGGACAGGGAAATGCTAAACTAAGTTTGAGGAAAGAGTCTAAATGAAAGCTGTTTAACTACCTGGAATGCCCTCCTTCAATGTCTAGACATTTTGCTAAAATTTTAATTGAATTTCTGCTTCTCTGTCTGAAGAATCTGAGTCTGGTTTATTGTGGTGCTTATTCTGGGACACACAAAGATATTGGCACTTCAAAGAGAGATGGCAGCTGGCACTTAGAGAATCTAAACAGAAGCGAAACACAGTCCCCGCCTTACATTTTTTTTCCTTTTCTGTACTAAAAATAACAACATGGAGAGATTTTTTTGTGAGGTCAGTAAGACCACTTTGTAGACAGCATAGGATGTGACTAGGATCTGAAGGAATTCAGCAAAATTTGCTTTAATCCCTGCATCACACTAGGACAACTTGTTGCATATATATCAGCAAAGATTTGTTTGGAAGATTTCAGACCTCTGCAATAGGTACTAGACAACTCCCAGACAGATCAGATTTGTACATGTACCTATGCATCACTTTTCAATACCAACAACAAGACAGCAAAGACAGTTACATAATTTTAAAACATATTCAGTTATGGAGCACTGATGACCTTTTTAAGATGACAACTAAATTCCATCCTTCAAACATGCATACCTAAAACTTGGAAGATTTTTCACAGTGTGCTTGTGTCAGCTCCTTTGCACTGGCAGATGTCCATTCTGCCAAAGCAGAAGAGTCTGAAAAACTAGGATCTGAGATTTCAAGTTGGAGTAATGAGTTTCTTTCCAAAAAAATAACACTGACAGAAAAAAATGTTTATTGCACATCGTAAAAAAAACAAACAAGCAAACAAATTAAAAAAAAAAAGTACTGCTTTATTTAACAACAACTTTGTCTTCCTTAAAGATTTGTCATTGTTCTTTCTCGGTATTTTTTTTTCTCCTGTGCTATTGAAAACTATTGTATAGGTGGCTGGAAAGAGATTCAAAAAGCTTCCTAGTCTAACTTCATCCCTTACCACTTCTAAATGATTCCCAGTGTGTGGCTATCCCAGACCTTTCTGAGTGTTTTTCTGGAAAGACTCAATTGAAAATTAACCCTGCATCATGATATTTTTTCATTATGATGATGGTCATGTAAACTAGCAATATTCAAGATCAATCCTAAGCCACTGTGTTGAGTCTTTATAGAACAGTTCTTTTGTGTAGCTGTTCTGAACCTTTTGTAGCTACTTTTCACTGTCAGTACTACTCAGGACTGCAAAGGCTTCCATTTGTTGTCCCCTTGTTCTATACAAGTAAGGAAAGGGCAAGGAGGTAAAGGGCACCTATCAATATTAGCATCCTTAAGGGAATAACTTTGGATTTCATTATACTCACTAATGTGTTACCACCATCATGGTATATTGATTATAGTTCTCCTTGGTCAGTAGTAATTAGATGACATTTTTCGGTGTATGCTTGTATAAACCTTAGTTTATAACTGATAAGGTATTTATTGATTATTAATCAGACACAAACAGACAGTATGAAAATTAATGTGAATCACTACTTTATATATTCAGCCAACATTTTGGCTCTGTGCACACAATTCCAGAGGGTCGTGTTCAGCAGCATACACATGTGGACACTAGACAACATGTAGTCACCTATTTCTGCCTTTGTTTTCATATCAGGAAATATATTTATTGAACAGAACTTCAAAATCTTGCAGAAGAAATATACTGTATGTTGGCAGTCTCGTGGAGGACACTGCTCCCTCAAGCTAATAGCAAGTTGAGACGACAGCTTGCCTGTGTCAAGTAGCGATTTCCTGAGGCAGGGACCTAACAGCTACCCATTTAAAGGGAGGCTAAGGGCATCCTGCAGTCCCATAATGATAATACGGTTAATGGCACAACAAAGCACAAAGTACCTCGCTGCTGAGGCAGCCAGTAAGTAATTAAGGGCGCTGGACTAATAACAGCCTTAGGCTGTCTGTAAATCCTATGCGTTGTTTCAGCATGAACTGCATAGACCAAGTTTAGGTATCCAAACCACAGCATTTCTGAGTTAAAAACCTTAATCTGCCCCGCTCTGCCAGTGTAACAATCCTTACAGGAATCCTTTCTCACCACCTCCTCCACTGGAGTATGACTACAATTTAAGGTACATCCTAAAGAGCCTCTGAGGCTCCAGCCAGCAGAGGGCATGGATGATGCATGCAGACACCAGTGGGTACATCACAAGGCTCTCACTGAAAAGTTCAACACAGTCTTTCTGTCCCCTTCAGTAACACAGCTGCTTGACTCTGGCTTACAAACAGAAAAGAGGACTAGTCACTCCCTAACATAGTGCCTCAACAGCAGAAAAGATGTACAATTTATTCTACCTTTTTTTTTTTTCCACAAACATCTGGTATATCAGGACAAACGTGAAAATATGAGTGAGATATTACCTCTTCTCATGCTCTCCTCTCTAGAGATTTCATTCAGCTGAAGTCTTCTCCTTAAGATCTGCCCAGGGAGGCTGTGGAGTCACCATCCCTGGAAGTGTTCAAGAAATGACTGGACATGGCACTTAGTGCTATGGTCTAGTTGAAAACGTGGTCATTGGTCAAAGGTTGGACTCGATGATTTTGGAGGTATTTTCCAACCGTAATGATTCTATGATCTTCAACTGTCACTAAAATGCATGCTTAAACTACAGAGAATGTGATCTGATCTCTGGTAGTGCTCTGAACTACAGAGTTGAGTCTCAAATACTTTGTTCCTCCCCAGATATGAAAGGTCTGGATATGCAGTGTGAATTCAGGTCAAGTTCTGCTGACCACATGTTTATAGCATCACTACAATTGTCACAAGAAACATAAGGTACACTGTTATATAGCACAAATAAGCCTTCGCAATGGAGTAAGCTGCTTTGCTATCCCTTCAGAGACAGAGCACTGGAAGACTCAATAAGTTAGGTGCTCTCTGGTCCTGTAACACTGCTAAACTGGTCCTGTATTGTGTAAATCTCAGTAGACAAAACAGAAAAGTGAAATTCTTTATCAGGAGTAAAATGTTTCCCAGAAAGATTAAGTGACTTGTCTACAGTCACACAGGATAATGAATTGTGGCCCCAGCTCAGGCTTTTAGCAGCAAGAACAAATGTCCTCTGAGCTCCTAATTTTAGCAAGGCAGCAATATTTTTACATACAATGTTCTACAATGTAAAATAAAGAACTGCCTTTCATAATCATATAGTTTTGCAAAAGATGTAACAGATTTTAGAACAATATAACAGACCTTCAAACTGGGACAAACCCTCCAAGACTTTCTCATGTATTATTTTAACCCCTAGATACTGTAAAAGACTTCAGTCATTTTACAACTAAATTAGTATTTTAGAATTTATCTGTACATCCTCTGCCAGCCTTTTATGAGGATATGCCCAAAATGCACTTTTTGAGACTATATTACTGTATCTGCAGTACATTGTTTATTAAACTTGCATCGCTATGAGCCTTAAGTACTATTAAGAAATCTAATATTTCTTGCAAAAATTCTAGAGACTGCTCGATTTTATGTGAGTTTTCACCCATGCAGTAAGCAAAACCACTTCATTCCCAGAAACCACTCTCACAAATGGATGGTCTTTATTCCACACATCAGCAGCTGAGTGATATACGGAGATGGGAGAAATTCTTACATTTATCAGCTTTAAGGCAGATATAAACATTTCACCTATTTACTCAAAATTAGGTAATTGCTTCGGCCAAAGCAAACTTTTAAAAATAAAAAGATACATAACAGAAAAATGGAAAAAAAAATTCTTTTGTTTGAGATTTGCCACTGAATTCAAAATCAGGAGGAAAGCTGACATATTTAAGAGAAGCAATGAAAAATAATTCCAGTTAGGTAGCAGGGCCAGCTCCAGGGTCCAATTTTCTTTTGGAAATGTGCAATTAAATTTACAAAAGCAAATAAATCAGTATTTGTAAAAAAATAATAAATCTTAGAATTACATTATGAGTAATTTTTACTATATCTAATACCAGGACATGAAAAAGCATGAAGTTTTTCACTTCTACAGCTAGCCCAGAACCAACTACTCTTGAGAGCAGTCTCAAGAGCTTCCAGATTTTGTGGCCCGACTGATGTAATCAGTGAGGTTTTGTCACAAACCTCATTCTCTAAATTGCTGAATTATGTCTCTAAAAGGACCACAAAAACCAATTTCAAAATGTTTTGATGAATTTTCTATGTTTCAATAGTAGAGGTGTCCACACTCAATGTGTGCCTTGTTTTTACTTGCATGAATGTCCTTCTTCAACCAATACCACCAGCATTGTACAGAGCATCACATTAATTTCAGTAACAACTTCAGAGACTGGCAGATGGATGCAGGCGAAGTGTTAGCTCTGTTTATGGATAAAACAAGCCTTTCCTTAACACTGTGTGACAATACTGTATGCTAAATGTTGCTTATCCAGTGCGGGCAGAAGATTCCTGGTGAAGTGGAATGTCCTGTCATTGGCCACAATAAAACCACTGTCACAAGCATCTCTTGAGGCAAGGAATCATACGAAGGGCGACTCTCCAAAAATTGTCACAGGAGAACAGAAATAAAACCATGGTAAGCCCTGGAGCTGAAAGCCTCTCACTACAGGACGAACAATTCAAAAAGATTTTCATGGGAAGAGTGGAGGTCCTAGCCCAGGGGTGTGAGAACTGTCATCACTGGAGATGAAGGACCTACAGAATCGATCCTGTCAAGCACCCCAAGCCCGACAACTCTCGTAAGCCAGTGCTTGAGAGCGCAGCCCTCGGCCACCCTTGCTGGATGTGGGGTGCTGTACAGCCCGCCCAGGGCGCAGGTCTGTCCCATCCTGCCACGGTCCGCTGCTCACCCCACGGGAGCCCGCGGTGCTCCCTGGGGATCGCGGTGTCCCCGTGCACCGACCCGCGCCCTCCGGGCCGCTCAGGCCGCCCCCGCCCGCCATTCCGTGGGGGAGCCTCGCCCCCAGCCGCTCCACCACCGCCCCCGGCCAGCGCCGGCCCCTCGCAGGGCGCTGCCACCTCTCCCAGCCCGCCCCGGCCGGGCCGGAGCGGCCCAGACCCCTCCCCTGTCTGCGGCGGGCGGCAGCGAAGGGCGGCGGCGCCATCACGTGAGGGCCCTGCCTGGCGCTCCGCTCCCCGCGCAGCCCCGCCGCTCCCGCCGCTCCCGCCGCTCCCGCCGGGCCTGTCCCGAGCCCCGCCGCCTCGCCTCGCCTCGCCTCGCCTGGCGCTCCCATGCCCAGCAGCGAGGCGGTGCCGCCGGGGCTGGGCGTCTGCCGCAGGTCGGGGGCGCTGGGCGGCATGCTGTCGCTGGTGGCGCGGCTGCTGGAGTGGCTGCGGTCGCTGTTCTGGAAGGAGGAGATGGAGCTCACCCTGGTGGGGCTGCAGTACTCGGGCAAGACCACGCTGCTCACCGTCCTGGCGGTACGCGGCCGCGGCCCGGGGCAGGGCAGGGCAGGGCGGTGCGGGGCCCGCCGGAGGGGCGGCCTTCGCGGGGGTGATGCGGGCGCGGCCGCCCGCGGAGCTGGTGGAGCCTCCCGCCCGGAGCCGCCGCTCCGCGCCCATTCCCCGGCAACAAGTGCGTGCCGTGCCGCCGCTTGCCATGGGTACCGCGGCGACGCGGGGGGATGCGGTGGGAGGGGGGCGGGCGGCGGCCTGGGGCAGCTCTGGAGTCGTTTGCGACCTCGAGAATTTCATGGCAGGCTCAGATGGGTGTGGAAGTGTTTTCAGAGAGAGAAAGAGGATACCTTCTGTGTATGACTGCAGAGTATGCCGATTTCGGAGCACATTCACTGGCATGGGCTCTTGCTGTGATTCAGAGTTGGCTTTTCATAGCCAGTGTATCCCCCAATAAAACACTTCGCATCCCCCAAGGCCACAACTTGCCTGTCACTGAATTCTCTCCTCCCCTCAGCTGCATCAATATTAATGCCTCCCACAATTCCTCCATAGCTCTCTCCCAGCGTTCAAGCCTGACTGCAGCATTCCCTGTGATGATGGCCTTGCAGCCTCTAATGCTTACACCTACCGTGACATTTTCTGTTTTGTCACCATGCTGAAATGCGTTCTTTATTTACTGTGCTCTCCAACCTGCTTTTGGGTCCATCCCAAAGATTACCATTGGAAGATGGAAGCAAATATGTGTATGTTATATGTGCTTACTGCTAGTCATGAAGCTTAGTGCATACCCTTTTCTACAAGAGGATCTCTCTTGTGAGGTGTTTTCCATCTTCACCTGCCATGAGATAAAAGTTCCCAGATGTTCTTCAGCCCTTATCTTGAAAAGCTACTAGATCATGAATCAAAAGCAGACCAGGAGGTGTATGGCCTAAAGTCAAAGAGGTTGAGACAGTGAAAACATGAGTATATGGTACTTGTTACTTGCTTTTGTATAGGATTATAGATTTAGGGAAAAGTAGGAGATTATGCATTAGCATGAGGGAAGAAGGGGAGAGAGCAGGAGAAAAAGGAATGAGGTAGTGTAAGTGCTCAATGAAAATATGTTTTGGGTGACATCAGCAATCAATGACCAGAATGTACCTGTAGCTGGTATTTTGGTTGGTTTGTTAGGCACTCGGGTGGTCCTAGTACTACAGGCCTCAGCACTTCTCGTGCCCATTGGAAGTGTTCATTTCCCAAGGGTGGGCCATGCTGAGGAAAGGGAAAAAGGCATGAGAGATTACATTGCTTCTTGGATTGTTTTCTTGAACAGAGCAAACAAGAATAGAGCAGTTCAGAGACTTCAGCAGTGTGTGCTGTCAGACTTTGTGCATGCTTGTCCACTCCCTTGTACTATACCACCTGTGGAATGGTGTCACAGGTGTTTGTCTCTCTCATGCTAATACCTTGAACACCAGAGCACTCCTGGTACTGCAGGTCTGATTTTCCCAGCAGATGTTATTGCTTAAGAATATTCTACAAGGCATTCATACTTTCTGACTTGGGGAGGGTCACAGATTTCAGGTTTTGTAGCTTTTGGATCTCTCAGTCTGGAGATGACATGCCATGATAATCACCAAAGAAAAGTGGTTGTAGAATTTGGAAAAAATAACTCAGGATAAGGCAATGGATGATAGTTTACTCTTACATACCATTGATCCAGGAGCTCTGTGCGTTTGTGTGTATGTGACTAGAATGTGACAAGATGAAAATTAACTGTTGTGAAATAGTGGCTACTTAAAATGCAAGCTGCAGTGGATCAAGAAAAAATGTATAGGAAATTACTACTTTTTTCACTTCACGATAGCATTTAAAGATCCTATCTGTGCTAGCAGTGAATAAACACCCTTTGAGACAGTCTCTCCCCTCAAAAGTTTGAACCATATTTAGTTCTCTGTTACAAGTGGAAACCTTGGATAACGCCACTGCCTTTTACTGTGACCATGCATTGACGTAATGGAGTAGAATCTGGCCCATGGTTTTGATATGGTAGGGGGTAATGACTGTGCTTATTATCAGTTCAATATTCAGCAACTTTTAGAGGACATTACAAACTTCTTAGCGTTAGTTGTTTATCATCTGCATTGGGATGTAATTTGTTTTTTACTGCGATATGACTATAAACTTCTTTGCACATTTTAAATATTCACAAAAATAGGTAATTTGTCATGTAAAACCTCCTTAGCAAGCAAAATGGAACATATTTTTTTACTTTATGGTGCTTACAGCACTCAAAACACTATAATCAGAGCTCTTAGACTAATGTGGGCAAAAGATTCAAGCTGTTGCTTCCTTTTCTTCGTTGTGTGATAAAATAAAGAAATGTGAATGCAATACTTTCTTTGTAGCTGGTTCCATTCAACCAGAATGGGAAATTTTTACAGGAAAATTCTAAAGTCTAGTGAAGGGGATGCTAATTCTTTGCATTCTATCCTCAGCACCAGAGCAGTTATGATGGTTTGGGTTTTTTATTTATTTATTTTATTTTTACCTTCCAGCTTAGACTATTACATATGATGTATAATTTGCTGACAGAAGTGGAATCCTGACTTTGTGAGTTTGTTTAAACAATAGCCTCCCAAGTCAGCTGTCTGGTTTTCCAGGCATTCCTGTCCTTGAGTAATGATTCTACATTTTCAGGGTTTATGTGTTCATGTGTGTTTATATGTCAGTCCTCTGCAAATAAATGTACTGTATATTTGAACAAATTCTTAAGAATCATTAAGGTTGTAAAAGACCTCCAAAATCATCAAGTTCAATGTTTGACTGAACAGCATCCCATCAACTAAACCATAGCACTAAGTGCCATGTCCGGTTGCTTCTTGAACAGTTCCAGGGATGGTGACTCCACCACTTCCCTGGGCAGATCAGTACCTGATACACCAGATGGTTACTGATTGGCTTTGTCTTACTACATACAATTAAAAACTTCTGTCACTGCTGTATGTATCTGTATGAAACTGCAGGTGCATTTGTCTTTACTTTTTTTTTTTCCTACTGCTATTTGCAAGTTACTGAAGCAAGGAAAGAGGAGGAAAAAAGAGAAAAAAGATTGTGAAGATGTATAGTACAGATTTTGGCAAGATGGTTCCTCTAAGCAAGGTTGAATATGTAATTGATGGAAGTTGTTTCTTTCCTAAAGGATCTAATTTCAAAGCCCCATCTCTTGTGATATGGTCAAGTAACTGTCAAAAGTTATAAAGCTTTTAAAGCCCCATATTAAAAGTAGTTAGCTTTAGTTTGTAAATGCAAACTGGAGGCAGAATGTAGTCTCACTCCACCACAAACAACAAAGAGAAAAGTTGCAGTAATCGTACAGAGCCGAGGAATAGCACTGGGAGGTAGATGGTGGCACTGTGTGCACTGAAAGGCACGTAGTTGTTCCAATGTACCCTGAAGCTCTGATCCTCCGTTTCTCACATGAGAGGGAATTGATGGTGAATATGGGCAGATAGATATAGAAGGGCAAGTCAAGAAGGTCCTTGTTTCCTTGCTGGATGACTGGAAAACCAGGACAGCTGCGTAGGTTGCAGAGAGTGCCAGGACCTCTATGTAGATGTGACTTAAGTAACTAATTGTGTATCTTCTTGTGTCATGCCTAGGAGACACAATAACCTGTAATTATACATTTTCAAGAGGAAGAATGAATAATCTACTTAGATTTGAGTTTGTCTTTCTCCTCAAAAGCTGCGTTCTGTAGTGGGTGGAAGTCTGTAAGATTCCTGTTGGCATGATGGCAGAGTGTCTCTGTTGTGAAAATATTTCTCTGAACTGAAGAAGGAGGCAGCACTTTGCTTTTATGGTTGGGGATTTTTGGTGTGCTGAGTTAGTATGTTGTATTTTTTTGTCTTAATGTTATTCTCAGCTTTTATGGGGGGACTCCTCTGCTCTCACCTACTCAGGAAGGATTACGTAGTACTCTGTATAAGTAGTCCTTCATTATTTTTTATATTTGGAGTTAAACCATTTGTAACAGTAGTAAGAAACTGCACAAAAAAGTCTTGGTTTAGTCATTTTTATAATGTTTTATCATATTATGGGTTGGACTAGACGACCTTTGATGGTTTCTTTCAGCTCAAGGCATTCTATAATTCTATATTTTGGCCATGCTTTTTCTGCTTTGCTGAAGTATCAGATAAAGAAATATCTGAAATCTCGTGGTTTCTGGGGTGATCTTTGTTGCTGAGGAGAATAAAAGATCATTTAAAGGGGTTGAAATGAGCAGTCTTCCTTGACGTGACAATGCAGTAATTGAAGTGCTGGCCAGTACTCTGACTGAAAACTAATGTGATATTTTGTAGTACTATAAAAAAAAAAAAGAATTAGATTGCAAATCAGAATCTTTCTTACTTGTATCAACTGTTTCATAATAAATATAATTTTGATTTTGTATTCTAGTCGGGACAGTTCACAGAAGATATGATTCCTACAGTAGGCTTCAATATGAGAAAAATAACAAAAGGAAACGTTACCATAAAGGTAGGTGTGCATGTTCAAATTAATACAGAGTGAATAAATAATGGAGTAATTTTAACAGGAAATATGAAAGCACAGGACATTTTGTTTAAGATTACAGGATCATTTCTCTATTTTTGTATCTCCAAAGTAACGTTTTTTAAAGTGAACGGTCATATATTTTTCTGTTACGTTAATCTGTTTGATTTTATTATATTCCATGCCAGGCAGAAGCTTTGTTGCACTCTTTTGGGCTAGAAAGGTCATCCAGTTTTGAGATACTAAGGTAGCTGAGTTGACTTCTGGGGAGGGAACCTTTGCTCTCTTCTCTCCCTCTCTCTTCCCCCCCCCCTCACAACTGTAAGTGAAATCTGAAGCAACTTGACTCCTAACATGCATATCTCAGCAGAGACTGCGTTTTAGCTCACATGCTAAATGTTAGCTATGCTGAAATAGAACATCTAATCTAAGTCAGTTATCAGGGAATCATCTCTTAGGGCCACGTTGGTTGGCATCAAACTAGAGATAAGTCACTCCAGTAGCATTAAGGCACTGTGTCGTTTCATTATGAAGGGAGCCTGGTTGATTAGTCTCAATCAAGTCACAACTTCTAGCTAAAATTAGGTCAAGGGAATATAGAATTTTGTCTTTACCTTGACTTTACCCTCCTTTTTCATCAGTTCTGTAGATACTCTTCCTCTTGTTTGGTGACTCCTAAACCTGTGAGAATTTTCTGAAATTACCTGTGATGTGAATATGAGCAGTTGTTCACTGTCTACCTATTCTCTCTAAGCAGAGAGCAGGTAAAGGGTGGTAAAGGGTGATAACTGACTTCTGTTGGTTGGGGGATGTTAAAGCTGAACTAAAAAACCCTAAACCAGAAATGACCATAGTGGTATAAGTACTGTGACTACCTGTCTGTTCCTGGTCTTAGTATCTTACTATACTTTTTCAAGATTTCACATGACTGTAGGACCTTCAGCTGTACATTTCACTTGTGTAAGTTCTTCAGTGTTACAAGCTTGCAGAATAATCAACAGGTTCCTCTCTACAACTGCCTGTATGTTATAGTGCCTAATAAGGTAGTCTTTCAAAACCTATTGAAATGGAAAGTCTCATGTCGCCCAACTACTTGCTCTCATCATCCTAGCCCTACTTCCCGTAGACACTATTGAAATTCATGTTTGGCTGAAATAAGAACTTTTAACATTACCCATGATTTGGTTTGCAGTAGAGCTGTATTCATGCTATACAACAGGTAGATGTACTGATCAGCAGAGAGCTGTTTATTCTCTTCCCTTGCTGTGGAGTTTCCCTCAAACTCTCCTCATGCCCATTAGCTTCTTGTCATCAAACACGTTCCCCTCTTCCACTGCCTGGTTTCCTTGTGTCCATATAGACACGAACACCAAGCTTCCTGCTCCTGTCCCTTAAAGAGGAAGCAACAGTTGTCATTGCTTGATTCAGGAGTGAGTTTTTCAGAGGAGGAGGACAAAAAAGAAATTCCAGCTCTGGGTCCTTCTTGTTGAATGTGTCTCAACAACCATCCATGTGTTGCTGAGGAAAGAGCTGAACTATACTATAGAAAGAACATACTTCAGCCTAACAGTATTGTGGTGCATTCCTGTTTGTCTTCTCTCCGAAGAGTTCCTTTTTAATAAAAATCAGAACTTGAGCTTTTTTCCTTTGGAGTCCAAATTCTGCTTTCCAAACAAAGCCTTTCTTGAAAGGGAAATAAAACCAGCACCTCTTAAAAAAAAAAGTCACAAATTAACCTTTTAATACGCATGCCCATGGTAGCACTTCTGAACCTCAGTATGATGTTTTTCATGCTAGAGACAAACTAGACTTATGTTCTGGAAAACTTAGAGAATCAGACCAGCCTAGTAGGGTGGCAGAGATTAAAGGTCATCTTTTACAATCATCTTAAGTATTCATAATGTGTGGTTTTACCTTCTACTTGAAGCCTGGCCCTGCACCTTTGCACCCCTTTTTCATCAGCATCAGTGGTCACATGGCAAAGCAGCAGTCAGATCAGAAAACTGGTCTAGGTGAAAGCAGCCTCTAAAAAACCTCCCAACCAACCAGACCAAACACACATCCATGCTGGCTTCTCCTCAGTCAGATTGCCTAAGTGTCCTCCTTAAACAGCTACAAGTTTGCTGGTGCCACCACAGTGTGGGAAAGTAGGGTACAGACAGGCAAAATGGTGCATTTCAGGGTCAGCCTGGAGAGACTGACTTAGCTGTAAAACATCATATTTAGAGCACAAAATCTGAACCAGAAGAAAGCAGTCTATTTGGTGAGAAAAACAAGGTTTTCCTTCATCCTTCCACACTGGTAGCTGCAAGCTTGAGTACAACTAGCACCACCTGTTGCCAGAGGACTGCCAGAGTTACATATTCAGTACCTACACATAGACTGCTCATGGATTCAGATAGATCAGGGACAATATAAAAAAAAAAGTTTAATGCTGTGTTGTCAGGATTTATAAACTTTGGATGGTGTTAGGTTTTCTAGTCCTCATTATGAATTCATGATTCATAAAGAGAATTTATGGAGGAGTGTCACAGCCACTGATACCAGAAGAACAGTCTGATTGATGTGCTAATTGTATCGATTTCCCCCCCCAATATTCTGTTTATTATACTCAAATTATCACGTACACTAGCTATGACAGCAAATCAAATAATGTATTTACAATGGAAACATCAGAAATACTCCCTTAAAAGTGCAGATGCATCCTGTGGCCATCCTGTGCTCTTATACGTCAGTGGCAGATGTGCAGGAGAACAGAACTAGTAACAGAATTGTGATTAGCATTGTGATACAAAGCAGCAAATTCAGACTCACAGGCAAAAGCTGTTTGTTTGAGTTTAAATAGTCAAACTGTCTTAAGTTTTCACTTACTCCGAGGTATTTTTTTCTTATTTTTTCAGGCATGCAGGTGTTATTGTCCATCTGCCTGAGCCTTCCCCTTTCTTTCAGAAGGGTGCGTTTATACCAGAGCACTACCTTCCACATGAGCTTTATCAATGCTTTTTAATTCATCCAGGAGAGAATTCTATTTTGAGTATTCCTGAATGTCACTTTCATACTCCTTTAATCGTAGCTGCCTTGGTTTACTACTGATCAAAGAGGTCCATGGATGACACAGTCACTAAAAAAGTTACTGAATTCAACCATAGTTCATAACAATCCAGAGGAACAGGAATTTCCTTTCAGTTCTTTTGTTTTCTGTCTTTTGCCTAAAAACAGTAAGGCCATGATTTATATAGAGAAAGCATAAGGAAAGTTTGAGTGCTGTACCGATGCTGCTGCAGAATTGCCAGATATGGAAGAAAATGAAGAAGTTGTTGGTCATTATTATACTAGACAAAATTCCTTTATAAGTAGGCAGAGTCTTCAAAATAAAGCATTTTTTGAGCCAAGATTAGTTCAAGAATGAAATGAATAATAGTTTCTACTGGAGTTTGTCTGCACAAAGGATATTACAAGATTAAGTTTGTGCGGGGGGGGGGGTGACTTTCTGTGGAACTGTGCCTTGTTTTATACTTTGATCTCAAAAATAATTTTATATGTAGTTCTTATAATACAATTTTAAAAATAAGGAGATAATGCTGACATTATAATGTGTTTGTTGGTTTCAAAAACAATACTTGGTTTGGAAGCCAGTCTGCACAGGAAAATAACAGCTTCTCTCAGTCTCTCTTGTACAACACCATACGGTGAAAGTAAGAGGTTTAGGGGAATATGGTTCTTATGTATACATGCATATTTCCTTAAAAGCCTGTCAAGATGAAGTAGTCATATGTTACTATTCCTGTATCTAGGTTAAAATATTGCAGCCTAATTGCTAGATAAAATTTCCAAAATTATTTTTGTGTGAGAAGAATGACATCATTTGTTGATAAGTTGATGTCTGAGGAATGGTGAGGGGGTGCTCCTTGCTAGAATCCTCTTATGAGCTATTTGCAGCCCAGTAACAAGAATTCAAAGTGAAATTTTCTTTAACCTTTTTATCTCAACAAAACAGGTTACCTTTCTCATTGAAATGTTACAATATCCAAATGTCAGCTATTAAAATTCCTGAAAAAAGTGTTATTTTACCAAACCTGTGAAGTTCTTTAAGCATGAAGGAAACGATCTCCATGCTAAGGAGTGATTCGACATTGTGTCTGACCTTTTTCAAAGGTTTCAGGGGACACTGCAAAACATAATCAATTAAATTTACTATGAAAGTGAGGCTGAGAAACCATCTGGGTCAAAAAGTTGTCAAATGAAAAATTGGCATTCCAGAAGTGAAAGATTGATCACCTTAGGAAAAGTAAGTTGCAACACCAGCAAGTAGGTGATACTAATCCTTTATCTGTTTTTCCTTGTGTTTTAGGGTAGGCCACTAAGAAGCAAGTACTATGCTAGTGCAGTGTCACTCCCTGGTTTCTTTACTACGGTTCCATCTGCAGATCCCATACAATTCCAGAATGCAGTCTGATTTTGGCAGTCATTTACAGAAGCCAGTAGATTTATTCTCATTTTTAGTCTGTAGTCTTAGAGTGTAAAAGTATGGTCACTGGCATGCCTGTGTGTATGAGAATTTATCTGAAGCACGCTAAAAGAACACTGATGTATGAAAGCTGAAACGTTTTGTGGGAAGATGTTAGTGTCATATGCTCTTAATGAAGTTGAGCATGATCAGAAATGTAAAGCTGTCAGCTTTAACAATGAATTGTGAAATTTTTGGCTTGTCAATATATTTAGTAACCTGTCACCTGTTATTTCCGAAACACAGAGGCAAAAAGGGAAGATTTTACCACATGGTATTTGAAATCTAGGCAGGAAGCTTTGTGGGTTTTGAGGTTGTGGTAGTGGTACTGGAATACAGGATGATTCCTAGCATCAAAATATGTAATGTGCTATAACTTAGGAATCTATTAGAACTGTTTTGATGAAGTCCATTACAAAAGTGATGGCTTTTTCTTTTTTCCCAACAAAAGTATCTAACTGAATTATTTTGAGATTTTAATTCCAAACAAGTTTTGTTTGCAGAGTAATTTGATTTTGATGGATTTTCTGTATTTTTGGATTTTCTCAGTGTTAGTAGTCCTTTTACTTTGTTGAGATTTACTGTACAACAAGGTAGACAGCAAGTAAAAAAATTGTTTTAACAAGCCAGGTTTCAAGGGCCTCAGAAGATGTGCATCATAAACTGTTGTTGTTAGTGATTGTGAGACTCCAACTAACCAACTTTAGTGATGGTCTTAGACTAGGTATAAAAAGGAAATAGAACACCACAAGGTATGCATACACACAGATAATGCTGAGCTTCATTTTCCTTGCTCTTGCACTTGTTTTTTTAAAAATTGCACTGTCAGGTAGATTCTGCACAGCCCGGCTTTTGCGGTACGGAGGAAGTAGAGAGGAGATGCTCGGGGGATGGAGCTGCCAGGGCTGGACTGCGGTCACCCCGGCTGTCACCACTAGATGCCAGCGTCCCTCCACTGCACCCAGTGTGGGCCTGGCTGTAGGAGGGTGATGCCGGGCTCCTTGCTACTTGCTGTTTGCTCTGGTGTGGCAGAGGGGAGGGGCAGGATACTGGCTCTGTGCATTCCTCCTTTAGCTTCCTTCATTGCAGCACTCCTCCTCTGGACAATAGCGTTTTCAAGTCTCCACACATCCACATACCAATAGAATACTCCTGCTTTGTAATGCTTCATCCCACTGTTGAGGTTATCTTACCTGTCATGCCATCATCTTGCATGTCATGCAGCAATGTGTACTCCCTGTATGGCTCAGCAGTGTTGCAGAGATCCTGGCTCTGTATGGCTTGGATCACCCTGAAAAGGCCATGCCATATCTGGGCTGATTTCAAGTCAAAGTGGCTGTTTCTATAAAGAGGGATTTTTGCTGAATGTCGCAGTGATTATCATAGTTCTGTATAAGAAGAGCTGTAATGATGGCTTCAAAAAGGGCTGTGATCCACAGCAGCAAGTCCAGTTACTAGTGATAAATCTCAGGGATTGTTTAGTGTGTTCAGTGGTGACCTGGATGATGGGACAGGGTGCAACCCCAACAAGTTTGCTGGTAATAACAAAACTGAGAGGAGTGCCTGGTACAGCAGAACATTGTGCTGCCATTCAGAGGGACCTCAGCAGGCTACAGAAATGGACTGATGGGACCCTTACATAGTTAAAAAAATGGCAAGTACAAGATCCTGCAGCTGAGAAGAGTCAACCCCAGGTATCACTACAGTCTGTCTGGCTGGGAAACAGCTTTGCAGAAAGAGACTGGGGTGCTCGTGGACACCAAGTTGGTCATTGGCAAGCAGTGTATCTTTGCAGCAGGGAGACGAGACCAACAACATCCTGGGGTGCATTAGGAAGAGCTCTGACAGCAGATCAAGCGAGGTGGTCTCTTCCTTTTATTCAGCACTGGTGAGGCCATACCTGACGTGCTGTCCAGTTCTGGGCTTCCCAATACAAAAGAGATGTGGAGCCGCTGGAGAGAGTCCAGCGAAGAGCCATGAAGATGATTAAGAAACTGGAGCATCTCTCACATGAGGAGAAGCTGAGATATCTGAGACTGTTTAGCCTGGAGAAGAGAAGGCTCAGGAAGACCTCATCAGTGTAGCCAGAAGATGTAGCCAAACTTTTCTCCAAGGTGTCTAGTGGGCACAGACTGAAATATGAGAAATTCCATTTAAACCACAAGAAAAAAGCATGTGAAGAAGATTGAACATTGGAACTAGGCAGGTTCTGGAGACTCTGTCCTTGGAGGAGTCTGCTCTAGGTGACCTTGCTTTGACCAGAGAAGGTTGGATTTTGCAATCTTATGGATTATGCCTCAGTGGTTCTGTGAGGGGGACTTAAGTGAGGGTTAGAGTGGCTCAAAGCATAATGTGAAGCATACTTGGAATTACTTAAGGATCAGCTAAGAAAGAAAAGTATGAAAGTACTTTCCCCTCTGATAGTCTGAGAAAACCTTTGGAGACTGTATCTGTGCTGGGAGTTGTGTGCTGCAGAGTGTGAGGCAGGATCACATATTACATAGGAACCTCTGCAGTGGTCCAGACAAGTGCTTGGGGCCAGAAGGCAGTGCCATCAGTTGAACAGGCAATGTTGAATGTTTCATCAGTCATTCAGAATAACTGCTAGGACTCCTAAAAACAAGGACTGAGAGTTGATCTCAAGGGTGAATCAGATATTTACCAAATATCCGAGGTAATTGCCTCTTAGAATTTGTTCTTCTATGAAGAGGTTCTACAACATCTTGTTTTGCACAATATTCTTTCATTTGTGTTAGAAAGCTTTTTTCCTAGTATCTGACATGAGTTGCTGTAATCACAATCTGAGCTGCTTTTTTCTTCTCTTATATACCTAGCAGCCATTTCCTGGGAAACATTATGGTTGTGCTCCCCCCCTGCTCCCCTCTTTATAGGTTATATTTTCAAAATCTCACTCTCTCTTATCTCATCAGGAGTTTCTGAAATTTTTCTGTGTTTGTTCTATTGACTGATTCTCAAAACCAATATAGAAGCCTCCCTGACACTGAGGATAGGGCGGTACATACTTCCAAAATTGTACATAAGATGCTTCTGATAGTCCATGGTGATTTAACATCTGCAGCATTGTTGCAATCCTTATTTAGTTTGTGAACTACTCAGGCTTTTTTATCCTGCACCTCTACCTGGTAGTTATCCATTTTGTGCAGGTGCATTTGGTTCCATTGCCTTATTTCAGACCATTCCTCTATCTGGTCCAGATAGTTTACGATTCTGGTATTTTCTTTTCACCCACTCTCAGACAGCATTTATCTGCAGCTTATATAAACACATGGTTTATTCCAGCATCCTGCTGGGACACCTAGGAACCATAAATGCTGTCCCTGCTTAGCTCTGTCTTCAGCATCTTTGCCTCATTGTTAAATGCTGAGAATCTGTCAGGATTGCTCAGACTTGAGAGGTGGAGGATAGGGAGAATACATGAGGAGAGTGCCAGAGAGCTGTGGGGTTAAATCTGTCATGGGAGAATGTCCTTTCCTTGTCCTATCTACCAATATTGGATTACCTTTTCCCAGCACATCCTCTTGGATTTTCTCTGATGTTGAGCAGATACTAATTTTTGCTTTCATGGTTATATATGTGCTTCAAGGACAAGCAAAAATAATCACTGCAGTAGTTATTGGTTAGCTGTTTTGAGCTATCTGTGTCCTTGCCCCTGGTCCCCTTGCTCTCAGTCTTCTAAGTGCAAGTTCTGCCTACAAGTTAGAACTTCTGTATGCCTGCTTTCACTGGAACCTTTTGGACTGTGATGTCTAGAGACTGATTCAAGATCATGTGAAAAGAGGGTACAGAGGATGGCACGTGGTCCTGCAGAATCGGGGCTTTCTGCTTCACAGAGGACACAATATCGAGGCTGAGATGGTTTGGCTCCTTGTGTGTGTTATGTCTTGACTGAGAGGTTTGCAGTCTTACCTCTAAAGCTGAGTTCCTGATACTCTCCTGCCTGAGAACCCAGAGTGGAGGTAAGCACCATGAGGTTCAGAAAACAGTTTCTAAGAACAGATTTTGTTTTTGTGTCCTGTTTAAAATCCACCTGTTGATCCTTCCAACATTTTGTCTTCTGTCTGCGATAAAATGGCAAATATACCCTTATAATTGAGAAATACTGTCTCCTGTTAAAATGCCTCTGTGCTTGTAGTCAGGAGTTGAAAATACTCAGCCATTTTGTGTTGAAAGTCTATTTCCAGTTCTTCAGTGAAAGCATTATGATTAAATTAAATAATGATAAATATTGAAGTGTGCATATAGATTTTTTTTTTGTCTGATGTAACTAAAATAAAGTACTTACTGGTATGTTTGAAAGTTGGACTTTGTTGCCTGTGAGGAGTGACAACAGGGTTCTTTAAAGGGCCAAGACTGATTTCAAATACCACAGTGTTCTGGGAAGCATTGCCTGCAGAAAATGTAGCCATGTGGCATACTTTTGTCACCTTTAAGAGCTGTAAATGTAAAGGCATTTCCAAAATATAGGATAATAGGTAGTAAGTATTCTAAAGTAGCAAGGTGTTCTAGCTTCCCTATTAGATTACATGGCTGCTACTATAAGTAAGGTTCTTTAGTTTTGTGTACATTAGACAATTTATTAAAAAAATTATTAGGTTTTTTATTTTTCTGTTTATTAGACGAAGAGGATGAACATTGCTAAGTTGAAGAGTCCATCTAGAATAGGTGACTATTTAGGGTTTGTCTCCACTGAGCTTAGCCAGGTGATAAGTAAGCCAGTTGTCTGAACTCTGGAGAGCAGCGTGTGCTTTGCAGGAGTGGTTCACCTGGTAGGCAGGGTGGGTGAGACAAATAAGTTCCTGCTCTTGGTGCCCTCTGAGCTCTTTAGTAGCCACAGAGAAATTTTGGTCACTTGGATTAGATGCCTGCATTTTAGTGTTTGAAGTCCCTGTCATTACACATTGAGTTGGCTGTGAATGCAGTGACTTCTTGCTGTGTGTGTTTGAACTCACTGGTCACATTTTAGCACCTGTAGCCTTGTGTGTGTACAACATGGTGGTGTTGGATGTTATTTGTGCCGCCTTATTCTGCCCGAATATTTTTCTGTGTTTACATTCCTTACCCGCTTGTTGAGGTTAGTTTTTGTGGCTGATATTTTCTGAATACTTCCAAGGAGAAAGATACATTTCTGAGTTCAAGTATTTGTAGTGTTGGATTCATCTTGCAAGTGAAGATATCTGAATGTATGTCTGCAATGACGTTTAAGCTCCTTTAATGATATTCATGGGAGATGTAGTCAGTACTGTCAAGCCTAGAGCATAATTCCATCATCCTGAAGATGTTACATCTGATCAGCTGAATGGCTGTCTAGACTTTGCTGACTGCTATGAGATTGTAGGTGCTGAACCCACGCATTGACATCACGATACAAATGTGTCATTGTATACATCTCTGTCCACAAGAAATAGCTAACCCAGCATGTATGAAAAACACCATGTAAACTGACATCTAGAAAATACTTTTCCTGCAACTTTCTCATGAACCATCAAGCCTTCCCACAATATAAGCTAATTAAAAGAAACACAGCTAGAGTGTTAATGAGCCTTCTCGTAACTGAAAGCTTTCAAAAATCTTCAAACCTGTTCCTCAGCTTCATTTTTTTGCTCAACTGTCGTGATAAAGTTCTGTGCAAAAGGATCTATCTGCTCCTTAAACATAGCTAGTTAATAAATACTGTGGTAAACGATGATTCCATGATGGTGATCTAGTTTACAGATTAAGACATTGCACTTTTTAATGAGAGTGTAGACCTGCAAGCACAGGAAGAATTACTATGCTGTAGGAGTAGACAGGAACAAATAAAATAGTGATTTATAAAATGCAGTACGAACAAGATATGTGGCTTTGAGATTGAGCCTGGACAACTCCTTGAGATTTTGATCTCCTGTGAGGAAATGGTACCGGGTATCAAAGAAACTTTTTCTCAGTTTGGTTTGGTCATTCTGTAGGCCTTCTATGATTCTTAGAATCAGCTGGTCTTCTAGGGATAAAATTACCTCTTAAATATTATGAAAATTTTATTCCTGAGAGACCAGTGAAAGCCATGGGAGAAATTTGAAGTCCAGTCTCTTTTTAAAAACACCTAGACAAAACAAACTTATTTTTAAAATTAGCTGTATGTTCAGCGGTTAAAGTGTAGTCTCCTGCCTCTCTCTGTTCACACTCAGAATAAAATTTTTACCTGTGTATTAAATATTGGGATACAAAAATAGTTGATATACAAAACACACAAGACTCATGCAAGAAAACTTCTTTAATGCTACAGCCTCTCCTCTTTCCTTCCTGGGTGCCTCTTGTATTCTCACAGTGCTGTCTGTTCAGTCATGTACTGTGAAAATGCTTTGGGGCAGCAATTTGTGTTTCTAATAAAGTAGTTAACTCTTTCCTTGGCTATTCAGTATAATAAAGAGTATTAGAAAGTTACTACTGGAACCATTTTGGTTTCATAGGCAGAAAGGTGAGGACTTTTGTTTTATTTTGTGCATTTATTTTCTTACCGTATTTCAGATAATTATAAATTAATATATTGACATAAACTGAGTTCCCACACACTACTAAAAACACCTAGTCTATCTTGTGTCCTTCATGTTGTACTTTAATGAATAGCTGTAAGCCTGATTAGGGAAACTGACTGGAAATTACTTATCTTTCCATTGTTTCAAGGTGACTTTTTCTCTTAATGAGAGTAATCTTGTTCTGCAATGAAATTTAATAGAGTAAGATATAGTACACCATCAAACAAGGACAAAAGTAGTATTTTTTTGTCTTGTATTATTTATTTTCTGAATAGTCCAAGCTACATAATCTTGTAGATTTTCATGGCTACCAGTGTTGCAAAAATCTAATCTGACTACTGGCCTACCCTGTCCTCTTTCCCTTTCTTTTTTCTCTGATCTACCAAGAAAAATAATTTAGTTTCTTTTTCCAGACACACAGATGTGCACCAGATGGCTACAGATAGTTTCAAGGTCTTGATGAGTTACTGGAATAATTAGTGTTGGTATAAGGTTTGTCATCTAACCATAATGCTGAACTGTGTACTCATCACATTCAAGCTTTTATTATATAAGGGTTAATTTTATTAAGACTTTTGAAACTGTGCTTCAAATGTCAGTGCAGATAATAATTGATACTTCATGGTCAGAAATTCCCTCAGCTCTTTCATATGTAAAATTCTTGATCTTATACAGGGGATCAAAGGCAATCTACATTTAGGTGAAATACTAATTTTATGTCAGAAGGAGCAGTAAGATCAATCAGGGAATGATTTTAATGGTGAATTGGGAAATATTTTTTACTAAAATACGAACACAAGATATTGAAAATAATACAGAAATTGATACATAAATACCATTTATGAGCCATGAAATTAAAAAAAATAGTGGCTATTAATTGCAAAAGGCCTTATCCCAAGGGTGTATTCAGTCTTATTCTTTTGTGCAAGTCTTTGTTGCCACAGCAGGTTTATTACATTTGGATTTATAGTGTAAATATGAAGACAAGTCTTAAAATTTTGCTTCTTTGTATTTTATTTCCAAATTCAGTTTCTTCTGTAATGTATATGCCTCCTAGATCTGGTTTATGGTACTTGTTGTTTTGACAGCTAAATCTGATTGAAATAAGAAATAATTACTTCTTATTGTCCTTGACAGAGGAACAAATCCATGACTTATTTTTCAGTGTTCTTCACTATTTTAATAGGTGTGTCACTTGTAACACAACTGTCTTTGGATGTAATTGCAATAGCTGCATTATTGCGCGGCCCTTGCCTGCATGACTTAGACATGTTCCCATGTATTTTGATCTGGAAAACAGTTTTGAAACAACATTATTGTCATACACCAGAAATACTGATTTTTTTGCAAGCAAAGCAGAATAAGTAACTCCTGTACAGAAAAATAACGTGTTAGCCTTTTGCTAAGGCTAACACATTAATTTAATAAGGAATTTTGTGGGATTGCTGGATACTAATAGCATGCATAAGTATTTGCAGGATTGGAGCTTTATAAAATCCCAAGCAGAATTTGCGCTTTTTTTCCTTAAGGATCACACTGGTTAATCACTTGAGGCCTATCCTATACTACTGTTTCCTTTCTGATTCTGATCAGTTAATCCATGTGTCTTTTAAAGCATATTTGATGAACAAATGGGAGAGCTGTGGAGGTATTGGAGCTCCCTAGGGTATATCATCCCTTATGTGGACTCAATCTGCTCTCCAACCAACTCTTTATTTATTTAATATCTGTTTTTAGCCTGCTGAAGGTCTGATGCATTCTTAACTCAGGTCTCCATAGCCGCATTAAAAAGTGAGTGGGAAAGGGTAACATTCTTTAAATGGACATTTGGAGCTTTTGATGTCACAGGACTGACTTGCTCTATGAATGTGTCCATTCCTTTCCATTGACTGGAAGGGACTGAGAGGACCAGTCTTTTGAGGAAGGTCACTTAAAAAATTCTGGTATTGGCAATACAACCTGCATGCTGCATGTAAGAGTTCATTTAATCTGTTGTGTTAATACTTTGTAGTTCAAAAATGTTTTGGGGCTGGGGTATTCTTACCTTTTCCAGGTATGGGACATTGGAGGACAGCCAAGGTTTCGAAGCATGTGGGAGCGTTATTGCAGAGGAGTCAATGCAGTTGTGTAAGTTTTCTTTTGTATGCTTATGGAAAGTGTACTCTGCAATATATATTATTATAATATTATATATTATATATAAAAATAATATAGATAAGATTTTCTTTCTGTCCACCTCCATTACATAAGAAGACCCAATACAATAAAACCAGTGTGCTTTACACACCCAGCAATCCAGACATATAAGTAATTGCATATTCCAGGCCATTTTTCCCCCACAGGCTGTATTTAATTCTGTTTCTTTCTGTATCAATAAATGCAGGGTTTATACAACTCAGGACTTTTTTAATGTTGTTGTCAATATGAATACATTTGTCACATTTGTTTTTAATGCAACTTTTCTGCAAGTAATGGGCAATACTATGAATAACTACATTCTCGTTGCAGTTACATGGTGGATGCAGCAGACTTAGAAAAAGTAGAAGCTTCAAAGAATGAGCTACACAGTTTGATAGATAAGCCACAATTGCATGGAATTCCAGTGAGTATTTTGATTATTATTCTTACTGGAATGTAGACAGTAAATCCTCATGAATTGGTTCCTCGTGGCTCTTGAAAATATGAAGTTAAATGTGATGCAGCCTTGATACATTGAACACTCTTAGAAAAATTATTGTGGTATTTTTTCAGAGGACTCAGCATCTTATGAGTGCTGCAGTGTGTTTGTATGTTTTCTTGTCTAAAGGTCAGAATAGAATTGGAAAAAATCTGTTTTCATGTGTGGTATTATCAGACAGTAATTACTTTGAGTCCGTCCCCCTGTTGGCTGGTTTTGAACCAGTGACCCAGATATGATCCTGAGTGTATCTTAAGGCATGTGAGATCTGTCTTTCTGCAGGTTGGCAGACACTGACATCAAGTAGTGTCCTCTGTTTTCAGAGATTGTGTAAGAGCTTGGCTTTTTGCATGTCCTAACTTTTTTTTGACTAAGTTTTTCAAACCAAATTGTGTGAAAAAAAATGCAAATACACATCTTTTCTTCAATAGGAACTGTCAAAGAATAGCATATACAGCTGAAATTCTAATGAGGAATTAGAGGTGGAGACTAATGTATAATTAAATGTAATCTGCCAGTTTAGAAATCCATCAGATTAATATTGGTCTTTATGTTAACACCACCAAGCAAGAGTTCATACGTGTGATTGTAAGAAAGAACACAGTAGTACATACAAATGAAGAAGAAGTTGCTCACAGCTTGGTGGCTCTTGATTGGCTCCTGTTTTGAAAGCAATTATTTGGACACTTGGCCACTAGAAATAATTGAAGTCATCTGAGGATGAGTAGACAGACTGCCAACATAAAAACATTATGAAAATCAAGATCTCACACATCCATTCTCAAAGGAGAATTTTTCAAGTTACTCTCTCTCTTTTTTAATAAGGTTTGCTATTATTGTTGTGATTTTATATAGTAATTACCTATTGAACAAATACTACAGGAAACTACAGTCATGCTGTTCATACTGTGTGACATTTCCTATCCTTTGTGCTCTCTTCACATGCTGTTTTACTTCTCACTTTTCCTTCCAGAAATGATAGGTCTCTCATATCTTCAGAAGTATTTAATTAAGTTCCTTGCCTTTTATATGTTATAATATCACATTCCACATGCCCAGCCTGACCAGCATGGTAATTTCCAAGGTGCAGTGATGTATTTTTTACTTACTTTTATTTCATAGGTAGTAACGAGCATTGAACTTCCTTCAATTTATTATGCTCCGGCTTTGGTATTATAGATTTTGAAGTAACTTTTTTATTCTGAGACTGCAGGTAATGAGTTTAATATGTTCTAGGTTCATGGGAAATAATGGGACAATCTTGACTTAGAAAATTGTAGCACATCTGGAAAACATTAATGCAATCATAATTACAAAAACCTTTAATTGCTTACTTTATCTTGGAATGTGCTGAACCCATTTATCTGATCTTCATTTATACTTGAAGCCATAAGTATTACATAGAAACTCTGAAGTTCCAGCATCTATTCAGTAAATTATCTGTGTTTCTCCGACTTCTTTCCTAATGGCTTCCTTTCAGATTTCTACCATGGATGCTCAAAGTGGAGGGAGAAGAATCGGTCATTTGGCTGGTGCTTGGGTGGTACATGGTTCGGATGCCAGGCTGTTTAGTATTTCAGTGTTAAAAAGCAGGGAAACAGAACTGTATAGAGAAACATGTGTGGGTCTTTAGGATCTATCCTCTGCTGCTGGGGACCTGCTTTTGATTCACATTAGTCTGGTCCTGTGAATTGAATGTCTGTTGGTGGCTTGAGTGCACCTGGTGCATGCTCTCTTCCACATTTAGTTGCATGCAATCTGATGCCATCCTATAATGCCATCCAGAATAAAGGGATTCACTTCCAAAGGAGAATTCTGATACTAATACACTCAGAAATAATTGAATCCAGTTTTCAGAGGTTGTGCATCTAGCATCTGGCCCTAAGAGTGGGATGTCCGTGATGCTGCCAGTCATTGGTGATTTTGAATATGTCCTCTATTGCATTCTAAATACTTATCTTCAAGAACCAGAGTAATGCCAACAAACGGTTAAAGACAAAAATAAACTTTTATTGCTTGTGAATTTAATATGCATATGAATTATTTCTTTCAGGTGTTAGTTCTTGGAAATAAAAGAGACCTCCCAGGTGCACTGGATGAGAAGCAGCTAATTGAGAAATTGTAAGTAGCTGGCTTGTGTAAAAAGCTGAGGCACTGTGAAATTTGATAGGTAAGAGAAAATCATTGGAAGTCTAGCAGTAACTGGCTATAAAAGATTCCATTTTACATTCTCAGATATTCCACTTTGAGCTCTGCTGGCACTTGACATAGTGGTCTACACTGATAACTGACTGCAGTAGATTTGAACCTTTCCTGATTGTTGTTTCAGTGGTGTAAAGTTGTTTCAGATAATCCTGTTTTCCCATCATTGTAGCTACAACTGCTGTGGATGGTAATAGGATCACTTAGACTTTTCAGAGTACATTGTAGTGGCAGTTTAATGCTTGAATGGCATTAGAATAGAACCATTTCAAACTACGGTCTGTAAATTTAAGCAGTTCAGATATTTTTGACATATATCCAAAACATACACTTATTCACTTATTATTAGTTTTAGGATTACTGAAACTAACAAACTGATGTATTTTAAAGGTAATTGTAAAGGAAATACACAATTTTGTAAAAATGACCAGTATAGCACTAATTTTGTAGAATAAGATTCTATGTGACAAGTCACATACTTCTAATTAGTAGGAGTGAAGTTTTGGTATAGTAAGGATGCTCTGAAGTCTAGACAGGTAAACTGGGACTCACAGAATAGCTGAGGTTGGAAGGAATCTTGAGATCATCTTGTCTACCCACCTGCTCAAGCAGAGTCATTTGCCTCTTAGAGCACTTAGACCATGTCTAGGCATTTTTGAGTATCTCCAGGGATGGAGACTGCAGCCTCTCTGGGAAACCTTTGCCAGTGCTTGGTCAGTCCCAAAGGTAAAAAGTGTTTCTGTGTGTTCAGAGAGAGCCTGCTGTGTTTCAGTTTGTGGCCATTGCCTCTTGTCCCGTCGCTGGGCTCCATCTTGTTTACAGCCTCCCTTCAGATTTTTGAACACATTGATAAGATGTGGCTCCCTAAGCTTTACTTCTCTAGGCTAAACAGTCCCAGCTCTCTCAGCCTTTCCTAATATGTGAGTTGCTCCAGTTTCTTAATGATTTTAGTGGTCCTTTATTGAACTCCCTGCAGTAGCTTCACATCCCTTTTGTACTGGGTAGCCCACAACTGGACATGGGTATAGCCTTATCAGTGCTGAGTAAGATCTTCTCCTTCAGCCTGCTGGCAGCACTCTTAATGCACCCCAGAATACCATTAACCTTTTTTGCCACACTGCTAGATCATTTTCAACCTGGTGTGCTTTTCTGCAAAGCTGCTTTCCCAGACAGTCAGCCTCTGACATGTCCTGGTGCCTGGGGTTATTCCTCCCTGAGGGCAGAACTTTAAGCTTCCCCTTGTTGAGCTGCATGAGGTCCCTGTCAGCCCATTTCTCCAGCCTGTGGAGATCCCTCTGGCTTGGCAGCATGACACTAGTGTATCAGCCACTTCTCCCAGTTTTCTGTCATCAGCAAACTTGCACTCTGCCCCATCATTTGTGACAAATGAAGGTGTAGAACAGGATTGGACACAGTATTGATTCCTGGTGTACAGTGTTAGTCACTGGGCTCCAGCTGACCTTCGTGCCACTGATCACCTGACTGTTCAGCCAGTCTCCAGTGCACCATCTGCTCATCCAGCCTGTACTTCCTCAGCTTGTCTATGAGGATACTATGGAAGACACTGTCCAAAGCTTTACTGAAGTCAAGATGCACAATATCCATTGCTCCCCTGTCACCTACCAGGCTGTAGATTTCATTGTAGAAGGTTATTGTGTTGGTCAAGCATGCTTTCCCTTTTGTGAATCCATGCTGACTACTCCTGATGACCTTCTGGTCTGTCACATGCCTGGGAATAGTTTCCAGAATTATTTCCATCATCACCTTCCCAGGAATCAAGGTGAGACTGACTGTCATGTACTTCCCTATGTCCTCCTCCTTGCATTTTCTGAAAAGTGACATTTGCTTTCCTTCACTCTTGGGCACCTCTCCCCGTTGACATGATTCTTCAGAGGTTCTTAAGAGTGGCCCACAATGACATCAGCCAGCTCCTTTATCACTTGTAGGTGCATCCCACCAGGGCTGACGGACTTCTCCATGTCCAGTTTGCTTATTTATTCCTGGACCTGAGCCTCTTCCATCAGGGTACGACTTCCTTTCTCCTGACTTACCCTTGATCTCTGTGGCCTGGGATCTGAAAGCTAATCTTGATGGCAAGGGCAGCATTTTCATGCCCTGTGTAAACAGGTACCGTGTCTTATTGAGCAGTGGGCCCACATACTCTTCTGTCTTCCACTTGTCACTTATGTACTTAGAGAAACCCTTCTAGTTTACTTTGGCATCCCTGATGAGATGCAATTTCAGTTAGGCTTTGGCTGTCCTAACTCTGTCTCTGCATGCTTGGACAGTGTTTCTGTGTTCCTCCCAGGTTACCTGTCCCTGCTTCCACCTTCTTTATACTTCTTTTTTATTACTGGGTCTTGCCAGGAGCTTATAATTCATTCACTTAATGCTTTCTTGCTTTTTTTTTGGACTTGTTAGGATTACTCTTAAGCTTGGAGATGACCTTTGAATATTAATCAGCTTTCTCAAACACTTCTTTGCTACAGGGCCTTATTCCATTGGACTTTTCCAAGCAGATCTCTGAAGAGGCCAAGTCTACTTTACTGAAATGCAGTGAGGTCACTATTTAGTTGTCTTCTTGATTAGAGTCTCTTGTGGTCTTAAGACTCTTTCCTTCTCAGTGCCTCCACTCCCCATCTGCTTCAGGAACAAAGTCTTTTTTGTGCGTGTCTGTGTCACTTGTGTGAGGATGAATAAATGAAAATATAACAAAGTGCTCAGAAACTCTGAGGGGGGGCAGCAAAATTCCCAGAAAGAAGTTAATGTAGAAATCAGTTTCTTCCTAAATGTAGAGGCATCCTTTCGATAGGAATCAGATCTGATATATTAAGTATGATAAACATCCTGAAGATAAATGGTGTGATCATTTGAGTACTGTTACTTGATTATGAGTTACTGGAGATAAGAACTCTGAGTTCTAAGTGAAAAGATTAAAAGGTGCATTGTAAGACATGGATAATACTTGGTTGCCACTAAAAAATGGTGGTTTTAGCTCATGGATTTTTTGTGTTTTTATTACTCACTATTACACTGACTTAATGAGAGATTTGAATTTTTGTGAAATGACCTTATAACCTTTTAGTCTTTATAGTTTAAGAAATGTGTGTTTTTCTGTGTGGCATATTTTAAGAATTTAACATCTGAGAACAGAATTGAACCCACTGAGTAAAAAGTAGAAAACTTACTTTAATGGAAACTTGCTGTCAGTTTTTATGGCATTATAACAGTACTTATCATTTTTGTTTCTGTAGAAACCTTTCAGCTATTCAAGACAGAGAAATCTGTTGCTATTCTATTTCCTGTAAAGAGAAGGATAACATTGGTAAGGTTTTTCCAGCATCATCAATATACTCTGTACTTTGGATCAGATCTTAAAAATATTAATGAGATTTGAGCATCTACCTCCAATATATTATTGAAAATCTCATTTTACATTGAAAGATATTCTGCAGATGTTGTACACAGCTGTATTTGTTTCAACATAGAATTATGTGTAATTTAAAAGTAATTTGTAGAATTATTGAGTTCCATGAGAAGTTAATTTGACAGAGACCTTGGAAAAGCATGTTTAAAGTCCATAGTAATTGAATCCTTTACAAGAAACCTGTGTTACTTTTGAAAAAAACAGTGGCTGCAAATAAAGACCTTCCAATTATTAGGTGATCCTAAAAAAATTTGGATGTTTCTCCCCATACATGATTTTACTTGGTAAGCAGGTTTTACATGCATGTGGCTGTATGGTGGTGTTCGTCAAACTGAGGGCATAGTGCTTTTGTCCCACTGGAGATGAAAAGGGTGTATCCTCTAGTCAGGACCTATAAAAGCCCCATGAATTTGTCCTCCATCTGCCTTTGGTTTTTGCATTTTCCTGTCTCTTCTGTCTTCCACTTCCCTTTCCTCCGCAGGGCAGGAGAAGGGAATGAAGCACAGACTGAGCCAGCAGCAGCAGCAGTTGCCTGGGGGCATGCTTCCTCTGTGCCACCCTCCTTCTCTGCATGCTGCTAAAACAAGTGGTGCTGAATGGGAGGGATGCAGCCTGGAGTCATATTTATAGCTGCTACTTGAGGAAGCCAGACTTGCTAAAAGAGCTGGGCAGCTCCGTAGGGCTCAGCTGAATGAGAGACTGTGACTGGGAATGGGAGGAAAGCCAGTTTCTCTCAGCAGCAGGGGAAATTTCCATCCTATGTAGAGAGGACCAGGTAGTGGAGATGGTGAGGAGATGGTGCCATTACACCTTGGTTCAGTGAGCTGTGGAAGATTTCAGCTGTGTGCAGAGACGTGTTAAGCAATGAGGGCTTGTCTTGGAAGTGGTGTAGGTGATTGGGATGTGTTAGTTTGAAGGAGACCAGCCCCAAGTCTGCTGCAGTTTGGGATGAAACTGTTACCTCAGAGCGAGGAGAAATACACGTGTACATTGGGGAAGATTAGACTTCAGGATATAAGGACTGTGGAAGACAACATAGGATAATCTCAGTAGGGAAAGGTAGTGAAGGTGATTGAGGTTTTTGAAATGCTGTGCTTGATCCTTCTCAAATTGGCAAGTCTGCAGTGAAGGTTCTCAGAACTGGTATTGTGAATGGAAACTGGCAGAACCAGCTTAATTTCTGAACTAATCCTGGAGAAAATAGGTTTTGATCCTAGTTCATTTATATGGATGTCCTGGAGGAGAAAAGCATGCAAAAAAAAGCATTCTAAAATTCGCAAACAGGAAATAATGAAAAGAATGATCACTAATGCAGAACCGTGTAGATCACTTACTTGTGGAATTTCTGGGATGAAGAAGACTCAAATCCTAACTGAGAATCAGTCAAGCACCTTCCAGTGTAACATGCCTAGAAATGCTAGCCCAGTTCCTGAATATTTGCTCAAAGAAGTAATAAATGGGAGCAGACTGTGTATATCGTTTGTGTTTGGAACTGTGCGGGCATTGCTGGAGCAGTGTGTGACATATTTTGAGGAAGACCTTGAGAAACTGAAAAGAGGTCGAACAAGAACCTAGGGAGATCAAAGGGCTGGAAAGTATAACTTATAATGAAAGACTATAATGAAAATATATTTAGCTTATTAAAGTGATGAAACTACTAGTCTGTTAAGGAGAAGACTGGGAGCTGTCTTCTTCCTATGCATTTTTGATTAATGTCAGTGCAGTTGAATGAGATGATACTTGTTTTTCAGTGCAAACTGCAGCCTAGCTGATTGGTCTCATCAGGAGGTGTAGGTGTAAGTCTGCCAGTTTCTGTGCCCTGAGAGACTGTGGAAGATTATTATACAGTTATTAGCTTTGCTTTAGATGCTGTGGGATGCTTTTGTTTGCAGTCTCAGTGCCTAAGCTGGTCTGCAAGGATATTCATGGAGTGCTGTCTTGAACTAAGTACAAATATGGCAACAAATTCCAATTTGAGGGCTAGAGCTGTTGCTGCCCCCTGACATCCTTCCTGCCTTCCTGACAGATGTTACTGCCTTGAGGCAAAAACATCTAATCTGCTCATGAATCAGTTTGTGAACTGCTGCAGATTTCAGCCCAATGCACTAGATTGCATCAGGAGGGGTGCCAATTTCAGCTATCAAATTTTAGTCCAGTGTTGCACGCATGTCTTTCAGAGACCTTGGACTCCTACAACCTACCTAAATAGCTTTCTAATATATTGTGTTTAATATGTTGTCACATTTGTGCCCTTCTCATTCCTTCTGTTTGTGTATTTCTGCCTTTGTTCTCACACTGCATTTCATTCTCGTCTGGATTTTACAGTTCATTTTATGGTCATCTTAAATCTTTGCTTTTTCAACAGTTCCTCATCTGTGGCTTAGAGGACTTGATGTCAGTCATCATATTTCAAGAATACAAAGTGCATGTGATTTAAAAACATAGAAAAAAACCAAGAAAAAACCACAAGTGCCGAGCTTTAATTATGTGTAAATGAGAGCCTGTGGTTTCTAGGTTTTGTTTGGTTGGGGGTTTTGTATTTGCATTAACCTGCTGGTGTTCTGTAGTGCTTCTACACTCTGCAAACAGGCTGTTGAGTTTTTAATTTTGTTTCATCTGTCCTGGCAGACATAACATTACAATGGCTTATTCAGCACTCCAAATCAAGACACTGTTGAAGAAAACTTTGGCTGAAGATAACTCTTCCCCAATCACTTTGACTCCTATCAGCTGTGCACAACTGAAAAGAGAAAGAATGCAACTGCGTACTACCAGGACTCACTGTGGTCATATTTGTTAACAGAAGTGAATCTGAATTGTAGCTTGTCTCTCTATTTTGATTGTTTGTTTGTTTGTTTGTTTGTTTTAAATTGAGATATTTGTCTGCCTAGGTGAAATTCCTGAAAGCCTTAATACAAGACTGGAAGAAATCAATACTTTTTGGGCTGAAATGTTTGAGTTTATGCATGCAAATTGTCAAAAACATAGTAATTTTTTTCTAATTTGAAACTGAATAAACTGCACACTGGAAACAGAAATGACTGGAGTTTTTCAAATGTAGCATATAATTATTTCCATGGAAACACATGTAGTTAAGTATCAATAGTCAATTAAAACTGTAATTAAGAGCTGCTTATTTGAACAAAATGCTGATACTCTGAACACTTTCAAATACTCTGGAGAGAAGTTATTTCAGAAGTCATGTATCTGTAATTATTTAGTTTTTCCAGTTACTAATGTTAATTATTTATATGAATATTATTTTGGAATTGAAAAATAAATCAAATTCTAGACAGTCCTGTCCTTCTTTATTGAGAAAGGAAAGAGTCTAGAATTGCAGTGGATGTTTTATTTCTTAAACAGAGAATGAGAGAGAGGACAGGTGAGATCCTGTGCATCCTCTCTGACATTATTAACCCCAAATTAATGGATTTCTTAACCACTTTTACTGTAAATTACATAGTTTTCATGGTGTTTCTTGAGTGTTCTTTCCATTCCTGAACCTGTAGAATTTACAAGTATACAACCTAAAATAGCTGGGCTCTGAAGTAGGATTAGTCCTTTTGAAACAGATTAAAGAAGCAATTAACTTTTTAAATTTTGATGCTTTTCTAACATCTTACACATACCTGCTTCCAAGTGGTTCACTTAAAAGGTACTCTGATGGGAACTTTTCTGTGGGTTTGGAAATTCTATTAAATATGGAGAGTTCATGTCAGGAAATGGTAGATAGATGCTCAGTGGCCAAGAGTTTCAAGGACACTTGCAGATCTAGGAGGGAGAATTTCTGGCATGGTGTTTTAAAGATGTGGTAAATTGATGGATTGCTATAGTATTGAAAGGGTTATAAGTCATTTATGTAATTCTTGCACTTAAGTATATGAACTATAAAAATAGCAGCATTTTTTGTCATGTCTGTTTGAGGATGCTTTTAGGCTGGTGGCTCTGATAAGCTGCTAAAAACACAGACTTGATAAAATCTTTCTTGACTCACAGGAATGCTGCTACAAACGTGATAAGTCAGCTTATAGGACTTATTCATAATGTTTGCAGTCTTAACTTGCAGAAATGTGGGCAGAGAGGCTCATTGTTCTATGATAACATGAAAACAATTTGACTAAGTGCTGAGTGCTCAGTAAATAAGTAAATGGTGGATGCTCCTGAAATGGGATGTTGAAAATGACCTTCCAAAATCTGACGTGTAATCCATCTAGTGACATTTTGTATGCTGAAAAAACAGCACTAGATGTCAAAGGTGATGAATTTTGAATATTGTTGTTGTTCATGGACTTGAGAAGGAGTAGAGCCATTGCAAAATATACTAGAATTGCACTCATTATGCACATAACACATGAGAAGAGCCACTTCTGTACCAGTTGGTTGTGCTTTATCATGGTAGTTCCTCGTGACTCCAAATTACCATCATGGCGTGGAAGGTCTTGCTTCTGGCATAAGAGCTCCACATAAGATCTCATCGCATCACTCCTTAACCTGTACCTCTCTTGCCCCTTTGCTGCAGGAGGTTTGTGGGTGTGGACAAAACCTCTTTGCAGATTGATTGGAACCAGGCAGTTTTCCAGGTCATCACTGGTGAGAAAAGTGGTGTTGGCTCCTGTCCTTCCCTCGCTTTGCTCAGTGTAGCATTTCCTTGGGAGTTGACCAGAGAAGTTAACTTCCTATATGTGGTATACACATCACGAAGTACCAGTGCAAGCCAAGGAAAACCTGTGGGGAGGAGATTAGTTCCAGGTTGGCTGAATGAATCTCTGTGAAAAAAGGATGAAAATTAGCAATTTTGTTATTAAAATTTTCCCATTATACAGCATATACTGATTTTTTTTCTGTTTTCTCCTATTATGTGACCTTGTTTCCAAACAAGTCAGCACAGGCAGTGGCCTCACTGTTCCCATTTGGAACAGCCTGTCTGTTTTTCAACAATTTGTCTTCAAGTAATTTTTCAGAACGAGTTTAGCTGAAGGTGAATGTTTACTGCCATACTCGATAGTTTTGTGGGAAAGATGAATTGTAGGTGACTGACAAGTCTGACATCTTATTTCTGGGACTATATGGCCAGAAATGGTTGCAGAGATATAGACCACTGGAGACAGCATTGCAGCGCAGTTGTCACAAACATCTGCCCAGGAGCCTCTTGTGCAGGGGGTGTCCCATTGCTTAGACAGTAGCACATAATGCAGTGCCTTGCATTGTGGATCCACATTTGGTGTGTTTCAGAAGCAGGGGGGGCGTGGAGAGGCATGGAGTGACCACACTGCTTTCTGCTTCTCAGCGCTGCTGAGAAGCTGACTGCAGCAGAGCAGTAGAAGCTGCAGTTGTGCTCTGGCTTTGCTTGGGAGGTGGTAGGTGCCCTGCTGTGCTCAGAGCTCCTGATTCCTAGGTCTATGTGGTGTTGAAAATCTGGTCTACATGCACAACATCCTCTAGGCTGTGGGAAAAGAGCAGTGTTGGGGGATGTGGACAGCTGGGGAGCTAGGACTAACCTTCAGTTTAGGCACATCTAGTAACCCCAGATCCTACAGTGTTGAAAGCCCTAGAACAGCACCAGTGCAACAGTAATACAGACATGTTCCACTTCCCTTTTTTCCTTCTCCAAGTGTAGGAAGAGTTTAACTGTCTCCCAGGGCTATAAAGGACCACCAGGTGTCAACCATCTGTTTTAGTTCCAGCACATTTTATTTATTAATTTTTTTTCCTGCTGGCAATGTAATTTCCCCCATATTTCTTTTCTATTTGCATTGTGTATTGTAGAAAGCAATCACAAACATAAAATTTTAGTTAAATGATGTTAAAAAAACCCCAAAGACAAGTTTTTTATCAAATGCACTATAAAACTTCCTACATTTATTGCAGAGAGCAGTGACATATACATAATTTGTTCCTGAATAAGCTATTTTGTAAAATGCTGGTACTTCAGTCACATGAGCAGCATATTAAATTGAATGCCTCTGTTCTGTGCTTTAGGACAGAATGTGATACAAGAGTCACAAGACTTTTGAGCAGGCCAACGGAACATATACAAGAATTGTGTATAGTGACCCCAAAATTTTAAACCTTGTGAAACAGAACAGACTGGCTAATACCTCTCCCAAGGCTCTTCTGCCTCTTGCTGTGCCCCAGCCTGGTCTGTAGCCTGCATACTGATCAGCAAACTCCACCTAGCTCAGGCCGTAACCTCATGGCTTGAAAGCCGTGTAAGGAAATGGGGTTTGGGTGGTGGGCTGGCTTCTGGCTATTCATTTTCTACGCTGCAGTTTCCAGTCCAGTTCATGCCTTGGAGTCAATAGGTAGCTGAGGAGAGATGTCCTTATGTCGTCCTTACTTATGGGGAAGGATGGTTTTGAGATGTGTGGGGCAATGAATGAGAACAACATCATGTGACATCAAATACAATATGATCAAATTTTATCCCTGGCAAGAGATGGTGTTTCATTATGGTCCAAATCAAATGATTCATGTCGTTGTGCAGTCAGGCTACACGTATAGACCAACCATCCCTACTAAACTAAAAGAAAACAGTATTCCAGGTTCTCTGAAGATATAGTCATATAAAAGTCTTGGGGCATAGGACGAGGTGGAACTACCTTCTTCCTTCACTGAAGAAAAAATTGGACATCTGTGAGGAGTCACAGTCCACTCCCCCAGCACAGACACAAGGGCTCCATGATAGACTGCAGGCTGGATGCTGCTCTGTTTTCAGCTTTCAGCAGAAGCCTTTCCAGATTACTTGTGACCTACTGGAAATGGTATTACCCTCAAATATGGTGAGCTCTGCCTTTCTTGATTGGCCCCCTGCCAAGAAAGCCATTTTCTCCTGCAAGTCGGGCAAATGACTTGACAAATGTCCATCCTGGCTTTAACCCTTTTCAGGAGCTGTTTGCAGCATTTCACATAGCTTAGGTTGTGTGAGAGCCAAATTCAGACTTAGACAATTCCAAGGTAGGTCTGGGAAAGTCTTGGTCTCATTTTTGTGTGCTTTTGCACAAAATGAACACTCTCTTCTATTGTTTCCATTCTCTCTGCATTTAACTGTTTCTTGGCAAAATGGGCATAATCTGAAGAGTCTTCTCAGTGCTACAGTCAACTTGAAAGAAAACATCCCACTTCTTGAGGACACTGTCTTCCTTGTGGCATCACATACAGGATCCCAAGAATATAAGGGAGTTTGGAATTGGGCTAACAAGAAATGCTGAAGAGAAAATGCAATCCAAGTAGTATGGGTACGTGAGAAAAAATGAGCTTGTGGTGTATCACAAGAATGGTGAAGATTCCCTTCACCAGCCTCCAGCTCTGCAAACAGCCGGGGCAAAGCCAAGCAGCAGGCAATGGCAGTGCCTGCGTGCTGCATACGGAGTGCAAGCCCCTCACTTTTCTTAACCTTTTCTCTACCTGTGTAGTTGTGTTTTCGTGGCTCTGGCAATGCTGCCTCTTGCCTTTCAAGGTGCAGCTGCGGAGCTGGTCTCCCCTGGTTGGCTGGGAAGGGAAGAAAGCTGATGCCACCACAACCACCTGTCAGCTAAGGGGGTTCGGGCCAGCAGCCCCTTCAAGGCTCAATGCTTGCTGAGCCTTGCAGGCCTGGTGGCTTGAAAAGGAAAAAGGTCGGGAGATGTACAGCTCACAGCAGCCATCTGTGGGTCTCTGATCTCCACTTGGAAGGGAGGGAGCAGGATGAGCTAGGTGTCAGGCTCTTTGTGACATGGTTTGGTAATCCTCCTTGCAAGCACCAGGGAGTACACTCAATCTGATGAAGGACTGGGCTGTGATTGTCTGAGAACTTCTGAAGAATCTGCCCAGCTGCTACTGGGATGCACTGGTGGCCTTGGCCCCTCTGGAGGGGACTGTATTAGCAGAAGCATTT
>JAYRBT010000042.1:20984964-20997624 GCA_036023395.1 Myiotriccus ornatus | reverse complement strand
CCATGCAGGGACTTTGATTGGATATAAAAATGTGCATCTATATACTTTTAGTAATGTAGTTGTACATGCAGATAGGTAGTTGGCTACCTGCCAGCTTGGATAAGGTAAAAATGAATAAGATTTTTGTAAGGAGAGGTCATAAGTCATAAGCAAGAAACAACCCAACATGTCCTCTCTTCTGTAGAAATTAATGTGGATTATGTGTAAACATTTCTGCTGTAATCATGCTGTATGGAGGTCTCTGTAAGTGCTCTAGAAAGAATCTATCAAGATGGCCCATGTTAATTTAAATTTTTTTAAAACACTGTGCCACATAATTCAGCTTCCAGATAAGATGAATTAAGAACCTGTAATACCACTCCACGCCTGCCAGCCTTAAGTATATGCCATCTTGGATCAGAGTCTCGTTCCTCAGCACCCCAGAGTTCAACTCTTGAACCGTCACTCTGCCCATTTCCTTGGTGCTTGGTATGCAGCAGATGAAAGATGCCTTGAGCATCCTGAGTCTTAGTGTTAATCTGAAAACTGCCACATTAAGACATCTTTCATCTTTTTACAACTTCAGCTTCCATAGTGAGTGAAGGAAACCAGATTTATCATGCACCTGTTTATCAGCCAGTTTATTCCCTCGTGTCACACAGAAAACTCCACCGGTTTGCTGTAGGACCTCCTGAGGAGTGGAGAAATGGCTTGGTCAAAAAGCGTGTTTCATTTGCCTTTCAAAACTCTATCATCTTTGAGAAAGGTGAATTACTGTCACTGTAAAGCAAGTCTGCCATGAAATGAAATGGAAGAAAATATGGTTTTACTATAAAATGCTCAGGAGGGCTATCTTCTATTTCCAGGACCTGAGAGCTTGATTTTGTTAGTTTTGCTTGTGAGGAAGTCAGATAATCCATACAATGAGCCTTTTAACCTTTTTATTAGCTCAGATCCTAGCCCCTAGCTCTGACTCGGCACAGCCTTCCCTGCACTATGAGATTTTCTCAATGTTTGTGACCCAACCTGTATTGAACTTCTGAAACCCTATGAATCATGAGTTTCAACCTTTGTGTTTAGCAGCTGTCTCTTTTCTAAATGCATTAAATGACAAAAAAATGGATGGAACATAAAATCTCTGTGTTTGGGTACATTTTAGTTAATAGAGTGATGCTTTAATAAGTGCCTAACATTTAGAAATGCTTTAGGTTTTGCCCACAACACAACCATCAGCAAATGCGCATGACCTATTCTATATATAATTCATATTGCTGGAAGTTTCCTTGGTCTGTTTGTTGTGTGGTCTAGGAAGTAAAGGTATTTTATCTGCCAAAAGTTAAACTTAGCATATCCTACAGAATGGGTAAGGTTGGAAGGGGCCACAGTGGGTCACCTGGTCCGACCACACTGCTAAAGCAGGGTCACCCTAGAGCACACATCAATCTGGGCAATCTGTTCCATTGCTTGGTCATCCACACAGTAAAGTTCTTCCTCATGTTTAGGTGGAACTTTCTGTGCATCAGTTTCTGCCTATTACCTCTTTTCTATTGTTTGCAACCACTGAGAAGAGCCTGGCTCCATCCTCTTGACACTCTTCCTTCAGATACTTACATACATTGATGGTGTCCCCTCTCAGTTGTCTTTTCTTGATGTTGAATAGGTCCAGCTCCCTCATCTTTCCTTGTAAGAGAAATGCTACAGTCCCCTAATCATCTCTGTAGCCCTCTGCAGGGCCAGCTCCAGGAGCTCCATGTCTCTGTGGTACTGAGGAGCCCAGAACTGGACATAACATCCGGGTGAGGTCTCACTAGGGCTGAGTAGAGGGGCAGGATCACTTCCTTCAACCTACTGGCAATGGTTTTCCTAAGGCACTCCAGGATACCGTTGGTCTTTTTGACCACAAGGGCACACTGCTGGATCATGGACAGCTTGCTTTTCACCAGGACCCCCAGGTCCTTCTCTGCAGAGCTGCTTTCCAGCAGGGCAGCCCCCATCCTGTACTGGTACATGGGGTCATTCTTTCCCAGCTGCAGGACCCATTCGGGCTTGGAGGCAGAGAAGGATATGAAGGGCATTTTGATCACTGGAAGAATGAAATCATCTAACGTGTTCTTAACCTTCTTTAACTTCTCAAATTCTCTTCATTTTCATTTCTTCTGTAACTAGGAAGCACTAAAATCATTTTTCATGCATTTCAGAAAACACTATTACATGCTTCAGTTGCATCAATTACACAAAAAATCAGACCTGAATGGCCTGTAAGTGGAGGTAGAATGCCCCACTTTCTTTAATGCCTAAAGAAAGCAGTATTTAATAAAGACTACTTAGATCTATAATGCTAGAACCAACCATTCTTTCTGAAAACATTGTGTTTTGGAAATATATGATTGGAGAAAGATAATGGAATGCATTTATGACTTACATTTTAAATATACTGCTGAAGACATTAGCAATTAATCCTATACACATTTTCAATTTCATTGCTTAAAAACTTCTTTAGAGTGCTTGTTTGAAATCACAATACAGTAAAGACACTGAAGCACTTTTTGCCTTTATGTTTGTATGATGATCTGGAAAAATTTTACAAGTGGGTTTATAAGTCTTGGTAAAAAAAGTCAAATTATAGGACTTGGGGAACAAGGCAGGCTTCATTGAAGGGAGTGACTATGATTCAAAAGGACTTTGTCTATCTAATAATTTTTTGACTTGTGTATATTTACTGTTTTTCACTGAGAATAAAGTCAAGCTGTCACACTGCCTTACATATACCAAAACAAAGTTCAAAGTTGTCGTTCAGTCTATGTTGAGCTAAGCATGAAAGAGGGAAACACTAACAAAATAATGCTGCAGTAGTTGAACTGTTGGAAAACTGATTCCTAATTAAATCTAGCATAACTGTCAAATTAACTGTGCAGCACATTTGAGAAATGAGACTCAGAAGTCATGTGTAAGAAATCTGAGCATCAGGATTTCTCAATTTACTAGAGCTGTAAACTAATAAATCAATGTCTTTAAAACAAGAGATGAAAGATGAGGGAACAGCAAGAGATATTTTCACACTGTACAGAACAAAATGTATTAATAATTTTAGTAGATAGTTTTAATGACATTTAATTGTTGTACTCTAAGTCTTAAACAGAGAATTTTAATGGACACAGTAAAATCTTTGTCATTAGTTTTTAATGCAATAAATTCAATGCCTGATGCCAAGGTGCTATAAATCAGTGAAATGCCACTGAATTCAGTGGAGTCACAGAGACACTGAGGCTCAAGACCCTTATTTTGCATCAGATGCAGCCAATCTGCACTATCAAACGTTGCAAAACAATGAAGCATGCTGTGTAAAAGCCGGAGTGTGAGAATGGCACCTTTCAGGGAGGAGAATTGGAGGTCATCATTGGTGGTTGAGGTTTGGTGGTCCAGGGGCTAATGAAAACTGACAGATTACTCCTCGGGAAAAAATACCTCCTCACAAAAATAACAACCATGCAAATTAATATGATACACAAAGGGGGTGAAGATTTATGTGACTGTTTCCCCCATCCCTTTCATCTGGCTTCCTTTCTCTGTGCTGCTGCCTAATGATGCTCATTTGTCTGCTTCATTTTCTACTGCCTGCCCTTCCTCTCATGCCACTGCTGTATGCAAGGCTCCACTAGTACTGGGGCACATGAGGCTGCATCTTCCTGGCCTCTCATTCTTTATCCTCACTGAGGTTTTTTTGATGTCAGTGGAGCTGTAGGGCAGCTGAGGAAGCTTCTCTGCCAGAGTTGATCTCCTTGCAGCACAGGTGCTTGGATGGGCAGCAACCCTGCACTGCAGCCACAGCAGGTCAGAGCTTTGGTGTTGCATTCCACAGATGCAGGTGGCAATTTAAGTTAATATAACAGTCTGTGAGTTGCTGAGCCAGGTGTGAGCTGTTTTACTGCTTCCTTGGCTGGACTCTGGCTGCCAGGCTTCAACCTGACAGAAACAGTGAGGCAGAGCTGTCACGCTGATGCTGCAGCCCAAGTTCATGGAGATCAGCAGGAAGATTCCTACTGCTTTTAATGACAATAGGACACTGGCTTTAGATTACCCACAAGACTCAATTCTGCTGTGACGTTTACAAAGAATACGGAGATCTACTTGAGCAAAACATGAGTCGAGCTCTCATTTCTGTCCAATCGTATTGCATCTAAACTCAGTTGAGAAATAATGCAGTTACCTCTCTCTGCATCCATCTGCCTTCGTACGGTCCCTCCCTATTGTCTCTGCTCTGGTGCGTCTGAAATGAGTTTCTGGTTTCTTAGAACACGGTCCCTGTGTTTCCATTTAGAGTGCAAGATGTTAGCCTTTTGGGAATGTCGTGAGATGATAAATGTGTAATAGAAAACGTGTCTTCTGCACTTAACTGGAGAGTAATTAATTGTGGGGCTTTTTTCTGCTTTCTGGTAATGGTACTATCAGCTACTTCCTGAGGATGAGAGGCAATTGGCAGGAGGCAGCCTGCTTGATGAAGTGAGATGCATTGTGGATTTCTCTGAAGATACTGATATTGAGCAGGGTCTATTTACTAAAAGAATGAAGCTAAAGGGAGGTAAAGGGATGAGAAGTAAGCAAAATCTCACCACTGCCCCCTTGTCCCTCAAAGACAGGGACAGCTCACTCCAAAGGTTGTTGCAAAGTGGTTGGTTAACTGTTGTATCTGCTCTGAATCTAAAGTAGCAGAACATATGTAAAAACTACATGTGTAGGTACACACACACACATGTACACATGCCTATATATTATGATAGCTGATACACTTTTCCTTTAAATATATGATATAATGTATTAATGAGCTTAGGTTTGAAGTTAGAGCTTTTCACAGCACAATGTGAAGGGGTGTTGTGGTCAAAAACATTAGCATTAGATAACCTGCTAAATTCCTTACTCAAGTATGGGAGAACTATTACAAAGAAGTGCTCATTTACTTTCATTTCTGCATATCTGTGACTTTGCATTTTGCAAATGTGTTTTCTGCTTTGTGTTTAACAAATAAGAACTTTATTTGGTTTTACCCTAAGAGATACAAGATCATCTTATAAGATAAAGCTATGTTTAGAGATTTCACCTTATGAGATAAAGCTATTTTTAAGGTCACATTCGAACGTAAAGGCATCCCTTTCCTGCATAAATTGTCATCTTTTGTAATAGGAGGTTGGGAAAACTAGCAACTCCTTGACTCCCCAGAGCATTTCTTCAGGTTGGGAAGTGTTTAAGAGTGATGGACATGTTTTTATATTAGCTGCACGTGTTGGTTTGCAAACCACTAGTGTGGGATTCCAAGAGGTCGATGGGTCTTCCTGTGACCAGCAGAGTGCAGGGAAGCTCACTGACCCATGGCAGGGTATGAGGTATGCACATAAAGTGCGGGAGTTTTCAAGGTGTTACAGTAGTCACAGTACTAGATGTTTGAGGAGGCTTGTGAAGTCTGCTATTAAATATACTTGAAGAGGTTTTCTAATGTTCATAAAAGATTTGTGAACGTGAAAAATATTTTAAGCAAATATTGCCATAGTCTGCAGTAGAGACCTCCAAACTCTTCCATGGACTTGTATCTATTGTTTTTGCAAAGACTTCTGTTAAATACTGAGCGTGTGAGAAAAAAACCCTATACTACCAGTCCTTGACAGGTCTACCTCAAGGCAAAAGACTTCAGAACCTTCAGACTGCAAAAGAATTAAAAAAGTGCATAAATTGCAGTTGAACCATGCAATTGAACCGTCATTTGGTTTCGGAAGTTTCAGCAACTCAGCTTAAGTTGTTATTTATACCTTTGGGGTTATATTTGACAGTCCCTTGAGTATTATCCACTTGATTCAGTCTCTTCTGCAACAAGTGATGATCCTTTTAGCATACATCTAACATGGAGTTGATATAGCCAAGAACTCCTTTCTGTCTCTTGGAGAAACCTCTTTTCTTTGCTATCTGGAGACATTTGTGTCCTGCTGTGTTCATTAAACTGCTAGCCTAGATATTGCTGAAATGGATAGCTTTGGGTAATAGGGGGATATATATGTATCAAAAATATTTTTTATCACTCGTTTGCTCTAGCTGAGATTGCAAGTAAAGACAATGATTCACAGAAAACTCTGCATATATTCTTTCACAGTCACAGAGAAATTAAATTTGCTTTGTAAGTCAATGGACTGCTAGTTTTATTGCTTGTTTTTCTTTTCTACTCTCTATTAGCAGCTCAATATTTAACAAATATAATGCAAAACTTAATATGATGAAATTATCTTCTGAAATGCACTATACCAAAACCAGTAAGCAGTGCAATGTGTGTCCTGTTCTCCTTTCAGGAGGGGAAAAATAAACTAAGGTGTCTTGAGATATAGACATACTGGCATCAAAATACAGTAGTTACACAAAGCAAACCTCATCCTGCTTTTGATAGTGGAGTAAGCTTTGGATAGATACTATAGCTCTGTATTTGCAACCTAGGAGGGTTAAGTGGCAGAAAGATAAATTGGTTATCCAGAATAATTCACATGTTCTGTTTGTCACCAGCAGTTGTACCTTCATCATTCTCCCCTGAGATTAATAGTGATATTTTCCATTGTCTTTGGTTTTGTGAAAGACCCTGGGCTGAATTCAGGTATTGCAACAAGATGAATCTATTTAAACCAACATAAATCACTGGTAAGACTTGGGGCTATTTCTTTTTTTTTTTTTTTTTCTTCTGTAGACTTTCCTGGTCCCTGCTTCGCAGTTTGTTAGATTAAATGCTATGTCCGTTACTGGTCAGACCGGTAAGTTTGCTGAAATGCTGCCTTTTCACTGAAAAGAACAGTGATCATCCCTCCATAGTTTGGGAGAAACAAATATTTGCACTCTAATTACTCTATGGAAAGTCTGTTTCCTGTCTTAACTGAATTGGATAAAGGCAGTGAAAGCAGGGACTTTCCTAGTTCTTCACAGTTCCTTTTAAATATTAGATCATTTTTTATATATATAATCTTAGAATGGTGGCTTTTAGCTAATACCTTTAGGAAATGCAAGTTGTCCCTTGCAACATGAATTAGGATCATGCACTACCTGAAGAAGGGTTTCAGTAGCGTTGAATTCGTTTGCAGTGTGACAATGACACACAAATTTGGTGTAGGATGTCACTGACTGTGAGCCAGACTTCACAGAGCAAGTACCAGGCAGATCCTGCTGGCACTTCAGGCCTAATAGGATGAAAGCTCACAGGTTTGGGATGGATCAATATTCTCTCTTCTCATGCCACTTCAGACAAAGCTGTTAATTTAGAGTGCCTTTAGCACACGTTGGATAAACACAAATAAAAAGTGTTGGGTATCTTCTTTATTGCTGTTTTGCAGGCTACAATCACTGATGTATTCAAGATACAACCTTCCCTCTGCCTATTGTATCATGATAAAATTGGGTAGGAAACTGAACAAAGACTCATTTTTCTGTTAAATTCCATTACTTTTTAAAAATTTCAGCTTCCTACCCCAGAGAGCTGTAAATTCTCTGAATAGCTGTCAGGACTACATTCAGGATTTTGGAGGACAAGGGGACAATACTTCTGGAGAGGTCTCCATCATCCCAGACAGATATCCTATATGTACGCACACAGTAAAATCCAGTCAGCGCCTTTGAACATATGGCACAGCAACAACTGCACAGATGGAGCGAACGGGGTGATTTATCTGTTCTTGTGCAGCAGCAGCTTCTGAGACACACGACAGTCAGTACGGCCATGGAATTACATGGAGGATGCTAGCTGGGATGAACAGCCGTTCTGGTACTGATTAATGTGTCCTGGTGGACATTCCAAGCAGGCTTTCATCCTAATACTGAAAGATGACATTAGCATTCTGTTATCTGCGTGTATGGTGTCGAGCATCATAGGCACCCTGAGCCAGGCTCACAGGTGTTAACAAGACAGAGGGAAATACTAACTTGTGTTTAGTCTTGAAAGTTACCTGGTTGTGGGAACCTGGTCTCAGTGTCTCTTTCAGCAAGTTTTCTCCTGGGGATCATTGTTTTATTAAGAGACTGAAGAAGAGAAGGCACTCAGCTGTCTAAGGAGCAATTTCTTTTGTTGTTTTAGTCAACCATTTTCCAACTGCCTCTACTTGGTGATTTCCCCTACAGACCAAGAGCTTTTGCACTTCCTGATGTTTTCATCAGGATAGAAGTAAAAAATATATTATTAGGAATAATAATGTCAACCATATCATAATCATGGCATTATACTGGGATCAAATAATCCTTGCCAATATTCTTTGTAATCTACAGCCTGAAAGCTTACAATCTTCCAAACTTTTCTTATTGAATGAAAATTTTTATGTTTTAAATAACTCTTGAATTATTCAGTAATTTTTTTAAGTTCAGCAAAGCGTCTTAAGGCTAAGTTCCAGAAACTACTGGTGTATTTGTGAGGACCCTCAAAAACCTGTATATCTCTCTCCTGTTATGGGTGGCATTATTTCAAAAGCTACTGTATGCTTCAAAGCCCCAGACTGTTGAGTGGGGCAGCAGATTTATCTCTGGTGGAGAAATGAACAACTTTAGTTTTACTGTAAAGCTCCAGGCATTATAGACAGCCAGGTAATATCCTGACTCTGCTTAAATCACTGGCAAAATGTCTGCTGACTTCAATAAAGCCAGAATTTCATCCATGACATCTTTAATAATCTGTATCAAAGTGAGATCAATGCTTTACTGTGGGTGGGAAGACACGAAATTGTTCTAAAATGGAAAATGGACAAGTTGCCAATAACTAAGAGACATCAGGGAATTTGAGAAGCTTCCATCTGGGAAACATCTTTGGTTTGTCTTTCATATATATAAAAAATATGTTTCCTGCTTTCTACAGTTAATTAACTAGGAAAAAAAAAATTCTTCTGGTGGGCGTATCCAGTGATCAGACTATGAGATAAAATCAGTTAGTCTATCATTACCAGAAATACTCCTGGAATTTTGAATTGAATTGAAGTATCACTGTGACCCCCTTTTCATTAATATGTACATCAGTCTGTGTTGAAGCCTAAGCTGCTCTTTACCATTAATCCATATAATCTAATATTATGGCAAGATATTTTATAGAACAGTTAAGGTTAGCAGATAGAACTTGAGTCTTCCTCAGTTTCCAATAACATGAGCTCCAATCCAGAAAATACAGTATATACCACTGTTAATTTTGGCTGAGATGTGCAACTTCAATGGCAGAAAAGGCAGACCCAGTATGATATTTTCAAGTCACGTGAGTGTGGAATTAACTTTTCTGCTGTCTTCAAGACATCAGTATCACTAAGGTAATGTTGTAAGAGGGGACAAATCTATTTTCAAAAGTATATACACCAAAGTTCACAGATTTACCGTTAATTATATAAACTAATATAATTAGAGTACTACAAGGGTAAATGAAGTTTTCTAATCTTATTACAATAATAAAGTAGTTATTAAGTTATCACTCTAGTAGTTATTAAGCTATCAATCTATTTTTATATCAATAAGTTAGTCAGGCTCTCTACTAAGTTTTTGCCATTCTGTAGACTTCTAAACATTATATATATATATACACCCCCCAAAATTAAAATATACTGATTTTGTTGTGAAAAGCAAACAAATTCCTGTTCAAGTGATGTTCAAGATTTGTCCAGGAATTTTTACCTTGTATCTTTACTTTTCAGGCAGTGGCTGGTTATCCATCTGTGCTCCTCTGTGATAGTCAAAACTGGAATTTTTTTTTCCTCTGTTTAATTGGAGCAATCATAAGAAAGTAACTGTTTGCTTAATCAAAGTGGCTTTCTTTTCAATTTCCTCTTCAGTGGAGCTGCTAAAAAGCCAAGTCAAGTGCTCCGTTGCACGTGGGACATATTTCCAGAGAGACGTTATATCTACAAGTTAAACAGAGAGCATTCTCTGCTAAAACTTGAATTTCTCTATGGCAATACAGTGTGTAAAAAAGAAAACAAAGTCAATATAGCCTCTGAAAGAGCTGAATTGCTCTCTGCTGGGTGGTAAAGGGAAGAAAACAACACTAGAGTAGTCTGAAAAAAAGGAACAAAGTATTGGTTTCCTTTATTGGATTAATTGCTTCAGCAGTAGAACCATAATATTTGGATAGAAAAAGCAGTGTCTCCACCCACTAGTTTGATAATAGCTGCTGATACAGTAAAATTTAGTCTTGCAAGAGCAGGCCTTTACCTCATCTACTGTTGCTTGCAAAGCCAAGGTTTCTGTAGTGCCAACGTTTTTTGTGTGCCCTTACTGGTGCTGCTGTACCCCAGCAGAGACAAAGAAAGAGCTTATTTAGACACGCACTCTCAGATGCTGCAAATATACACCCAATGAAGTCATGTTGTGTGTTGAAGATAATCATGTTACCAAGTGATCAGGCGGAAGCAAGAGGATGTAAGTGTTCATCCATACCCTTGCCAGTCAGTCATACCCACCCATGTGTCCCTTCCAACTCAGAATATTTTACGATTCTATAAGAGAGTTTATGCCTCTGACGGCTGTATGACAAAAGCAGAAATAACCCAAGGACATTGAATTATTTTGCCATCTTCTAATAAGAGCATAATCCTCTAGGTTAAAATCAGATTTTCCCAAGCTCCCATTCTCCCAGTCCAGATTTAATGTTCCCCAGTTTTACAGTGGTCTGGGCTGGGCAGGGAAATGGAGGAGTGTTCCCACTGTGAATGCCTCATCTTCTGATATGTGAGTACCCTTGCTGAATCAGAGAGCTTGGGTCGAAACCCTTCCAGGCTGCAGACAGCCCAGATTCAGGGCTTGCTGTTGCCTGGTAGGGGTCCCTGGAAAGTAGGCTGCCGTGCAGGATGACAGACAGCGGCACTGCTGTGTTTCACATGATAAGAGCAGGGCTGAGAGCCTGTGCTAAGTGTTGGCTATTGATCGTCTCTTGCTGGTTGGCCGGCTCAGCCGTGCAGGGACAAGTGGCCCTTTGAGCCCCTGTGTACAATGAGAAGTTGAGAGATGCAAACTCCTAATTTAGGCTCTCTAAATTGCTCTCTGGAGGTGTTCAGAGCTGTCTTGTCCTGTCTGCTGTGCATTTAAAGCAGTTGGACATGTTTCCTGCGCAGCTTGCATTACATCTAAAAGGACGGTTGCCTGATTTTAAGATGAGCTTAGTTTGGACATAAGCTCGGGGTGGGGTGGAATCCAGCTAAGGTTCACTGTGCCTGTGTTCTCCATCTGTGAAATGGAAATGACAACACTCTGCATGGAAGTTGTGTAGTTTTGTATGCATTAAGAAACTGATGTGCCTCTGATTATGCTGATTCCTACATTTAAGAGACTGAATCCCTTCACACTCCCGAACTCCTCTGGGTTGTATTTTTCTGTTAATCTTAATGATCAGACTACATCTTTTCAGTGCCTTTAATGAAATATAACATCAATATATGGTTGCAAATCTATGGCTACTGGTGGAATGTGAAATTTCTGGAAAGGAACCACTCTGTTCAGGCTATTTTTGCTGCAGTCTTTTCCATGAGAAACATCACATATGCCATTTAGCAATTGTTAATAGGAATTAGAAGCCTAATTGTCAGCTCACCAGATGAACAAAGGGTATAAAAGGATGGACAGGTATAAAGGGTATAAAAGGGTGGACACAATACAACCACATGAGACCCCTCTCATGTAATAATGCTCAGTGTTCCCAGTTTTGCTTTTTTCTTCTTCTTTTTGTTAAAGGGTATGTTCTGAGACAGAGACAAATCAGCTGCAAGTATTCAAGAATCACGATATTGTTACGGGCAATTAGCACTCCAGATGGGTAATAAAAGACTAATAAAGGACTAAGGGTCAAGCATTATAATTGTTAAGAAATGCTCTTCATTAGAATACATCACATCTCTGGGATTATGTTTTCTCTCTGTCCTGGCACTGATGACAGAATGGGATGTTCCATCCCTTCTCTATGTATTTGGCTTTGGTTTTTATTAATCTGTGTATGCTTTCAAAAAAGCATATGACAATCTTTTCAATGTCTGGATATGTGGTGTATTTGAGTTTTCAAAAATTAATTTTTGTTGTTGCTTTGTTTTGTTAGGAAAGGAAGTCCAAGATGATGGGCAGTTGAGTAAAGTCTGAAAGGGTTTGGGATAGAGTGTGTGTTTTTCAGAAGAGGAGAAGGCATTGATGATAAGTAAATTCACTGTCTTAGGAAGAAAGGAACTGCTGAAAAGTAATCAGACTTCAAGAAGGGCCTTGCTTTGTCTTAATGAATGCAGGAATGCAATGCTGAGTCTAGACAACTTCCTCTCAGATTTAGTATAACAGGAAAGAGCTGTGTGCCTAGCAAATAGATGTCTCCTGGAAAATGTGTACCTACTGCTTGTGTCACCTTGTGCTATTTAAATACACCTACCCAAAAGCTGTGGTTGTTTTCATTACCAAAGTAAACTTTGAAATCCTTGTGTCACTAGTGGTTTCTTAGTATCTGAGACCTGCCAAATTCCAGATGGGTTCAGGTTTATGCTTTTCTTCCCTTCTCTCAAACCCATGAAGAAGTTGTGAGTGCTATTATTACAGGACAGTAGGACTCAGAGACCTCAGTGTGCAAGTCCTGCTGTGATAATGTGCAGTGTAGATCACACCAGGCACCAAGGTGAGAACCTACAGCCTGCTGATACGTAAACTGACTTTGTCTCAGATATGTAAACTCAC
>JAYRBT010000042.1:20964384-20984864 GCA_036023395.1 Myiotriccus ornatus | reverse complement strand
CACAGTATGGCAGTCAGTGGTACTGGCACACAGCCCATCCTCATGTGCCACCACTTCATTTGTTCAGATTTATAATTCAAAATTATCCTATGCTTTAGCAGGTGCCCATGATGTTAAAATTCAAGTAGGTCCACAACAGATGTCCACAATGGGTTTTTTGTTAGCATATATCTGCATCTTCTTTTATTTGCCATGAAGAGATTTCTAGTGGATGATGAATGGAGGACAGGCTTCCTACCTTAGCTGATTGATGCTGATAGATGGACAGTCTCTTGGAGTGGTTTTTAACATGGGGTATCAGAAATTTGTTACTGGAAACAGTCAGCGTGGATCTAAGAGCAGAGATCTGATCCTTCATTGTACCTCTGAGAAATAAGCGACCACATGGATCGTCTTCAGAGAACAGAGGTAACACTCAGCTCACAGGGGAGTGGACTCAGGCTTCCTTTATCTGCTTTAGCTGACAGAGCACCATCTCTTCCAGATGCTGTTCGCTGACAGATTGTATTTGCAACAAGATGTGCCATCTCAGTGTTCTATTTATGAATACATTTAATTAAAATCCATTCATGCAGATGTAAAAACATTTACCATTTAAGGAGACTATGACAAGGACATAGAGAGGACTTCTATTCCTGTAACTTCTTTACCCTGTACTTTGGGCTTTTCAGTTCCTATCTGAATTTTCCAGGATATTCTTAGATTACCTGTTTGACTAAAGTGGCTTTCAAATATAGATGCTACAAATGAAAATGTTTACAGAAAAAACATTCAATAATCAAAGTCTTTTATTTGCCATCTCTCAGCTATCTGCAGTTTTTGAAATGCAGTCTCATGACTCTGACAAGGACTCCATGCTTAATTGCCAAGATTGAAAATGGTGCACCTGCTACAAAAAAAATAGACCACCACTTCACAAAAAATTTAGAGATATTTAAATAACCACAGCATCTCACAATAAATACCCCTCAAGAGTCTCATCCACATTAGATCTAATCATACAAGACAAAGAAATACTCTGATAGTGTTAAGCTACGGAACTAAGCACTCCAAAGTGACTCGTGTCAAGAATACCCATACACCCCAAGCTGTTCAGGGATATCACAGTTCAGAATCAATTCTGCTGATTACAGAAGCACATCCTATTTTTAGAGAATCTTTGTGTGTACTGCACTGGGAATGGCCTGTGATGCTTGGATCCATAAATATTTCTCATGTCAGTCTGAGATATCCTCATGATATTAATGGTGTGGAAGGCCAAGAGGATGGAAAGGGATGTCTGCACAGTATCTACAGATGGACAGCAGATTTGGGATGTATAAGAGGGACTCCCAAATGTGCACCAGAATTTCGGCAAATTAAGAAGTCTAGAACTACAAAACATTTTAAGGACTCAGAATTAACGCACTGGTTTACCATGCCAAGTAGCTTCACTGTTTGGTGCAGGGTGGCTTCAGTGAGTGGCTATAAAGAGAACATTTTTCAATAAGTAATACAGATAAAGACTGAGATCTGATCTGGTAGTAAACAGAGATTTAACAAAAAAAACACCCACCTTGTATCAGTCTGACTGATTTGAAAATGCCCAAATGTGCAGAGCAAGTAATTATTTTGTTATATATATAACCACCTGTCTTTGAACACCCACTAGTGAGCATACAAAGGCAGGTATGGGAAAAAGGTGAAGTCCTTTGAACTGCAAGGAAGAGATGGCATCTGGCTTTTCTGATGCCACAGTTGTGAAAACACACACACACACACACAAACTCAATAGAGGGTCAAAGAAGTTCTTGAAAGCAAAATGAAAAACATTTGAGATTCTGGAAGCAAAAGAAATAATGGCATTAAAGAAATGTAAAACTGTTTGGAATAACAGCAATTTGCTACTGCAGCACAAGAGAATCATTCATACCACAGCATTGAAGAAAACAAACAGAGATCTGTAGTTAATTTGCAGTGAAACCCTGAGACAGCAGCCTCAAGAAGATGAGGACAAAGGACCTTGACAATACCCTCCACAAGCTGCACCTATGAGTGAAAAGAATGTGTGTGTGATCAGAAAACCAATGAAAGAGCCTGCAGTTCTGTAAGAAAGAAACCAAGGACCTGCCAACCAGAAGGAGAGGAGGTACAGTATGTGTGTGCTGGGTGGGCTTACAGCACAGCCAGGGAAAACAGGATAAATCACTTTTAGGACTGAGGTTGCAAGAGACAGGGATATACATTATGGTACAGAGGATGGAGGTAGATAGAGGTAGAATAATCTGAAGAATCAACAGAGAAAATCAGAGTGAAGGAGAATTAGAGAAGTCATTAAATTCACCCACTAGCCCAAGGCACAATCAAGCTTTCTTCCCATCGTCCTCCAGAAAAAGCAAAGAAGTCTGCATTGTAGTAGGTGTGAGGATGCTGAAATGCCCAGGAAATCCTCTTCACTGAACCAAGTATGATCACTTTGCATTAGTGTGGTGGAGGCTGTTGGTATTTTAAAATGTCAAACAGCCACGGCAGCCCTCTCTTCACTGAGACCTTTCACTTTGTGAATTACCAATTCACCTCCAGCCTTGAGGTCAAACAAAATAACTACTCATTAGACAGATGTCCATTCCTAATACGGGCGAGTCCATGTGTACAGCCCCACTGTGACTGACTCGAGCTGAGTCATTCTGCCAGAGGACCTTGCAGGCAGTCAGAGGACAAACCGTTCATCTTGGGTAAGCTCTCCACCAATGCATAAAGCAGGCTGAAAGGGCAGAGCAGGAAAAACAGCCTGTGTCACATCTGATCAAATAAAACTCTACTTTCCAAAGCTGGCAAGCTGGCACTTTTGACAACCTCTTGAATTCACCTCTGAAAATGTGAGGTATGAATGATGCAGCTGATGTCGGTACCACTGGGGCTGTCTTTTCTCATGGAGTAGCAAGTTGCTAATGAGCAGTGGATATTGTGCATCTTGTCTGGGATTATTTGCTTCATCTACAGTTACTTTAGCAAATAAAGGCTGTGTAATGGTAACCGCTACAAAATACAGAGGAAAGCTGGGCTTTGAGATGGAAGATGATAAAAACTCAATCAGTGACTCTCCCACCTTTCAAGAAAAGTGAATACTGGAAGTGAATAATGGTAATGATTTTTACCTGAGTAATGCTGGGTGGAGATGAATTTTATTTAAAAAAATTCTGCTTCTGATTGATTTGTTTCCAACTATACATAGTGAAAGGCAATAAATTAACCATTTCAGTCTCAAAAAAATGTAAGAATCACAGCAAATATTCAATTGCAAGAAAAGTCCTTTGACAGTAAATAAAATTTTATAGCATGTGTAAATAACAGTTCAAGTGGCTCAATTTAGCAGTGACAAAAGCTGTTTTCACTGCAGAGTAATTGTTCAAATTGCCCCCTTACACAAAAAAGCAGTTAAAATGAGCCAATTTATGTAGCATTGACAGGAATTGTTTTCAACTGTAGGCATTCTGTTAAAGCTGTTTAAAATTAAGTAGATGGTTGCCAAATTGATGCAATTACTTAGACATCATAAAAACGGTTTTAAAACTATAAATGCATTTACTAACAGTATTAAATTGAGGCAATTAGCCAACAGGAGTTTTAACCTTCCTCTAGACACCAGGAATCTCTTTGGACATGAGAAGTACTTTCATACCTGTCTTATTGTACTTTATATTGGTGATTAAGGAGGGGAATTATTTGGAGACAAATCACCAACAGCAGCTTCCATAGGTGTCCCTATTTGCAGCTAGTATTAAGCCATGCATTGAGGATGCTGTGTTTATGTTAATTGGTGCTGCATGAATTGTGTTGATATTACTCACTTTAATGTTTCATGTATGTACATTTTGTTATTTAGTCAATAAGTCTCTTACTGGAAAGCATCTGGAACCAAATCAACCCCATTAACAGAGAGCAATTGTAAGAAATGAGGCCTGTGAAATTCCTCCGGTTTTCTACATCTCTGGAGTCCAGCTTGGTGCCATACACCCCGGGATCCTACCTGTTACACTGTTGACTTGGGAGGTGCTGTGTGTGTCATTGGTCTTACAGTCTTCCCAGAAAGGGCTATCTAGTATTAACTGATGTCAGTCAGGATGGTGGACTCTTGCTGATCTTAGAACACTCACTTCAATCCATTCTCGGTCATTCTGTGTGGCACTGGGCCAGTCACAGCCACTCAGAAACACCAAGTCATATCAGTGCCACTGACACACATGGTTCTTTAATACTCAATGTAAGTTCAAGAGTGTGAGACACAGAACTTTTAAGTAGGCCCTCAGAAGTGCAGATTTAGGTTGCCAAGTTTCCCGAGCCACTTCAGTCCTACTCTTGCAGGCGTTCATCCCAAACCACTGAGGTTCCTTGGTTGAGGAGGGCATCAAACCCATCTCCCTGTTCCTATCTGCAGTAGAAGATTGTCTCTTGAGAGTTTCAGATGCAAAATGTGTTTCTGACATGCATACTTTAGTCTGGAGGAACTTTGTGCCCTTATCCTGAGCCTTGATAAAGAAAGTTGGAATTTATCTGAACCTTTCTCTTTAGCGTTTTCTAATGGCTACCTTAGGCAGCTCTTAAGATACACTATTCAGTTTAATGGGTCTTATCAACCCTATTTGGAGATCCTTGACTTCCCCACACACTGCTCAGGCACTTCTGGGCAGCAAATTCCTGTCCAAGATCCAGGTACGCTGCAAAAACCTTGCAGCTTTCAGCACTGCATCACCTAAGCTCATTTCCAGATAGTTATCTCAGTTCCCATCTGTTAGTGGGAACAATAGTACTCACATATCTTGGAGGAGTAGTGCCAGAGGGTTAAAAAAGGATATCTGGTTGTCAGATGCTGTAGGAACAGTTGTGTAGGACTGTAGGACTTGTAATAGATTAGCCTGAATCCTGATCAATTTTGTTCAGCCATGCTCTCTCCTAGGGTGAACAAAAACCTCACAGAAGAATAATACATGCTCAAAAAAAAAAAAAAAAAAAAAAAAAAAATCACTTGTCTGAGTTGCATTTCCCTGTGGGCCTTTTTTGAGCATCTTGATAAAAGCTTTGAAGTTTCAAGTTCAGACACTCTGAGTGGGCTGTTACATCGGGGAGGACAAGGGGTACTTAGCAACACTCAACTTTGGGACTCACAGAAAATATTGCCTTCTGGACTGAATGTTCTCTACTCACACTGAGGGACTTTTAGTCAGGCTTTTTTGTATCCATCATTTTTGTGTCCTTTCATTTTTTTGTGTCCATTCCTTCAGTGTCTTCCAGTTAGTCCAACTATAACAAGGCAGAGAGATTTCCTTATGAGTTAGAGAGCCAGGTAAGAATTGTGGCTATGTAGAGATTACACCCTCCAAAAACTGAAGTTCCTACTGCAGAAATTTACTACAATCTTCTAAATGACTTGTGAGAGGTGTAGGGTACAGGTCTGATAGAGAGGAAAGTAATAGGAGAGCCACTAACCATTGTTCTCAGCAGATTTGCACCCACCAAAGAAAAAGTCTTGTTATCACATCTACCTTGTGTATATGCATAAAAAAAATAAGTTGGCTTAATGGCATTTCAGACATTGTATTTCAAAGTGCTATTTATTAACTGTAATGCAAATAATACACCATAGAGAGGTAAAATGAGAATTACAAAACATTATAAATAACAACTCCCGTTCCTTGTTAAAACTTTCTTCCCATAACTTTAAAATTTTAAGCAGATATCTTCCTCACAGAATCTGCTCAATGGTTCTTCCTATACTGATCAGACTCTGATAATCTGTCTAAAATAAAATAATTTGTGTCATCAGAGAGCACCTATCAATATTTAACTGTTAGACTCAAAAGTTTCACACTGAGTAGAGTTCTATGAAGCTCTGTTGTGAGTCCATCCAATATTTTCATTAAAGTCCTGGATTTAGGAATTGCGAGTTTGCTATTAAATCTTCAGATAAACAGAGGCTGGAAAGGGCCACAGGCATTTGTTATGATCTCAGTATTAAGAGATGTCCTTGCCCAAATTAAGGTGCAAACAAGAATATACGCTGAAGTCAATAGTATGGATTTTATATAACAGTAAATGTGAGGAAGAGAGAGAGAAAGAAATAAGAAAAGGGATGGGAGGATGGGAGGTAAAAGAGGTAGAGAGAGAGAGAGGGAGAGAGAGAGGGAGAGAGAGAGATGAAGCATAAGATAGTCACCACCTTGTGGATCCCGTGGTGTCCAGTTGGTCTTTCTTCACCCTGGTCTTCCCAGTGGTGGGTGTCCCGAAATTGTTCTTCTGGGGTATCACCTTCATGCAGTTGAAGTTCCAGGTACCCATGGAGCATAGATGCATTCCCATAATTTGAGATGGCATATGTATAAGTAGTTGTTTACTTTACTACAGTCTGCCGCTGTTGGAAATTTTGTCTGGTGTGGTAGCCAAACTTCACCTCCATTAGGCCTGGAATTAGTGCCTTCCTGTTGCAAGCCCTCTCTTCGTTGCTTATCTCAAGTTCCTGCTGTGGTGGCTTATCTTATGGCTTCTTCCTTCTGTGGCTTTGACAGTGTTTTGAGACAGTCAGTTGCATTCTTTAAGTCCTTACAGCACTTTGGAGGAGGGTTCTAGAATTTTCCTCAGCAAATTCAAAAAATGTTCTTAAAAAGTAAGAGGCTGTTCAACAGGGAAAAGTTGAAAATATTAGATATGCCTAGGAACAATCAGTGGCACAAAATCAAGATGGGAAAAGAATCACAGACCTCTCAGGAAAAAAAAAATTTTTTTAGCAAGATACGTAAATAAGAAGTAGTGTAGATACTATTTAACATTTCTTTCATTATAGGCAGCAGTAAATAACTCAACTGCAGTTGTCCCTGTGGGGCATTGCACATCAAGACAGATGTGGACAAGGTCGATCAAATTTTAAAGCCAGTCATCAGAAAAGTCATGAAAACAAAATTTGAGGGCAAAGAATGAAGGAGGTAGATTTGTTTAACATGGAGAAGGGACTAACTCAGAAGACACAGCTGTAATGTGAAAACTTTTTAAAGGTTTTGCAAAAGGGAAGTAAATAAGCTCTTCTCATACATACTGGAGATAGGGTGCAGTCCGAGAAACTTGAACTGAAGCAAAGAAAATTTAGGATAGATACTCAGCAAAATCTTCTAACAGGCAGGAGAGCTAAGAACTCAATAGACTGTGTAAGGAAGCTGTGAAATCTCTGTTTGTTGAGGGTTTTAAAGAACAAATTAAACCAATCTCTCTTAGAAATGAGATACTGTGAAACCTGCTATTGAGCATGACAGAGGGAAAATTAAGTGACCACCCAAGGTCTCTTCCAGTGTTGTTTCTTGTAATTCTTCACCCAAGAGCATCCTCAGCAAAATATTCAGGCAAGAAGTCTTTCAGCCTCACATGCCACTGCCTAAATTCTAAATTGTTCAGACTCTGCTTGTATTGACTGCCTTCTATTTCAAAACAAACTTAAATTGCAAACAACAAATTACTGTGCTGCATTTTTACTATTGATCAGTCATTTCTGTCTGATTCAGCATAAGGTATCCACAATTTACCAGAGCATGCTCTCATCAATGAACAACATGCAAGAAAACCGTTTTTGTCCATCAGCCTCTGCTTTTTCATCTTTTTCCACTTTCACTTCTTGTGGTATCAGAGTTCAATGCATTTTTTATGAAGGTTTATTCTGGCTTCTTGTCTCCAGAGCCTCTTCCTGCATGTCTCAGGCAGGCAAGCTGAGCCACTAGAGTTCACAACATAATATTTGCTTATTTCTTCTCTGCTAGAAAGAAAGAGCTTGCTGCTTTCCTGCCTTCCTTGCCTCCTGAGCGTTTATTTTGTTGCACTTTCTCAGTCTGGGGAGGTCATTATATGAGGCATGGTATGTTAACCACTGTGTAATTCACAAAGGGGTTTCTTGTGTTTTGACAGTACAAATGTTTATCAGTGTAAATTTAAACAATCAGCTTTACCAAAAGCATTTTCTGGACATTTTTTTTTTTTCCACTCTGACTGCTCGTAGATGGACTCTCAGTGGTCTGTGGCTTCGTTGTGACAGGAATTGTGAGTCCACACTGGTCAGAGTGCTTCTACTGAGACCTTAGTTAATATACCTTTGTACATTTCTTTTTTTAAAAAAGAATATAGTATGGACTGTAGCACTGTTTATTTGTGTGTTTTGGAGCTTTCTTTTGTTTGTTTGTTTGTTTGTTTTTGAGTAAAGTTTCTAGGCATTGGCGTCTTCAGATTCTTAATTGGGGAATTTCTGATTATTGACATTTTTTCTAAGATAGCAAATCAAAATTGAAACTGCTGCTGTTTAGTAGAACACAAAATTCAAAAGTTGATGTCTCCATGTTTTATGCTTCCTGAGCTGCTAAGTCTTTGTTATTTCGTTTTCCCAAGCCTGACTGTAGCATACTTTGTAGAGGATTTCTTTACAATTACATTCCTCTTTATATCGTAAACTCTACAGTGAAACAATTGACTTCTGTTTCCCTGCTATGCCTTGCACCCTAGGATCATGCTGTATTCCAAGCCTTGAGAACTTACTGTATTAGAGATAATGAATGAAAACAGATCATGCTGGTTGCATGACCCAGATGCAACATAACAATTAACCATGGAAATCACAATGGCTCTTTCTTGAGGTCTTAGTTTTCTCCTACTGGAGGGAAACCTCTTATGAGTAGAGTTTTGAAGGAAGAAGAATAGTATTCTATAACTGATATTTTTATTTATAGTATTCACTGATCTGAAAAGATCGCAAAGGTAGGAGAAGTGGCCAAGCAGAGTAACACTCCCTAGATATGTAAAAAACCTGTTTTCCCTAAGAAGTAGGAGAGACTGAGGTTTTCCCATAATACCTGGTGCTGCCCTAAGTTTGTGGGGTCGTGTGGTCCTTTGTGCATAAATATCACTATGACTAGATTCTACTGTGTGCAAATGTCTGGGAATCACTCAAACATTTCAGAGTAATTTTTCTGCTAGTGATTAAAATCTTGGACTTGTGCCTGTCATTCATTATTCATTATTCAACATGAAAAAAAGTTTGGTCACAGGCAGAAAACAAGAACAATACCAACAGGCTTGGGTAGCATAATGTATAATTAAAATGAATAATTTCAGTCAACAAATTAAAAATCTAGTCCCTTAGTAATGTTTCCAAATAAGCCATAGGTGCTGAGAAGAAATTGAATTGCAAATTTTTAGTAAAAGCAAAGTAAAAGGTGGAATAAAACCCAACAATATTTAGTAAGTCAATTAACCACTTGTTTTTCCATTGGCCCCAGCTTTTGAGAATTTGTATTGCTGAAGCTATTGCAAGCTTTAGGAACAGATTCAACAACTGGGAACATTATATTTCCTTTTCCAACATCCATATGAGTCTACAATAATGAATATTAAGCTACTCAAATTACCCAACAATTTTACCTCTGACAGTTTTTGCAGAGATAGTTAAACTTATAATTTTTAAATCTTTGATATTGTAGACGTAGCACCGTTCAGTACAATGCCAACGTGAAAGAACTTCACTTAATAGGAAAGAAGAAATAAGACATTTCAGTGGTTCTACTAACTCTGAACTTTTAAGACAGATATTACCTAGAACCGAAATTTGCATGGACAGATTTAGATGAAGAGAACTTACTACTTCTGAATGCTAAAGTATCATATAGTAATTTCATATCTCTACTTGAAAATTCAATATTAGAATTTAAAAGACAAGTAGCCTGGGATTTTCTACTGCTTTAAGACATAAAACTGTCACTGAGAGGATGTCTTTGTATATTGACCTTCCTTTGTACCCTGTTACTCAGATGCATCCCTTACTTTTAGTGTACTAATGTATTAAGCAAAATGCAGCTGCAGAAATGATCTGAAAAAGCTTGATAAAACCAGACTGACATCTAGCTTCTCTGAACCTCTCCTGAATGCAATTTAAAAAAAAAAAAAAAAAAAAAAAAAGATAAACAATCAGCTTTTCTGAGATGTGTTAAACATATTTTGGAGTTTTGATGGTCTCAATTGTGTGCAGCAGTTCACAAATTATAAATTCAGAGTACATCACATAAAACCCAGGCAGTTACAGTGAAGGCCAAAACTTTCATGGTTAACTGGAAAAGATGATCTGCAATGAATTTGAGTAGTAACTGTATTAACAGGGCAGTGCTCTCTGCTTCCCTGTTTGGATGAAGAGAAAATAAAATTGTATTATAAGCTTTCCAACTCACATCACAGGCAGAGTACTGTGTAAGGATTTTTGCTTTTTTTGTTACTATTCAAACTCATTTTTAGATTGTTAAAAAACTGGTTTAAAACTGGTTAAAAAAACTCTTCTCCCAAAACCCACTTGCAAAAACCAGTAAGTTTTCTTCAGAAGTTAACTTTAACCACCAAAAAACACCTTGTCAGTTTGAATATTTATTTGTTTATTTATTTGGGAATTATGATATCTACCGTGACTTAACTCCCCAGCTAAACTGACCACTGCAGCACAAACTCATTGGTGCTTCCCAAGGAAGAGATACTACCTTTCTGAGTAGTTTTGCCCCTGCCTAGGACAGCCACTGCAACACTTGAGCTAATGCCAGGATTCATCTGCCCTAAATTAGCCATCTAAGCACTTAGACTTGTGTATCTGAGTTTGTTACCCTTGAGTATTTTTACATTCAGTGGAGAGAAATACTAATCTCCAGCAAGTAACTTTATCCAACCCTTATGAGGAAGATAAGACATAGGAATCATCTCCTGAAAACTCTTCCACTCTGTTGACTACACAGAACCAAGGATGACTAGCAAGGCTCTGATACATAACTGCTACAGGACTTTAGTTAGTATAGATGAATCCCACATAAATTGTTTTTTGATTAATTACTAAACTTCTTAAAATTAGAGACTTCAACTCTGCCGGAGAATTACCAATGGGAGTTTTCTTGGCAGGCTGCTAATGTGCATATGCAGTGGGTCGCTAAGTTTGTCTTTGGGTCATATTGCTGAGTGTTTTATTCTAAGTGATACCACTCTGAAGATAATTACACAAGGAGTAAAATGCCAGACAATTTGCATAAGGAGAGAAAACTGTGAAATGATAGCAGCATTTTTAGACATCATTCATAAAAGTGGCTGAGGAAGGAACATCTTCATGCTCCTCCAGCTGATAAAACTGAAACCCTTAGTCAACTAGTTCCTTTCCATTTCATTCATGCATAAATATGCATATAAAAGTATAAATGTCTCTTATGAATCTTTCTAGTTCTTCCCTCTTTCTCTAAGCTTCATTCTGCAATTGCAGAATTCAAGAGAATTTTCTATTTCATAACTCACAGAAACAAAAAATGCAAATTACTTGTTTGAGGATACCAGAGGAAGTCTAGAGGGCCACATGAAAGGAAGAAAGTAAGAAACAAGAGGAGCGTGTAGTTACAGCTCTGGATTGTGTTTTGGATTTGAGATAAAAGAAAAACTTGGAAAAATGATGGGGAGATAAGAAGGTCTCATAGCTTTTTATTTATTTATTTTTTAATTTTTTTGAGTAATCCAGCCGTGATACATGCTGATCACAGAATCACAGAACAGTCCTTCATGTCAACATGTTTAACTGAGAAATTCTTAAAAACAAATAATTCAACTCCCTTACCTCATTTTTATGACCAAAATAATTTTCTAGTTGAATCATAGTAGATTCAGTGTCCCTGAATTAATTTTTTGCAACAATTTAGCAGTCCAAAAAAGGTTACCCAGTCTTTCTTCGGAAGATCCAGATTTAGTGGTTATCTATTTCAGTTTTTTAAGAGGTAAATCATCTAAACTTAGGACCTAATCCCGTGTATTTCATTGCCCAGTAAACCAAATAAATGGTATGCATGTGACCTCTCAAAATCCTAAAGTTGTTACAAATGCACTGTGCAGGGAGAATTGCAGGGCTGTAGCCTTATGCATTAAATGAATCCCAGAAGACTTTTACTGTGACGGTGTTGGTCACGTGTTGTGTTCAGGTTCCTGAATATATCATAGCACAGCCCTGTGAATAGGGAAGCTAAATCTCTTGTGTTTTTGGTCTTCTTTGTATGTTTACACTATATGAGATAGGTAGAGCAAGCACTAGCTAATCAGAATAGCAACAGTTTGCATTCATTTGCATCAGCACATTTGTCTGCAGGGATGCAAGACAATAGGGAATCCAAATAGGAGCTGAAAAGATTAATTAGAAAGAAGCAGGAGAACACTGGAAAATTCACATTAATCTTATTGTGGCAAATGTCAGGGGCCTTCATATTGCTTAAAAATGCACCCGTGGACAATTTTTTAAGGCTTTTTTAAAATTTAAATTAACTCATAGGACAAGCTGCATAAAGTAGCTAAGGTGATGCCTTTCTCATGTTAGTTAATTGAAATATGTTTCCTAAATAGAAATGGTTTCAGGAAGTGACCAACCAAAACACCCCCACTGGTTCAGGCACAAAGATTTTTTGTTTATATATTGAGAAAGTTTTGGTCTTGTAGAATGAATTTGCTAGCCCACTAGAAGGTTTGGCTGCTTTCAGATGTATGCTCTTTTAGCTTAAGTGCTCTATTTCCAACCTAAAATTTCTCTAAAAGTGCAGTTTGGTTAGCAAAGTTTTTCACTTCATGTTTATAGTTAACATGACTACCCTACAGTACTTCAAATTTTAAGCCAATGCATGACTTAATAAACCCAGTGACCTCTTTGACCATAGCTAGAATAAGATAGTTGCAGAATGTACCCTCTAAATCTGGCTTGCCAAGGTTATTATACTTGTCAATATGTCCTTTCACACATCCAGACAAGAACATATTCTGCTTTGGAATATTCCTAATATAAGCAGTGCTGTCTTAGGTAATGATTGAATGTCAGGTCCAGTATTAACACACAGCTGTAGTATACAAATGCCTGACAGAATTTAATGAATATGTTATGGCTCTGAATCTTTTACCTTGACTTTGTGATTCTTCTCATGACTTGCAATACCTCTGGAATGACAGTAAATGATAGGATCTTATTTTTTTCCCTCCTGTGATACTTAAGGCACTATTTATTTTCATGTTATTTCGCTGCAGAGAGAAATGTGATGTTCACACTAATTGTGACAATCAAAGGCAAGCTAATAGCTCCAGGGACCGTGTTGAGTTGCTTCCTTTTAACACTAGAGGGAAGTGTGTGTAAAGGCACTAAGGGATAGTGCAGCATACACTTTGGTAATTTGTTAGATGAACAACATTTTTTTTTAAAGGTTAAGGATTTGGGACCATTAATGATGAAAGGCAAAGCAGTACAACATATCAGGCAGTGGTGTAGAGTTAAGACAACCTGAATCCTGTGATCAGCCTTCTAGTGATTTCTGGCCAGGCACTTTAAGTCCCATTTATCTATTTAGACTGCCCATTCTTTAAGGGCATCTGTTTGGGCCAGTTTTCGAGTTGACAGAGAGCAGCACACACTCCCAGAAGTAGAAGCATACAACTGTCTTGAGAATAAGGAACAACTTAGAAACAAGAAAGAATAGAAACATTTATGGCTTATCAGATGCCGTTCCTATAGCTGTCATCCTGTGTCCTCTTTTATGCACAGATACTGTGGGCAGCCCACCAGTCAGACCCAGAGCCTTTCCAGTACCATTAAGAACTTCAGTGATTTTCCAGCTCCACTTTGATATGGGGACACAGAACAAACCTTTGCAATAGAGGGGAAAGACTGTTAACTAATTGTTGTAAGGACATTTGCTTCATGTTATTTATGATGGATTAGATGTACTCTCTCCATTACCAATAAATAGAAGTATTAATCTCATTTGCAGGAAAAGCTTTACCCCATAAGTGCTATTCTTCACTGCTGTTGGCAGATCATGAAGTAGGAGTCTAAGTAAAGAATTCCTTGGTGATGTTATGCTGACCCATGTGAATCCTGATCCAATGCCCACTTCAGCTAGAGGAGAAAGTCCCATGACTTCAGTGAGCTTTAAATATGTACATGGATATTCGTAATCATACTGCTCAATTGTCAGGTAAAGCTGAAGAATTAAAGGAAATCAGAAGAGGCTCAGGAAGAGGAATTGCACTCAGAGGGTAAAGACTAACTGAGAATTATTTTTTAACTCTGGTCATATGTGTGTTCACCTGTCTCCTACCAGTATCTCAGCAGAAGAACTCGTTCTTTCTGAATATTTCACGTGGAAGTACTATACAGTCAATAGACAGGTATGGCTTTTGGGGCACCCAATTAGACAGTGGTATTTCAGAAGAGGTTCTTACAGTTTGTGATGAATGATAAAATAAATTACTTACATGGTATGTGTTTTAAAAAGTTAAAGAACTTGCCTTTTGTGTTAAATTGGCAAATAGAAATGCATAACATGACAAAAGTAGCCATTTGTAATATAGCTAAAGTGTTATAAGATTATATTATAATATGTCTTCACACACATTGAAAACATTGAAATGTCCAGGCTATTCTAACAAAACACAAATTAGTGTGCTTAATAAAGTCATCAGCTCATGAAAAACACTTGTCTCTTAGTCTCGGTTCTTCCTTACATCTGTACTGCTGTTGTTGCTACACCTTTTACATACCCCATGCCATTTATGGCCTTTCTCAAACTATTTACACAATACTCAGGAATTTACACAGTCCTACAATACAATGCCTCACCTCACACTTGTGCCACATATGGCTTCTTCAAATCTTCACAGACCATGTTCCCCCAGATGTTCTTGTACCGGACTTCACAGGACTTACTCCTGACCGGTGTTTCTGATCCCTCTGTAATTTTTTTTTTTTAAATCCCATTGTATTAAAGCTATAATTCCATCCAAGAATGTTTTCTATGTGATTTTTTTGCATTCAAATGGAGAAGAGAAAGTGAAGACATCAACTGTAATTGAATGCAAAAAAGAAATTATTCTTTTTTCCTTGCCAAAATAGTAAGAAATACTGTAATCTACTAATTTATATTGGATGAAATACTCTACTAAGTCAGCTCTCTCCCTCAGTGTTTTGTTTCCAAGCACTTCTCACATAAGCAATAGAGATAAAGCTGGACTTATCATTACTGAGTGAACATTAGTATTTTACTTAGCTACTGGCAAACTGGTCTTACCCAGCTACTGATTTACTCACCTTCTGGTTGGAGCACTTGTTTCCAACCAATAGACTGAAATTCAGCTCTACCTGAAGAAACTCAGAAGTTCATCTTCCAGAACCCAATAGGTACATTGGATACATTGCTTTATACTTCAAATATCTTGCTCGCTTGCTCAATATTATTCATTGAAGAAAAGTCACCCAAATCTATTAAGAATACTTACTACGTGATATTAATAACATAGTATAGTTAAAAATCTACAGTTATATTAAGACATTTGCTGACTGGCAGATAAGAGAACAAAGCACAATATGAGAGAACAGTTCCATAATCACTGGATTTGGGGTATAGTAGTTAAACTATAATCTAACTGGCAGAAGAAACCTTTTTTGAGGACCCTGCATCGTCATATTAAAGAAGCAAGAAAGGGTGATGGCACTCTGCTGGATTTGGTTTACCAGGATAGGAATGACCAGTATTATCACCACCTGTATGTGGAAGAGAAAGCAGATCTCAAAGTCTTCTCGGAAAAAAACATGTCACCCAAGGGACACTTTTTTTCACAACATACAAGAGCATGGGACTGTAGAGTTTGGGAAAGTTTGGAGAGTCATTCAAACTTGGAATTTCTTGAGACATTCTTATTGCTTCATTTTCTGTTCCATTTAACCTGAAAACAATGTGGATTCACATGTACCTTTGCTTAACATATTCTGCACAATTTTAATTCACTGGCTTCACTTTGCTATTTACATATCTTGTGGGGTTCACATTTTCCATAGGAAACAAATGAACATCTCTCCTTAACAACACTGTGATTTATTTTCATACCTCTCAATTTTAATTCTTTTCAGCTACCAGCAAACCTGTATAATTCCCTCCCTCTCCCCGCCTAGGTAACTACCCTCTAAGGAGAAAGCAGAGGGTAGGGGAAGAAACAAGCAGTATGGAGCATTTTAGGCATATAGATTAGGCATCAGAAATCATTTAGGCACAAGTGATTGAATCAACATTTTTAACCCTACTGGCATAAGACTACCACATCTTGCATGACAGCAGAGCCAAGGGCTTTGAATCAAGGGCAGTTGAAACTTACAGTTCTCTACTGTCTTGTCATGTTGAATGAAAGCAGCTCAAAAGCTTATTCTATAGGAAATACTTTTTAGTTACCTTGAAGGCCATTTAGACTCTTTTTTTTTTTTTTCTTCCCACAAAGAGAGTTTTTTGCAGTTTTCATTAGCCTGCAGGTCTCCCTTAACATTGTAGTGGTGAATAGCTGTGGTGAACACCAGCATTATTATTTATCTGAACAGAAAAGCTAAGTGGGTGATAATTTCAGCTAGTCAAAGGAGAGATAAATCTGAATATCATATTAATGGAAAGACTTTTCACTTCTGTATTGTGGGCACTAAGTACTTGCACATATTTAAAAAGTTATTACTTTAATCGTTCATTAATGATAGTTTAGTCAGAAAGTATGAAGTGCTATCATTTCTTGCTCTGTAAGTTCTAAAAAATTTTAGGTGTCAGAGCAAATTTTGCTGTGAGGAGTTATGACAACCATAAGCATATTGGTTTCAAATAACTAGTCAAGAAGTCTAGAGTGGAAAATGCAAAGGAATCTAAACATGAACATCCATTTATAACCAAAAATGCATGCAGCTGCATACTCAAAGTGAAAAGATGGGTAACCTGCTAAAAGAGAAGAGATCCCCCTTCAGATCTATTTTGTCCAGAAGTGTCAGCACTAGTGTGGAGGAAACCATTAACAACTTCTTTCCTCTGTCCTAGCCCTGATGTACCACAGGTGCTCTTCTACTTTCCTGAAGTTTGTCTCAGGGATGTTTTTGCCAGGCAGATTTTACAGACTGAAGTTTATTTCTCCTATACCTTGCATATTTTTCTCATCTTTTTATTATACTGAAAAGCATGACAATGTCAGGGCAAGAGGGAGGTCAGCTAAGAGGTAAAACAGTGCTAGTTTGACACCTAATTTAAAACAGGCAGTAAAGCTGGAAGGGAGGATTTTCCTTCCTCTGCCCAAGATTATTCCTACTTTTAAAAAATTTATTTATTTTTATTTTATCTTTTTTAAAGAATCACAGAATCATTTAAGTTGGAAATTACCTTTAAGAAAATCGAGTCCAACCACAAACCTAACAATGTTAATTCCACCATTTAACCATGTCCCTTGGCACCATGTCTACAAGGCAGACTGGACCTTCTGCAGCTAATTTTTTTTCACCATTAACTAGGCAAGAATTTGGACAGTTATATGAGGAGGGCTGGAAAACAACTCCTCTGCTTCCCCTCATCCAGACTAAAATGAAGCCATTTTGAAACTCAAGACATGAACTGTTCAAATGGAATCCTATCCCTGCTTATCCCTTCACGTCTTAAAGATCTAAGAGAGAAAGGGCACTACAGGTAATAGGGCATCTTCTGCTGGCTCCCACCATGTCATAGGTTGCCAGGTAGTGCTAAGTTCAGTGTACCAAATCTGTCACAGAGGTGTGGAGACAGGTGGATGAACTGTGCCATGATTTCATGAAATAAAGTGTCTTCCTGAAACACAAGGAAAATAGTACATTGTGGAATGGTATTTGTTGCTCTAGCATCAAGGAAAAAGCAATTTCTGTTTCCTTCTACTAGCTAGCATTCAGTTGCAGTCTTATTTAGCACAGTTGGTAACATTTTTTTCCCAGCCAGGGTAACCTGAGCACTCAGATTTCAATGCACAGCTTTCGATACAGCCGTGTTTAAGTAAAGAGATAGCTCCTGGGAAACACATGCAGTTTTTGTATCAGAGGGAACATCTGTAGATAATCCCTTCAAGTAAAAACTTGGTTTTCAGCTACTTTAGCAAGTAAATAAATGATATGAACAGTCTTCCAGATGTGAGCAGTTGTGACGAACTGGTGCCACAGCTGATTCAGCTGTAGAACATAACCTAGCACTTGCTAGATTTCAGATTTGTCAAGAAGAAAATCCCTCAGAGACAAAGCAAAAAATTGATTGTATGAAGCACATAGCACCCAGAGAAGTTTATTTTTATCATAATTTCTGTCATTTAGGTATGTTGGTTTTTTTCCTAGTCCCCTGTAGTGATTGGTAGCAATAACTGAATTCTGATAAACATTTGTATCATTTATAGGTTGAATTATTTTAAGAAATTAATTCCTAACCTGCTAATTATGGATGCAAGCAGATGAAATTTTTTGATCATACACATTTTTAGCTGTGCTAGAGCATGCTTGATCAGAAATTATATTAGGTTACCACAGTTGATGGAGGATAGACTGGCATATTGCTGAGTTTCATGCTTTAAATGATGAAATAACTTAAGAAAATGAAAAGCAATAAATTTTAAAAGTAAAGCCCTCAGATGGCCTTTCTTCACTCTGCTATTTGGAATGCAACAATCAACTAGGATTCCTTGATGTCCAAGCTCTGATATACCATTTTAATATAAATGCTACAGCTGACCAAAATTAAAAATTTGCATTAGGAAATAATCCTTCAGTCAACCTATTCTGTATTCCTCCACTGTGCTTAGAGCAGGTCTGAACATTGCTGCTGTTTTTCCAAAAACTGATTTTGGTTTTATCTGTAGACCAGATCTACAAATTACTTACATTTGATAAGAACCTTTTTTTTCTTTATCATCTTCCTCATTTACCAAAGTAGAATTAATTAGATAAAAATCAAGGAAATTAGATTTAAACTCCCTAAACCTCTGTTCAGCTTTGCGTTTACCTTGAGTGTATTTTGGTTGATGAGAATACATTTACTCAGGCTAGTGTGAGACCTTCAGGGTCAGCTTTCTGCAGAAAAGGGGAGGGTGGTGTGGGATTTGTGCAGCAGATCACCACGATGAGCAGAGTGTCTTCAGTGATAGTGAGTGGCTAACTCAAGCCACCTTTCCCTCTCAGGTGGATGGTGCTGAAGAACAAACCCACCAAGACAACCTGTGGGTGATGGAAGGGGAAAAAGGGAGAATGAGAGTATAAGAGCTAAAAAGAACAAGGCGAAATTTTGGAAGGATGGAGCAGAAGTGTAAAAGACCTGGAGGTGAAGAAAAATCAGGAGTGAGTGATATTGCTGGTTCCAAGAACACAGACAAAAGGAGCCTTGACTAGTAGAATATGAGAGGAAGGCCAGAAATATTAATCATGGTGACAGTTTGGATAATATTTTCAGATTATATCACTGCACTTTCTCACAGGCTGATTTCTTTCTACACTGTCTTTTCTTTTTCCTCCTCTCTTATTCTCAAATAAACTCAACTGCAAGAGCTGAGAATGAAAAGTCAGTGAGATGAAACTGGAAAAAACATGAAGTTACAGCCAATAAAAGTACAAATGAAAAACTATATGCCAGTACAGTATATATGATATCCTCAAAGAAGTTGTCCATTACTACAGAAAGATCAGCATCGGTAGAATAGTTTTCTGCACATTTATGTCAATTCTTTGTATTTTTTTTTCTCTTCTGCTGCTCACAAGAAATGAACCTCAGTAACTACAACTTTTGCTGTGAAAGGATTTTTAGGTAGTCATTCCTTGAAAAGGGAAAATAACACTGACAGAGAATGAATCTTAGTGATTGTGGTTCATGGCAGGACTGACTTCTCTTAACACTTCAAAGCTCCACAAAACTTTTAATGGGACTTTGCATTTTCCTGCTTCTTGAAGTATTCTTTATAGTGAAATGAAGACAAGATGATTATTCGTCACTGAGACTCCGAAGCCAAAGTGACCTTAGATCTATTTTTGTCTTCAACAGATCTTATCTGTTTATTTGATAAAGAATAGAGGTGACTGACATATAAAATCCAAAATATAGATTTCCCATATGGAAAAATCAAACATCCTTTAGTTCATTCTATCATTTATTTGTTCACTACTGCAGAGTAATCCACTGGATAGAAAGAATAAGTTATGATATTTGGAATTGTTTAAATTGTTATCCTTCACATAATCAAATGTTTTGTGCAGCATACTATTACTTTAAATACAACCATGCCAAGTACCAGCGAAATATTTTCATAAATGCATAGGAATATAAAAATGGCCAGATCACAGAGCCTAAAAAACAGCAAAAATTTCCAAATCATAATACTGATTAGAGATAGGCTTAATTCATTTAAATGCCATATGGAATTCAGCTCTACTAGTGTTAGTTATTTAAAGGTCGAAGCAAATCTTTGTGATCATAGCCTGGAGAATGTGCCCAAGTGAAAGACTTTCTTTTTAACTGCTCTTCTCCCTCATTAACTACACTGGGAAGAGTGAAACCTGCTCAGATTAAATGAATTGGTTGGTAGGTCAAAATGCTACATGATCTTAAGAAAAAAGAACATGTCAAATAGCTACCAGAAATCAG
>JAYRBT010000042.1:20944991-20955295 GCA_036023395.1 Myiotriccus ornatus | reverse complement strand
GGATCAGGGGTTGGACTTGATGATCTTGGAGGTCTTTTCCAACCCAATCTATTCTATGATTCTATGACTCTATGATTCCTCAGACTGTCATGTAGATATAATTTAGCACCTGCTGCATAATTCCATGTTATCTTCTACAGTAGGATGGGGAAGATGTTGAAACAGTTTAAGAGAAGACAAATTTTTTTTCTCAGCTAGAAACCTTCTAATTTCAATAAATGTGTATGTGGGAACACTCTGGACATAACTCTCACTTCTGGCTTGCACTTATCCCTTTGGTGATTTTTTTTCTTAGTACTTATCATTTGCTTAACTCGCGTATTTATAGAAAGCAATAAGTTGCCCTATCAGGCTTCAATTTGCCATGATTACTTAGATTCTTCTTGCAAAGTATAGAAATGCAGTTCTATGTTCTTTTTCTTTGTCTCTTGTTGTTCGACCTCATATTTTCTTTGGAAGGCCAGGTTGGATGGAGCATTGAGAAACCTGGTCTAATGGGAGCTGTCCCTGCCCATGGCAGGGGGTTTGGGACTAGGTAATTTTTCAGGTCCTTTTCAACCCAAGCCATTTTGTGATTCTATGGTTGTTTAATGTAGAGGATCAGACGAATTCTGCGTATTGTTGGCAAGTGTTTAGAAATGTCTTGTACAATGAGACAAATATCAGTACTTTTACTGTTCTAAAACATCATAGAGTCACTTTTACATTAATCACACCATATGGGCTACTGAATTAATTTTGAGTTAAAAACCGCATCATCTTTCTCTGCTGTTTCTACATAAAGAGGTCCTAATTTAATGTTGTTTTTCCTATGAGTACAGAACTGATACTGCTAGTTAATTTTACACTATTTTGTTACTTTATATTTTCTTATTTATATATTTCTTTAATCATGTCTTTTGCTGTGTATGATACATTAACCTTCGCTGTCTTGATGCTACTTTCAGTGCTGTGCCAGGGATGAATTTCATGAGCATGGACTGCAGTCTTTTACAGTCACAAGTGTAAACAATGGCTCCTGGTGAACTTCACTTGTTACCTCTTTCCCCCCAAATATCACTCCCTTCATTGCTACCCATTTTCATTTATCTTTTGTGCCATTCTCTTCCCAGGCGTGACAGGACTCTGAGTCATCTACAGCTTTAAATCAGATAGGTAAGAACTTCTTGTTGCAAACTGCCCTAAAATTTTGAACTAAAAAAAAAATTCAGCTTTAATTAGAATATGAATAATTAACTTCCAAAAGAGAAAGTGCAATGTACATAGGAAGGAGAGAGTAGTAATAAAGTGCCAGCTGATATTTTCCTGGTGCCCACTTGGCCCCTGGGGAAAGCCTGTGCCTTCTGTATTTACCCTCACTTAGTTCAATGACTTCTGAGTTGTTGCAAATTTCCTGGTCATCTGTGGTTGACTGGAAACTCCTTCTGTCCCCTCTGAGACGTGCCTGTCCTCTCCTGTCCTTACAGGATCTCTGCTTGAGCTCCAGGTCCCAGCCCTGTCTGTTGTCTCTTTCCTTCCTTGGCCCATCACTCACAGCAGTCTCTCAAAGCTGCTGACTTCAGGCATATTTGTTTGCCTCCAAGAGAAGGGACAAGCCTCTGCTCTTCCCAGGTGTTGTGCCTCTCCTACTCACTCTTTTAAAAAAGACTGTAACATAAATGAAGAAAAACTTTTAAATCACATACCGGTTAGAATTTTTTCCTTAAGGTTCCTTTATCAATTTCTACATTTGCCAGCTTAACTAATATTTGTATATTTACAGCAGAACATTAAATATTTACTAAAATCCAGATAAATGAGATATACTTCATTTAGTTTGGCCAAAGACCATCAAAGAAAACTTCCAGGTCAGTCTGTCAGGAAGGTTCCTTAGCAAACTATGTTACATTTCATCTCAGCTACCTCTAAGTTTTCAGTTATCCCTTCCTTCCAAGTCTGTTTTCCAGCTTGTTATATTAGAATTTAGACTGAAATTGTTCACATCATTCTCCTAAATATGGATACTTCATTTGCTATCTTCAATTATGCAGAAGGACTTGCTAAAATACTTGCTGTGGGGTTTACAAATTCAGTACCAATTCTGAGAAAATTATCTCACAACCTGCCCTATGTTCTGTAAGCTTTTTCTCCTATGCCTTTGTGACAATTTCTAGTTTTACATATACATTCTCATTATCTGGTTTCATTTTTCATTAGTTTTCTATGTCGTCAGTCTTGAAAACTAACCAGAGTATATTTAGCTTTGGACTACACCAACATTGTATCTCATTTTACCTCTTTAGTATTCTCATGTCCCTGTTCTATAATAATTTATTTATGTGGTTGGACAAATTTTGTCTCTGCTCTCTTTCAGGAAGCTGAATTCAGCTTGTTTTTTTGTTTGGTTTTTTTTTGGTTTTTTTGGTCATTACCATAGTAAACTTTGCCTGATTTGACATCCAGCGTATAGATATCTGTGTTCTTTTTCCATTCTGTTCTTATTCTTAATATCCTTCCTATTCTCAGACTTCTTTTCCCTAAATATTCCAGTGGGTCGGATAGCTCTTTGTCCAAGGTTTTCATTCATTGAGGAATACAGATTCTGGATTATGTTAGCTCCTTTGATAGGAAGAAAGTACATTTTCAAGGTTTTCTGTGTACCTTCATCTGTCAATTTTACTACCAATTTTCTTTAATTTTCAGCACTTAGTTATACAAAACAGTCTTAGCTGTAGACTTATATTTTTATTTTTTGAGTTTTCTTGAACTGAAATGATCTATTACTTCACAATCCAAGATTGTTTTCTATGAGTTTCCAAATTGTCTCATTTCTTGATAAAATCAAGTTTAAACAGCATCCTTTTTCTTATTTCAGTGACTATGTAATGAAGAAATCTTACAACTATCACACCCAAGAAAATGTTTTCCAAGCCGTTTCTACTAACACCTGCTGTGGAACATTTCTGGGTAATAATTCCCTCTCTAATAACATTAAAGATTTCCTATCCATATCAAAAACACACCAAGAGATTCTCTGCCAGCCTGCTGGCATTAGTCCAGGGGAAGCTGTTTTACCATCTTTGTTTTATGTCCTTGTAAAAAATATGCTGTAGGAGATAAAATGTGAAATAATTTTATTCCCACTTAAGAAATTTTGCCTAAGTGGAATTTATCATTTGTTTTTGGGACACTATGTGGAGCTTTGACTAACTCTGGACTCTACATCCCCAGGCAAAATTATTAATTTTACATACATCTTAGGTATTTCATGTCTGAAATAGGCTGCTACAGTAGGAGCAGAGAATGCATCCTGCATCTCAAAAATAAAGATGGCAAATACCTGTTTTCTTTCACAGTACTGCAGCAACATGCCAACTTGAGGCTCAAGGCAGTGATGATGAATAACAATATTGAGGGATACCAAATAACACTGGGTCAGGCAAATTTTAAAATTTTAGTAGGTGTTTGTGTAAAGAATAGAGGCAGAAATTTCCTTTGCATTTTAGTAAACCAAGAAGAATTCTGTATGTGACTGTTTCTCTTTAATGAGTGGGAAGACCAGAACACATTTGGGAATGAGGGAGAGAGAAAACAAATATAAATAATATTGAACTTGATATTGCTGATTGCATAGTATTAAGCCCTAACAGTGTGTGATGCATTATTTGTCTCTCATCTAATTAAAATGAATCAAAACAAAAAAACAGTTTCTTAGTCATCCAAAACCACTCATTTTACACCCAATTAATCTCATTTGGAGTGGAGTTTTGCCATTATTTTTTCTTATGATGTAGTTACGCCAGAAGTTTAAGTTGATCTAAGTTCACAGTACTAAACAGAGCCGATCCCTGCCCATATCTGCTAAAACCCAGCCACACAGTCTCATCTCTTACCTGATGGCCTCATTAGTGCCCATACATTCTGGGAGGACCTTATCCAACTGAAATATCACTCAGTAAGTTATGATTAATTCTCAAGTCCGTGACTGAGTACCCACTTGCATACTAGAGCCTGCAACTCCCATCTGGCACCTCAGAAAAGGTGTGGATTACCTTAATTTGGTTTAGCAAAGGATTTTTCAGAAAATAATTGCACCTCTGCTATAGATTAATGTCTAGCCATTTGGTCCAATCTAATATGCTATAAACATTCATATAGTTCATTTTGAAGGTTACATTTGCCTAACTGTGATTATGCTGCTTCTCTACCACCCAAATTTGTGAGAACACAGATTGTGTAAATACTATAACATTTGAGATGCATGAAGATATTTCTAGGCATTGGTTAAAAAAAGAAAGAATCAAACAAAAAACCAAGCCCACAATTGAAACATTTAGAAAAGACGCTCTGGGTTGCTTTTATCTTCATAATATCTTAGGCCATCTAAATGCAGGTTCATAATCCAAAATAATCTGAGGTGTATAACGATCACTTCCTGCTAAAATATGTTTTGCAAGATTTATATATATACTCTGCATCAAGAACAAAATCAAGTAAAAATATATGGACAGGACTAGGTAAGGATTTTTTTTTTTTTTTTTTTCCCAAAGGAGATTGCAGGCAGAAATTTGTTTTCTGATCTTTTAGAGAGAACTGCAAATTTAGGATATGTTTCTGGAAATGCTACTGGCTCCTACAAGAGGTCAATCTTCTCCTTGATCTCTTCGGGTTTTTTCCATATCAGTTTTTTTCTCTGTTTGTTAGATTCTGGGAAGAAGAATGTCTTCAGAGGCAGGGACAGTTTTCTTTCTTGGCTGTTTCTCTTTGAAAAAGTTTTCTTGCAGCAAAGGAAAAAAGAGATTTAGGAATCAGACATTCCAATATAAAGGACAGAATAAGTCTAGATCTTATATGATCTGTCTTTACTTTTTTTTTGGTACTGAAATATTTCACATTGGGATAGTTTGTTGCTTGTCATAGTTCTGCCACCTTGAAGCAAAGTTATTCTCTACTGGTGGTGTTTGCTCTCTGTTTAAATTCTAGGTGAAGGGAAAGCTCTTGCCACTTCTAAAGAAGGTTGCCCCCACTGCTCATAACAACTGAGGGCACCTATATGTAAGGAAAGACTTTCCTGCAATGCATATAATATGCATAGTTTTTGTATGAACAGCATTTGTGCTTGAATGACTTCCTGCCTATCCCTTACTTTAAGTGACCTTGTGAAGCATTTTCACTTCCTAAGAAGCTTTACAAACTCTCTGTCAAGCAGCACAGTCAGCACCGACACAGCACGGAGAGCTGTTACAACTGTGCGTGTAGGTGTTGCCTGGGATTTGTGCAGTAAAGGTGTGTGGCCACTTCTACACAGTGCCCACCGCTCCTCAGCAACTTGTTTTGTAAATAGTCACCAAATGAGCTTTCTCTTCCTGCTCTCTGCATTTCTTTAGGTGAATGAAGCTGGCACAAATAGTTTCTTTTTGACTATGCTTTTGAAAGGAGGTGTCATAAGTATTTGATTTAGGGCAGTATACATGTGAGTAAATGTTATTTTCATGAACGCCTCGGGACAGTGTAGCACACAAATTGAGTGGAGATGCCCTAGTTTGGGTGGGATGTCCTCAGTGCTGTGAGAATTGTGACAGAACTGAGCAAGACATTCTAGTTTTGAGCTGTTTTCAGTTCACTTTGGATATGAGAAGTTTACTATTTTAAATTTCTTTCCGTTTAATACATTGGGAAATTTTTTACACCTGCATAAAGACCTCTTTGTTGTCCTGGAATTGCTGGTGCTTGAAATACAGGGAGGGATGTGCCTTCCTGTTGCTGCAAAAGAATGGACAGACTTTATTATAGGAATCTGAGGGATTTCAGAGTTAATTACTATCAAGAATGTACACAGATCAATAAAGAAGTCTTTTTGTTAGAGCCATCTTTTTTTTTTCACCTGCATGAGTGAGCCAGAAGTCTGCATTTTCTTATTGGTATCCTGGCTGATGCAGTCACCACTAAATTATAACACCTGAGACTCTGTGAGGTGTTCATGCCTTGACCATTTGTCATTTTGAGAACATTTTCTGTTTGGTGGGGCTGGAGGTTCCCTCTGTCTGACCCTACAAACAACAAAGGGATGTGGAAAGAAATGAACTAAAGATTTACTGTTGCTCTTGCAAGTCAAAACTCCAGTGGAAAATAATGCAGAAGGGGTAGCTGGAGCTGTCTGATAACTCAAACAGATTAATGGGGAGACAGAAGCCAATGAATGGAATCTCTTGGTTTGCGGGTGGTGAGGAGCAGGGCCAGGACAGCATGCAATGGCACACAGTATGGCAAGAGGAAGAAGATAAAGAATATTAGTATAGAAGCTTACCTCTGTATTTGCCTGTGTTTTGGAAGCACTGTCTTCAGTTAAGCCCACACACACACACACGCAAACACTGTAGAGAGAAAAGCTGATTAATTGGAAAAAGGGGAGAAAACAAACAGTTGCCAGTCTTAAATTTGCTAGTCACTGCATTCCCCCTTCTTTCCTGGATGAAGGTCAGGTGAAAGTTATTCTCTAGGCATAAGGGAAGGTGCAAAACTGCAGGCTGCCAAGATTCACATGTGGTGTCATCCTGAGTATATATAGATGCTCAGAGGAGGCAAGACCCCAGGTCTCCTCTGTTAAATTTCAAGAACTCAGCTCTATTCCACCTCCTTCATTGCAACCAGAATCAGAAAGTAGACAACCCTGAGGGTAAGATTTATGTCAAAGACTCTCTAGGGGATCTAAAGTAGATTAACAATTTAAAGAGAGAAAGATACAGAGATGAGTTGTGTGAACAATGCCTGACTGGCTTATTGACCCCTGCTGCAGTGCTACCACTGGGTTGACAAGGAACAATCCCATAATTTTTGTACCTAGGAAAGAGGAATGCTGTAAAGCATTTAAGCAGGTAGTCCAAAAAGGCCATAGGTGTTGTGGTCCTGAACTTAGAGTTGAAGGAGAGATTTTGATGTTTGAGAGGATGATTCACATATACTTCCCTGAGTAAGCAATACGTAAAAGGGTATGTTCATGAAGAAGCTGGCTACCAACCATGAAATTCTCAACACCTCCCCTTGCTAAGGTCTGCTAGAAATAATTACTATCTAATATCAAGGACACTCCAGAGGTGACACCAGAATGAGAAAGACACTGAAATTTGCTTTCCCTATTCCTTTTTTGTACCATGAAATCATTATGTCCAAAGATGTGCCTGCACCTCTGGCCTGACTGTGAAGAAGACGGTAGCCATGACTCCACTCTGTGCTAAGACCAAGATTGCCTGCAGGTCTTTCAAAAATTGGAGTGGAATATGGCATGGAGGGAAGTCAGGTGGAAGGCCTTGGATTTTACCTTCTCACCCTGAAGCAGATGCTTGGCTGCCCAGCTATGCCCATGCTGACATACTTGTAATTCTGCAGAGCCGAACACTACGGAAAACCAAAGTGTATCTCAGTCACCGTAGGCTTCCTTCAGAACTACAGGAAAGAGTCATTCGCAGGCAGTAACGAATCCAAACTATTTTGTACTTCTCCTTTAGGTGCAGAATTCCCATGTGAGGCATTTGTTTTTTTTCTGAATAAGGCTTCTGGACTATCATTCTGGATGGTGTTCTTGAGAACTTGAGACTAGAGATGCCCTGGAAAAAAGCACGACCAATTTTTATCTGAATAACTCTAGGGATGAAACAGAACATTTTGCCAGAAAGGCATCCTTGTAATCTAAATACTCCAGGCTTTTAAAAAAAGGATATATTTAAAAGAAAATGTATTTTTAATTTTTAAGAAGATTTTTATTCCAAATTAAACTATTCTGAACTAAAATTCAATAAGGTGCTGATGAAAACATAAAGGTGATTTTCCATATGTTTTTCACCCAGGAAATGACTCTACTTTCCAAACTCCCCTTCATGGGATAGATTTTATTCTTATCTACATCCACCCAGATCTGCTGGTTCATTACTACGGGCATAGCTGGAGACATAGTTTAGCCTTCAGATTTAGAGTTAAGTCAGAGTCAGTTTCAAAGACGTGGTCAAAATCTCCCTTCAGTTACCTTCACACAAGTCTCCCCCTGCACAGAATAAATGATTTTTATTGCTTTGTGGGTTTTGCCAAGCCCAAAGCATTATTGTGCTGTGGGTTTTATGCTTTGAAACAGGTTACAGGATAAGAAATCATAAATATTCATTTTTTGAGCAACATCTTCTGAACAGCTTCCTCACTGCCTTTGTCTGGGGTATGCCCATAATCGCGTGCTGTCAGGCTCCCTCCCCTTTGCCCTTCTCGCTCAGTTGGGACAGGAAATAAGGTAAAGTAATGAAGTAGAGAATTTTAAATATTGATTTCTGTGCATGGGCTGCAGATTGTGGTATTGTTCTCAAGAAAAAAAAATCTCTAAAAGAGGCATTTTCAACTGATGAAGTGTCACAGATAAACTATGGAAAAAAGTTGCTTGCCACGGGTTCCTAGACCAAGGAATATGCTGAAACACACCTTGGCACACTGATGGGAAAAACACAGAATACAAAATTGCTTTGCACTAAAAGACTTTTCTCAGGAAGAATTTAAAGGTTTTTCTAATAGAATTAAACAATTAACCTCTATCCATGCTTTGTATTCAAATATGGATGGAACAGTCTGAAGGACAGGAAATGGTATTTGAACACACAGAGAAATCTCTCATTGATCTTCTAACCTTTTGGGGATATTTATCATACATAAACTCAGAGAAAGTTGCTTTTGAAAGGGAATTGAAAACTCTTGGCTATAATGAAAGGCTTTTTAAACTGCTTTGCTGAAGCCCCCCTTCTCCTGGTTAGTTGAGGGTTAACTGTCCATCAGTCACGCTCAAAAGGAGGGCTGCAAGGCACATATACCATTTACAACACATGAAAACATCCCTGTGAAATACTGCATAGAAAATGGAAGCCCCACCACAGCAGTCCTGTCTGCTGTTTGCAACATTTTTGTTTGCTGTGGTCTGGACCGTTTAAAGCATTTTGCCTAGCTGTGCCCTGCCTTAGTCTCTGTCTAACTGACCAGATAGGAGATGGTCGCTATTGAGCAGCTGGAGAGCTACAGAAAGAAAAGAGAAAAAGCAGGAACTATTGCAAATCGCAGAAATAGCTAAAGTTTCTTTAAAATCAGAGAACTTGAGGGAATTTTTCCCTGAACTTTGAAATGTGACTTTTGCTGTATCACAGGTAGAAAGGGAAACCCAGAGGCCTGTGCAGAATTAGATGGAATTGCCTTCAAAAGAGAGGAGTGCATAAAGTTACTTCTTCTTCCTCTTGATATGCTGTGATCTATGGGCAGATTTTCTTTGTCTTTTTCAGCTTTTGTAAATTCATACTGACCTTCAAATCTTTCCTTTTTCTTTTGAGCTTAGAAAATATCTCCTAACACTGTCTTCTCCCAGACAGCTCATACATGATTATAATCCTGACAAGTCACATTTAGTTCATCTCTAAGAGTGTTCTCTCTGCCTCTGTCTCTCTGTGCTCCTCATTTATTTCCCAGGAACTTTGTAATTTAAAACTGTATTAACAAAAACCCCAAACATATTTCAACTATGAGAGCACTCTTGACTTGACTGATGTGGGTTCAGACCTCATAGCAAAACAAGTATCTTCTGAACTCACTTTTTTATCATTTGAAGTTTCACATAGTTCTTTGAAGTCTCCAAAGACAACTCGCATAGTAGCATACTCCATGGCTATGTCTCACGTCAATGAAATGTATGAAGTGTCCATTTCAAAGAATTTATCAATTTCTAAGAACCCGTACTGAGTCACAATGACTATTGTTCTAAATGAATCAACACTTCAATAAATGGTAAAGCAGTAATAGAGAATCCTTGTGTCTATCAGAGATAATACAGACTAACGCATTTGCTGCATAGATTGTAACACTGTTACAACAAAGTGTGAAACCACATAGTGGTAAGAATGGTCCTTAGGAGAGCAGTCTCCTTGGATTCAGTGCAATGATTCACATGAGGAGGAGTTTGCAGGAGAAGGCAGCTGCTAGAATTATTGCTAGATACATATTCCTGAGTATTTTTTCTGTTAGCTCTGCATGCAAAATCACATTGCAGATGCACTGTAAACTGACTATAGAGACTAGAAATACATAGAATAGAAATACATATTTAATGTAGAGAGTGACAGTATGTTACTGCTTCAGGTTTCCTTTTGTTTGGTATGCTAATGGAATGCATGAGCTGTCTGAAGTTGTTAGCAGTGGTTGGTATACAGTCCTCACTCCTTAGGTGTTGTCGTCCGGTCGGAGCGGGAGGACGACACGGTGATCAGGGATACCAGCCCCCTTTATTACAACAGTGCTCTACTTATATACAC
>JAYRBT010000042.1:20907766-20944891 GCA_036023395.1 Myiotriccus ornatus | reverse complement strand
CCTCTGCCAGGTGTAAAGTTCCATCTTCAGTATCCTAGCTTACAGAGAGCCCAGGGCCAGCTGGGCTCCCCCACACTTAGGCATAATTGTATGAACCCTAAATGAGAAACTGAGTCTAGGTATATGGACTCACAGCATTGCCTAGTTTAATTTGGCAACTGTATAATAGCATTTTTGTCTTAGGAAGTAGTGATAAGTCGAGGAGGGTCTCAATCTGCAGTGCTTCGCTGTTAAAACTTTGCTCTGAAGAGACGTTCCCTGTGTTTGTTTGTTTTTGTTGTTGTTTTAAATTACAGTGAGTGCATGTTAATGAAGCCCTGCTGTTTGTGCTTTCCAGTCTGTTATCAAAAGCAAATGCCAGCAACAATGCTACGCTCTGGAAAAGTTTCAAAAGTTAATGCTTTCATTTGGCGACAGTTTTTTACAGGCTTAGCATGACTAGTCTTCCCCACCTGCTGGCTGAACTCACAGAATTTTAACTTCCTGTAAAGCTTGTTTTATGCTACTACAGACATTGACACTTTCTTTACAGCACACCTACGTAATTTGCCCTGCATTGCCTATGGACTACATATTCTCTTATTATCCTATCCTGTGTCTTTATCTCTCTGTAGCCTTGACGTTTGCATGGTTTCAGAGTAATACACTGACCAATTTCTCATTTCACTACACCTAGGATCTCCTTTTTCCTCTAAAAGTAGTAATAATAATAATAAAGCAATGATGATATTATTTATAAGTGACTATTTATAACTAATTACTTCATCAAGTGAATGACATCTTAAAAATCCTTCACAATAATTTTTGAGAAGGAAACAAAACACTAATATGTCTTCCAAAATGTCTAGAAAAATTAAATATGAAAGTAGTTGCTCCCAGGGCTGAGACGAATTAACAAAAAAGATTGCACATCAGAATCAGCAATTAATAAACTGCTCTAATCATTAAGAAACACTTATATGCATGTAAGGTTGTGTCAGATCATTGTAGAGGTGCAGTAAAAATAAGTTAATGATGTTGTGGTTTTGCACAAAGCTTATTTCAAAGGATTTGGGTTTTATTAAGAGTCTTTATCTAGACTGATTCAAGTATTGAAGTTCAAATTCAAAGCCATACTAACATTTGGATGTAAAAAATGTGCAATTTATGCTTTTCAGATTTTAGTTTCACATTGATCATTGTTAACTTAAATAGTAAAATCTCTTTCTTCCTTAAATAATTGTTACCCTACTGCTATGAATATGATGGGGAAAGTAAAAAAAAAAAAAAAAGTCATTAGAAAAAGACCATGTAGTTCCACCCTCTGCATTACGGTTATCATTAAAGATGAGGCACTGCTCCAGCACTGCTAAATTACATACATGGTGACAAAATAAATGGGTTCCTATCTAGCAAAAATTAGCAGAAAAAGTCATAGTAAACTGGTTTCCATATGGAAGGTTATCTTGGTAGTGGTTATTCTCTGCTGTTTTGTGCCAGTTTGGTGCATAAGGTCTCCTCTACTGCATTCTTCATTCTGTTTTTGCTGTGTGAATTTGCAGCACATCAATACTGATTTAAGAAAAAGACCCTGAATTTTTTGTCAATGAAGCTTCTGGTGTGCATCAAATGAGTGTAGATAGTGTCAAACCTTTGACTCTGGGAAGTCTTACAGACAGGCAAGAAAGCATTACCTGATACTTTTAAAATAAATCCCTCTGATACTTATTTTTATACTGATGATCCTTACGTTGAAGGCAAATCGAGGTCACTCAGCATGAAAAATGGACATAAATGGGTAGCAGAGTTATAATGGCTGCTACTGTTATTGTTTCTATTTTTCTGTATCCTGGATGAAAAAGTTGGAATTCATCTCAACAAGATATAGGCAGTATATCTTTCAGTGGCTAAGCTAGTTATGAAAAACTTCCTGTATATACCTTTTCTACACTGAGAAAGGAAAAGACATTTTATGGTGAAATTTAGCTCCTCAAAAGTAGATGTTCTACTTAGGCCAGTTTAGGTCAGATAATTCACATAAAAGGTGTCTATTTCTAAACTACACTGGTTATGAAAAGGAAGGCATCTTGATCCCTGGCATCTGAGAGGTGTGTTGTCAAGAGACCACAGGTTTAATGGAGCCACATCAGCTACTGGATAGAAAGCACCTACAGCATCAGTTCAGACACTTGAAGGGAATATTGAATCAATATAAATCACACAGAGAGCTCTTACAATCTCAGCAGAAGCTTCTTTGCCTTTTAGCACGGTTTTATTAACAGAATAAAAAGCTTTGGCTTAATCAGTCATTCTCTTCCCCGGCAAAAGAGTTCACCAGTGTAACCAGAGGTGGCTTATATGCAAGTAAGGCAGCATAAATGTCTTGGTAAACTCAACAGAACATGCAAGACCATGGTGTTTTTCACCAGTGCAACCTTTTACCAATGCTACTGTAGGGTGATGGTGTCTTCCAAAAAATGGGGGAAGACCAGAGCAGTAGAGGGTTTCAAACTTATTTAAGAGGGATTTCTGTGTCTTTATGCCATCCTGTGTTGTAAAAGGACATGAAAAACTACGGATGTGTTGTGACCACTACAAACATGTTTCAAATCTTTTGCGAATCAGATATCAAAGCAACAGAAATCTGTGCTCAAAATGATTATTTTGCCATGGCTGGCTTCTCTGCTGGCTGCCTTGTCCAACCCTAACACAAGTTGACTATGTCCTATCCAGTCCTGTGCTGTGTGGTTACACCTTGTTTGTGACAGGTTAACTGAAAGTATTGAGTTGCATTTAAGGACAGTGGAACATTCTATGCCTTTGATCATATAAAAAATTAATTCACATTGTTGATACATATTAAGTTTAGTTGGTGTGAATTTTACCAAGACATTTGTCCCCAGTAACACACTTTATCAAAGTATGAATTCTCCAAAGAAATTCTAGTGGGTTTTTTTTCTCAGCAAGATGTTTTTACATCAGTGAAAGCTTTAACAAGTCACTTTTGTCAGTACAAACCTAGTAATAAAACTGCTTTGAAGCAAAGAGCCATCCCTGCATAATGAATATTCTTAACTACTGTCACCACTGTTTTAACTTCAAATTTGCCTGAAATTCATTAATGGCAGAACAAATGTATGATGAGTATAAAGCAGAATTTAAGGTACTTATTATGGTCCAGGAAAGCTCTCATATTGCAAAGTAGGACTTCTTTGTCCATGTTTTTGAACAAGTAGTAATGTTTTCCTGGCCCAATCAGCAGCAGAAAATGTTGCTTGAAGTAAGATGTGTGTCTTGTTCTTCAGTGGAACATTTTGTAATGTATAAGGCCCAGAGGAATGGAGACGCCTCAAATCCTAAGTCACTGAAGAATATTTCTAATGAAGAAGCTATGTAATGCAGTGAAGTAAAAGCCAGCTTTTTATTTGGATGAAGCTACTTTCTGCTATTCAGTGTCAAGTAATTATATGAGGTATCTCAATATTATTTTCTGATGCCTTTTTTTCTCCACATTTTAATCTTGTAGACAAGTCCTAATTTATTATTAGGAACATTTTGTAAAGCAGGTGGATAACTAGCTCAAAAACTGCAGATGAGAATATTATCATTAACACTGACTTTTTATATTTAAATAAGCATTTGTGTCAGTGTGTACATTTTGTTTCTCATGTTTACCACAAGCTAATGAGGGAATTGCATCCTCTGTGCTTGGTAGAGGTCACTGATTTGCAGGCAATGCTGACTTACTGTAAACTTTAAAACCATAGACACAAGTAAATTCAGTTTTTCTAAATGGTAACTGCAGTGGTTATCATTCACTTTGGTTTACCTCAGACATAATTTGAGGCCCAGATGTTGTTTGAGTTCCACTTCTCCCTTTGAACACAACATGGAAAGTAATAATGGTAGTTTTCAAGGTGTTCGTATCACTTTCTTTCCAAATGCAGTTTTTGCTTTCCTGAGTTTCAGCACTGAAACTCTGTTATGAAGGCCAGAGAGTTTAATTATTCAGTTCCAATGTACCAAACTTCAACCTCAAACTCTGTCACACTAATGCCATTCCAGAAGAACAATAATTTCTATCTGTAAAGGTTCATATAACTTTGGAATGGTACAGAAGTCCATCCATGTATTTATGTTGTGGTTGGGTAACAAGCTCTAGGTTTGTCCTGAAGGCAGTCTGGAGTCCAATGGACTCTAGCTAGTCCTCCTTCTGCTGGATCCTTCCTGTGAAAAGTGCACACTACTTCTGTGACAGGAGGTACAGAAGAAGAGAAAGACTTCTTGTCCTATTTGTGTTGAACTTGTTCCTGAGACTTCCAGCAGCAAATAGAGACATGTATGAGCACATAAACTTAGAAGAAAACCCTGCTTAAAGATGAGAGTCCTCTAGGGTAGGAGAGAGCAAATGAACCACATTTGGCAAATGACTATCCTCTAGTAAATGCATTGCATAGAGGCACTTAGCTGGCATACAGCAACGAGTGCAGGGCAAAGAAAAACCTAGAGTGGTGGAGATATTTATCACTGGCTTTTGGGATGAAGGTTTCTGTGAAGTCTCCACAGTCCTGACATTTATATTATGGTTTCAAAGTGGTTGTTAAGATAAACAAATTATTCGTTTTTTAAGATATCCTCAATAAACTGCCTTATTTTTCTCCCATTGTATGCTATTAAATCTTGTTCTATTTTTTTTTTTTTTGGTTTAGCTGAGGTTGTGTTCTGCCAGGTCTTTGAATATGAGTCCTCTCAGTCCTCCCTTCTCTGAGACCAGACGTTCTTAATGATGTTTAACACCTTTATATCAGGAAGCTATTCAAAAACCTCACAGCAGCATGCTTCATTTTCTTTTATTTTCAGTACATCTCAGATTCCCTTTCAGATTTCAGAGCAGTTCAGAATTATCTCTCTTGTTTCTTTTCTACCTTATGAAAGGAACACAGAATTAAAAGTGGACTCAGAATAATCCTATTACTTAAGTGAATGCAAATTGTAAAAACTGCATTTATATGCTGCTTCTCCAGCAGCTTTTATGTCTAAAATACAGAAGACAATAGGATCAGTAGAATGCTCATAAATATCTAAATGCTTATAGTGATTTGAAAAATCTTTAGCTAGAAAATTCTCATAGCTGTCATTTGGGACCCTTTCCATATCACTTTTAAACCACAAGCTTCATTTTGAACTGAGGCCTAACTTCCCACTACCTGGATTTTTCTGATTAATAGCAGGATAAAGTTCAGATTGGAGAAAACAGTGATTGTCTTTGGGCACCCAAAGTTGGATGAGGTTGAGGTAACCTCAGAGTAAAAACACTTATGGTGATAATCAGGTGATGAATATGAGAAAAAGGAGATAAAACTGAGGGTTATAAAAAGACAAAGGAGTTAGTTAGCCCAGAGGAAGAGAGAAAAAGCAGAAACACAGCTGATGCAGGGTGGGGTGGGGACACGGCAAGCCTCTATGCTCTTGAAAACAAATGTGCTGCAAAGAAAGAAAATCTTCCAAACACAAAGCTGTGAATATTTCTACCTCTATTCCCTTTGACTAGGTTTAAAGCAGTCTGTGTAGACACTTACTTGCTGTATGTAATTCTTGATATATCGTGTCATTCCTGCATAATTCACTCCACACAGTTCTCAAAATAAATGTTCATTTGTGTCAGAACTTTTGAAGTGCTTATATGTCCTTTTACTTCAGCTACTTTTGTTCCTAAACCATTGCAAGTCAGTCTATCTGGAAGGCAGCATTTTCAGAAGCGGGGTTGTTTGAACAGCAAGAGAGCTGGATGTGATCACTATGGTCTTGTGGTTCCTGCTGTCTTAGCGGAAAAAGCAAATAATGTATTGACTCTTATTTCCTGTGCAGAACTTGAAGATGCCAGATCCCAGACAAACAAGAGATGACAGAGTTCAAGAGGTGTTTGGACAATACTCTCAGGCACATGATGTGACTCTTGGGGATGGTCCTGTGCAGGGCCAGGAGCTGGACTTGATGATTTTTGCAGGTCCCTTCCAACTTGGCATATTCTGTGATTTTGTGAATACAACTTCATGCTGGGCAACAGCAGAACAACTTTCTAATTGATGTTGTAGATAAAATAATTAGACCAATTCATACAGGAAAAACACACATCAGAAAAAATTACACATTTTGACTCAGAAATTTCCTAAGTCATAAATCACTGGACAAGGGGAAAATCCACAGAAGAGGAGTTACATTATTTTTTTAGTGTTCCTGTATTCCTCTTCTGGCATCAACTGTTACCACCAGGGAGATGAGGTAGGCTGTTGAGCTATATGGTACAGCTCTTTTCATGTACTGGTGTGCATAAGAATACTGTCTTGCCTTTGGGTGAAGTCACAGCTTCTGTTGAATTGGGAACTCAATAGGAAATGTCAGTAATCCTGACATTTTGAGACAAGCACCAGTTCCCATTTCACATGTCCCAGTGGGAGTTAAAAACTTTAGATTTCCTACAAATATTTTCTTTCTGATTTTGGAAGGAAAAATGCCCTTCAGCAATAACCCTTTAAATATTTCCATCCTTTCCCTGTGAAAGAATATTTTGTATTCTTCATTTTCATTGCCTCAGTGTTGCTTCAGATCAACTGCATACCAAAGTAGGTATTTTTATTGTGCTAAGGCAGCTGGTGGCCTAGCCAGTCTTGTATACTGGCTCTCATTGCTCTGTGTCACAGAGGAATTTGAAAGAATCCCATCAGCAGGCACTGACAGAAGTACATACTTTGGAAAAGAATCTATCTAGCTTCTCCTCTTTCTTATAAATAAGGCCATCCTTGAAAGAAGAGGATTTAAGCCTCCTTCGAAATATTTAGATATAGTTTATAACTTTGGTATTGTTAGCTGTGCATCTTTGTTAACTGTATACTCAGACCAGCTTTCAGATTTTACTAAGAGCTTAACTTTCTCTTGTTTTCTCTTCACTTCTTGTCTCTTTTAATCTCTTCTGGAATGTTTACTTCCTTTGAATGTCAATATCTATGTCTTTTTTTTTCATTCTTATTTGCTTTATCTTTCCTAAGAAAGTGCTTGCATGAAAAAAATAGAGATAACTGATATTAGAAATGATGCTTAAGGGAAATTTTCCAAATGAGGAAGTATAGTACCAATTTAAAGTGTCCCCAAGTAAAGAACCGTGGGGATAGTTGGAAGCAGGCAATATTATTCAAGCAAAAGGCAGTTCACAGCATCTGTGGAATTATTATTTAAAACATATGTGACTTTATTCAATACTTATAATAAAGGGTCTACATTATACATATATTTTATCTGTTAAACGGAAAAGAAAAATTTATTTAAATTTTTCATAATTATTTCTAAGATTAAATACCTTTCTCGTACACTGGAATTTTTTCTGTATTAACTAAACAGAGATCAGTCTTCTGAACAGGCTCTGTGTCAGATACATTTCTGAATAGTGATGTCGTTCCATACGATGTGTAACTCACATTAGAATTCATAAGTATTATCCATGCAAATACTCATTGCAGGGGAAAGATACATACTGCTCCTATTTTTCTTTTCTGAAAAAAAAAGCATAGAAGGAAAGGAACTAGAAAAGCTTATTCATTGGTCAATGCTGCTACATTTCATAGTATAAATGCTAGAGGGGCATATAAGGGAGGTAATAAATTTATTCAAAGTCCTGAAGCATAAAAAGGGAGGAAATTGAGCACAGAGATTGATTTATTCAGAAAAAGGATCAAAGTTAAACCTTATTAACTTAATAATACTCTTGCTCAGAATGCTCTCAAGAAACAGAAAGATCCAGGACTATATAGACATAGGATTCATTCTCTAAGACGATAAAGACCAAGGAAGAAGAGAAAATGTTCAGAATGAACCCAAAAGAAAAAAAAACTGTTGATGAGTTTATATATGATCAAAGCATGTGCTCAGAAGGACAGAAAAATGCCTTCTCTCAAGGGAGAACTCACTCATGTGTCTCAATGCCGTCAACCATCCTAAACCATCCTAAACATAGAAGCCATTTAATTATGCATATGAATAATATAATCTTCCAGTTGGGTGCTTATGTTTTAAAATCAAAATCTGAGTTGAGGTATGTATTGACTGTGACATAGAAATCATTCTACTCCATGCAGCACCATCATCGACTCTTCTAAATATAGCAAATATAGATTTTATTATGTAAAGGAATAACATTTCCTAGCTGGGTGCTTATGTCTTAGAAGTGAAATCTGCATTTTCATGTTTGAAGGCTGGCAGCTGCAGAGGCTCTAGGAACTCAGGCTCACACCCTTGATACCGAGGCTTTGCACTAAATACTAGTACTGACAAGCTTTCGTGTTTGTGCTCTATCTCTAATGCTGTCAATTCAATCAGCTGCCGTGGCAAAGCAGCAGTGGCAGGCTGCTGCAAAGCTTCTTTAAAGCCACTACAGATTCCTGGGATGCAGGTGTGGGGGTGGTAGGAAAATGCTGTGTGCATGTCTATATCTATATCTGTATACATGGAGTACATAGTGAAGAATTTTGAAAGAAGCCTGCTGAACAGCTGGTGTGAACTGTTTGTGTGAGCTTCTTCTACAGAATTGATGCAGCTCAAATTTTGCAAGGAAAGGAGCTTCATGAGTCAACACATAATTCTGTCTGCCATTTGGAGCTGAAATAAGCATGGTACCAAGGATATTTGCAGTTCTGGTGGTTCAGAATTTGAAAATGCCAGGAGAAACTATTTCTTGTTTGCCTGAAAGGCTTAGGAGGCCCTATAAGAGCTTGGGAGTGAAATTCAATACTCTCTGGAACATTCTGGTTTGAACCTGTTGTTTATCATTTTAGCTGGCAGCCTGCTGAGAGAGAAATAAAGAGGCCTCTTGCATTAGTCTTCTCCCATGTTCATTAATTTACCTTGGCCGTAAAGACTCATTCGTAGCTCTGTGTTGTCCCTTATTGCAATCAAAGAGCACTAAAAGGTCCGTCAGCTTTCTTGTTATTTTACCTTTTCCTTCTCTTCTCTGCACACTTCATCCTACTCAACCAGACACTTTCAAATTGGAGGACATAAGAAATGAAGCAAATGCCTTCTCATTCTTTCCTCTGTAAAGCAATATGGCATTTTAGCAGCCCTACTGAAAAGCTCGTGACAGACAATGTGTTACTTGGATTTGCTACAGATACTCTTTTCCCCCAGTCGACAGGACTCAATCCAAGCAGGATAGTTCTACAGAAACCACAGTAACTATAGGGTACCGGCATTCCTTTATGTCCAGTCAAATACAAATCCACTCAAAAGACATCAACCCTGAAGCTGTGAATCCTATCTCTGCCAGCCTGCAGGGCAGCATTGAGATTGTCTCCCTGGGAGCCCACAGACCGCAAAGAGGAAACTTTCAAACTGCAAACTTCTACCTTCACCTCCAGTTTATCTCTTGTTCTTTGGAGTGTACAGGAAAAGTGGAAACATCTCAAAATCATGGAAAGTGATGTTCAGGCTACTGATAAGCTTTCTCTAATTATTTCTGTCATATTTTTCTCACATTCTCAATGACAGGTTTTGACCCACATTCAGGTTTCGGCAGTTTGGAAGACATATAACTAATGGACCATGAAATTGTTGTAGGTGTAATTAAAAAAGATGTTAAATCAGTAAAAATAGATTAATGCAATGACATTGGATACCTATGCCTGTCAACCTGCAAAACAGGAAACATTCCTGTTTTCTTAATATCTTATCTCTTTCCTTCTAGCCTTAATTACATAAGTCCAGACTTACAGATCTCATCTTCATCACTTCTACAGTTGGAATGCAAGAGTTTGTTTGACAAATATCCCCTGCTCTACTGGGTATATATGTCAAATGTTTGTAACACACTATTATTTCTATAAATGTGCTTCCTGTTTGTAGTTAGAAGGCAAATCCCATGTGCAAACTGTTTTAAGCTTTATCAATTAATCACCAGTTATTTCTTGTGGTTTTCTTCTGAGCATCCTGAGTTTACTAATGGGATTATGTGAGTACTAATGTGGCATCATTTATCCTGCTAGTTTGAATGGCTGATGATTACATAAAGAACATTGCTCAAACTATCAGTTTTGTTTAATACCTTCTGATGTGTTAACAATGACTTTGAGAAGGCTAGAAAAGGGTTATCTCTCTTACTCATATCTGCAGCAAGGTCCTTGAGCCCTAGTATAAAGGAAGTGGAAGGATCTTTCCAAGAGAGAAAGAAGTTTTTCTTCTGTTTCCCATTAAACTTTCTTTTCACCAGCTTTTTATGCAACAATTTTTGTGCTTTTGTTCTTTTTTCCTGAAGTTTCATTTTCGTTATCATATCTTCAAACCAGCTGTTCTGGACCTTTTTTGTTTTTCTTTTTTTTTTTTTTTTTTTCTTCTCATTCACTTTTGTTTCTTCAGATGAAAACCAGTCAAATGTAAATTCCAAATGATGTTTTTAGAGAAAGTCAACTATGGTCTTCTGAACAGCTGTTTGTACCACCACATATTCAGTAACATATTTGAAAGTAATGAGCTGCTATTTTGCTGAAATTCTCGTGGGAAATGATTCTTAAATGAACAGAGACTTCTTACTTGAAACATTGCGTAAGATAAAGATTTCCTTCAAATAGATTATCTGAATTTGGTGCTATTACTGGAGCAAAAGGTTGAGTAGGAACATTTGCGTTTTGTCATATGATGTCCATATATACTTTTATACTGAAAACCCCCCCAAACAATGTTTTGTGATTTATTGTGCATGATGAGCCTTGAGCAGCAGAAGTGTTGTCATATGTGCCCTCTCTTGCCACCTGACATAAATATCTGTGACAACTAAGTACATGCTTCTATAATGTTTTCGAAAGTGAAAACGACTATGGATGTTATTGGTACGTTCTGCAGTCTTGAACTTCTTGGCATAACAGGACTGTTATTTTGTAACTCATTGCTTTCTCTGACTAGAAATTTTCAGAACTGTCAATTCTGTCTTTCATCAGGACTCATTTACTCCTTTGAAGACTTGATCCCCTTGTTTTACATTCAATGTGTTCACCTCATGAGGACCCATGCTCATTCTGCATGCACTTCCAAGGGCTGGATGTCACTCCTGGGGCTGTTTGTGAGACACTCCTTTGCTGTGAGGTTGCTATTCTGGAGGAGGAGACACCACACTGCCATACCTCTGCAGCTGCCAGTGTATTTTTCTCTTTACTGAGGATTTGGGTTTGGGTGAGTGTCTTCCTCTGCATTTGTACATCACCACGAAAAATAAGAGTCTTTATAAAATAGTCCCAGAGGAGATTTCAAACACTAACCAAAGCATTCAACCAGTGCGAAGGATGGCTAAGCCTACATTATTTCTGGAAGAGGTATGTCTAACTTGTCCTTAAGTTCTTCTTTTGGAAGAAAAGCAGTGATATTTGCTGCTGCAATCTGTTGTCTGTACTGTTGTCCTCATACGCAGCAGGACCAAAGTGAGCAGCAGTGCTTACTCCTCCTGAGCAATATTTCCTTTGTGATTTCAATTAGCAGTACTCTAGCCACAGCTCCTTCTCTTTCTTTTGGTATAGACAACCACTAGCTACATCTCACTTAAAGCCCAGTTTTTCAAAATGTTATTAAGTGCAAAACTTATCCATATCTAACAGCAATATTTCTCTCTTATTTCAGTCATGGATGCTTCAGTTTGAATAAGGACTACATGTGCACTAATAGCATAGAGGAAATAAAAATATGTCTTGTCCATGACCTATGAGGAAGTCAAAGACAGAGATAGTAAGTGGACTCTCTGCCATGGTGACTCTTACATGTTCACATGAATAACCAACTGAAATATTCATATTACTCATTTATTTCCTCACCTCATTCACTGCAATGAACTCTTAACTTTAACTGACTTTAGATGCTGATGTTGGACATTTCATCCTTTACCAGCAGTCACCCTTCTCAGAGAAACTTTGTTTTTTCAAATTCAAGTCTTGGATTTCATATGGGACCACAGAGAGTAATAGTTCCTCCTCCTTCTCTCAGCCATTCTCTCAGATGGCTTTTCATCTCTCTTCTTTGGTTTATAGCTGCATCTATGCCTGCTTTTGCTGAATTCCTCTACCCTGCTCTGAACTCAAGTCATTAAACACATTCAGTGTTACTAGGTGAACACTTCTAATTGGAAAATCTTTGCAAATTATTATTTACACATATCTCCTGAACCCTGTCCTATGGTACAAACAATCTTGGAAACTGACAATATATGCATGAAAAATTACAGAGCAAACGCGAAGATTAATTTCAGAGTCTTTCTGTCTGCCTCTTTGTAGTATTCATCCCCCAGCCTGTATTGATACTGGGGGTTGCCTCAACCCATCGTGCAGCACCTTGCACTTGGCCTTGTGCAGCTTCACGGGATTCAAATGGGCTCTCTTCTTAAAATTGCCATATTTTGTTATTATTATTTAATTTTTATATGTTAACAATTTTTATATTTATTATTTTTTTACCCAGTGAAATATAGTACCAGTCTGTTACTGGTACCAGAACTGTGTTAGAAGCTGGTCTGGGACTCGCTTGCATTTCGATGGAGAACACACAGAGCTCATCACTGGACTAAGTTAATTTTTCATTGTATTTTTCCTTTCAGCAGAAATTCTCCCCCCAGATGATCAAAATAACATGGAATGGTAATAAGGTTCTGATCAATATCTCAGTGCAATAACTCAGAAGTCTGCTCTTAGTGAGGAAAAGTCTCAAAATGAAACATCGTAATAAAAAGCTTTTTAATCTGTCAGAAATAACAAGTACAAAATCCTAACAAAAGCAGTTTTTTGTTGAAACACTGAAACTGAGAGCAGGTATTTCTGAACATCATTTAATAACTTTTTCCTCACATATGTCATTACATTTTCCCTAGAAACTGCCCAGTTCCTTTGGATCCATTCCAGTCCTTTTTGACCTACAAGGTAGGCAATACTAAGCAAGTTTTACAGCACAGTAGTGGAAGAAATATCTGCTGATATTGACTGATTGAATGCCACAAACAGATGCATAGAAAGACTCTGAAATTAAGTCTTCAGGTTTGGTCTGTAATTTTTCATGCATATATTGTCAGTTTCCAAGATTGTTTGTACTATAGGACAGGGTTCAGGAGATGTGTATAAATAACGATTTGCAAAGATTTTCCAATTAGAAGTGCTCACCTAGTAACACTGAATGTGTTTAATGACTTGAGATCAGAGCAGGGTAGAAGAATTCAGCAAAAGGAGGGATAGATGCAGCCACAAACCAAAGAGGAAAGCTAAAAGGCCAAAAAGCTACTGCTCGGGAGAGGAAGGAGAAAACTGGAGTTCAGGGGGTGGACTTTGATAATCTTAGTTGGTTGCTTCCAATTCAGACTATCCTGTGACTCTGTGAGAAAGACTTGGGGATGCTGGTGGATGAAAAGTCAGGTGTGAGCTGGCAATGTGTGCTCACAGACCATAAAACCAAACGTATCCTGGGCTGCTTCAAAAGAAGCATGGTCAGCCGGTCAAGGGAGGTGATTCTGCCCCTCTACTCTGCTCTGGTGAATGGAAACCCCACCTGGAGTGCTCTATACAACTCTGGACTCCCCAGCACAGGAAGGACATGAACCTGTTTGAGTGGATCCAGAGGCGGGTCAGAAAAGTGATCAGAGGTCTTGAGCACATCTCCTGTGAAGACATGCTGAGAGAGTTGGGATTGTTCAGTATAGACAATAAAAGGTTCCAGGAAAATTGTGGCCTTTCAATACTTAAATGGAGCTTAAAAAAGACAGGGACAAATTTTTTAGCAGGGCTAGTTGCAATAGGACAACGGATAGTAGTTCTAAACTACAGGACAATAGATTCAGACCAGAAATAAGGAAGAAATTTTTGACAGTGAGGGTGGTGAAACACTGTCACAGGTTGTCCAGAGAAGGATAGATGCCTTGAAAACATTCAAGGTCAGGGTGGCTTTGGTTCTGAGCAACCTAAGGTAGATGAAGACGGATCTACCCATGACAGGGGGGTTGTTCTAGATCATCTTTAAAGGGCATTTCCAACCCAAACCTTTCTATGATTCTATAATTTAAAAAGCATTATTGGGGCCAGAAGGGAGAACAAACTCAAGGAGACTCAAATTGTTGTTTTCATGGCTGTGTTATACTGTTTCTCACTTTGAAATTGCACTATATAGTTTCTTTTCTTTTTTTTTGTACAGAAGGTATAGCTATCTCAGTAGCTCCAACTACATGTTTAGTTTTAAAAATTCCCAATGAATTTGACAAAGTCTAAGCACTAAGCACATCAGAGGATGCCTCTGCAAATTCAATACCAGCTGCTGTATACTTTTTTTTTATATTCTGAAAATAACATAATTTATCATTTTTATTGGATTATTACTTTAGAAGTTCTACATTTTTCATTAATCACTGTTCAAGCAAGACACTAATCATAAAAGCATCTGATACTAATACAAGAAAAATGGAAATAAGCACCTCTGTGGTAAAGACCTCAAAATGTCTTGGGATGCAAACAAAACAAACATAGGAAGAATCTCCATAATCTTCTACAATCATTATCCAGGCAGAGAAATTCAGTTGCTCTCACATACTCTGACATGATGAGTTGCAGAGACTACAAAATAGCTGGACATTTACAAAACATGGTTCTGCAGTCTAAAAATAATCATGTTTATTTTATATCAGTGCTTGTCAAGCAATTGAATTAAAAAATCATTAGCTTTAATAGAAGGTATGAGAAATTTTAATTAACAGGAAAATTTGCTATGTGTGTTAGAGGAAAACCTGTTGACAGAATCACTGGCAGCTGGACTATAAAAATTGAATCAGGGCTATCCTCTGGACACAGGCAATAAAAGTGTTCTCAAGCAATCCCCAGACGGTGTTAGCCAGTGTCACAGATGACACCTCCTTAAACCTGTTCTCATTTGTCACTACTCTTGTGAGCAGTCTGAAGCTCAGATTCCTTTAATTTATATTTATACACTCAGTATTTTAATTAGTACTGCAACCACAGAGACAGATAATTCCTGGAGCTATAGATACAAGAGGTCTGATGTGGGGGTGTCTGTCACTCTCCATGGGCTATAGATCACATCTAACTCCTGGTCTCACTGGTATAGTGGCTACCTCAGCTGTTTCATGTTTTCTGAGACTGATACTGGAAAATTCTGCATGCTAAAATTGGGTGTAAGCATATTAAATTAGATACTGAGTAATGAGTTTTGAATTTACATTTCGTGGATGCTAGAATGCTACAGCTCATGTCTAATTATATCTTTATTGGCTTTAGCTAAGTCAGTAGGTTAACTGTTACCCCAGGTGATGAGTGCATACAGCCAACCACACTGTGTGTAAATAAAGGAGAAAAAAGCAGTATGTTTGTTTTTACAAAAATATTTCAAATATTAAATGCCTCTGCTGACATGAGGGCAATAGGCTGTCTGCCTGGATAGACTTCCAGCATCTAGTTTCCGAGTTTTGACAATTTCTTTGGCAAAATTTTACTGTCTGCACAAGCCTAATTTTTCATTCCTAGTCATAGAATCATAGAATCAGCTGGGTTCTGAGATCATCGAGTCCAACCCTTGATCCACTACTGCCGTGGTTAGTAGACCATGGCACTAAGTGCCACATCCAGTCCTGGTCCTCTTCCAGGATACCCCTCTTTCCTGGATCTCAAAATGTCTCTAGGTTCCTTAATTTCACGGTATTGAATGTGGCTTTGGAGCATGCTCCTGCCTCATTCTTCAGTGTGACTCATGTTCTTTCTTCTTTGCTTAGCTCATAGGTTCACCTATGATCCAGACCTTGCACAGGAAGGATCTTTGGCTGCTCCAGTTCTTCAGCATGTCCTGTCCCAGCTTAGGCTTTACCCCAGCTCCAGACCAGCCAGGACCATGGTTGGACACCTCTACTGTGCTCCAGTTAAAATTCTGTGACATGCTAAAGATAGTTAATGGACATATAACTGACCTTATATTGAAAAGTATTGGGATTTTGTTATCAGTGATGTTTGAATGGGACTGCACACACACGATTCAGTTTTCAGGATTCTACTGCAGTTTCCTGTTTATTAGTGATATTTGGTAAACAGCACCTGGTGTTGTCATTCAGTTAACCAGAATTCCCAGGATTCTTGCTGACCCAGTGCCTTGACTCCACACAATCACACCATCATTCTGCGGCTGTTTTCAGCCATGGTAAACCATGTACACTAAATCCCAGGTGTGGCTGGCTCAGCTTGTTCCCACAAGATGTCACATTGAATCAAGAAGTTACAGGAGCTGCTGTGCCTCAGAGATTCCTAAATTCTGTCTTCAGGTGAAATCATTACCAGATTGTAACAGCTTGTATTAAAGTCTAATATGTCAGTGTGAATGAAACTTTGGTGTGCAAAAAGGCATTTTGACCTGCCTAGATATGACAAGAAACTAATGTAAGAGCAACCAAATATTTGAGTACCTGTTGAAATTCAATCAAGAAGTATATTTCAATCACATTTTGAGCAACACATATAAACTTTGTGGTTAAAAATAAAAACAAACTCCTATTATTAGCTAAACCCATTATTTTAAAATAATTGTTAGGATCTATTTTAAATAGCTTAGTTCTATTTAAAAAAGGAAAGTAAGACCTTCCACCCCAAGCAACAATATCTTTTTTTCAGGAAAGCTTGGTTTGCAGTCTGAGATTTGCAAAATGGTGGGTAGAGGAACAACATTTACAATAATGGAAAACTAAAATGATCATACCTTGACTAAAAAAGTTATTACTGTAGCTTCAGACATCCAGACATATAAAACAAGATAGCAAGGGTACAAATAACAGTCTCCTCAGGATTTTCTGAAAATGCATATATTGTGTAGAGGATTCTACCATTAGTTTTATCCAGACATTCATCTGGATCTTTATCCAGGCTCACAAAACTTCAAGTTGATAAAATTGCTTGTGCACTAATGATTCAGCCCTAAGCTGCAATCTCAGCATGTACTGTAAGTGAAGAATAGCTGGGTTTGTGATGTGACTGGAAGAAGTCCAAAGAAAACTGCAGTTCCTCAGGATGTGGTGGCTGGCATTCAGCATACTTTGCATCTGTAGTGAACAAATAATACCCCAGCAAGGTGGAAAGTAAAGCTCCACTCCTGGAGATAACCCTTTCTGAATAAATACTGAACTCTGGGACACAGAACACAAATCTCTTAACAGTCTTCATAGGAGACTTGTCCAGCTACACATTTTGGCTATCCAACACTCACTCTTTCACATCTCATTTTTCTCGAAAGGTTGCTGCTCATGCCACTTGCTGATTTGTTTGAGGATAAAACTTATTGCTGTTTTAGTGATCTGCTGCATTATTAAGTGATGATTTATGAGTAGTTTTAATGTAAGAACAGGTAAATTCCTACCAAAGAGAAACAAAATCCTTCCAAAGAAGGAAGAGAGTAACAAGAGTGTGGGTATGTTCAAAAGGGAGATAGTCCTGCAGGGAGGGGCAGTTGAGCTGAGCTGAACCACTCAAGGACTGCAGGCTGGGATTGGTTGGGAGAAGAGACAATAACTGGAGTGATGATTAGGAGGGAAAAGCATGAAGATGATTGTACAGGAATGAGTTGAAAGGATGACAGAAGAGGACTCTGTTGGGGACAGCCTGGGAGGAGCCTATGGTCACTGAAGCACATGGTCCCCCAGAGCCTGGAAAGGGACCTGTAGTTCCACAAACCCACAGAATCACAGAATTATTAGCGTTGGAAGAGATCTCTGGAGACCATCCAGTCCAACACCCCTGCCAAGGCAGGGGCACCCAGAGCAGGAGACACAGGAATGCATCCAGGTGGGTTTTGAACATCTGCAGAGAGGAAGGCTCTATAACATCTCTCAGCATCCTGTTCCAAGGCTCTGCCACCCTCAATATAAAGAAGTTTTCCCTCATGTTAAGGTGAAACATCCTGAGTTTTAGCTTATGGCTATTGCTCCTCGTCCTGTTGCTGGGCACCACTGAAAAGAGTCTGGCACCATCCTTTTGGGACCTGCCTTTGAGATATTTATATGCATTAATATCATCCCCTCTCAATCTTCTCTAGACTACACAGGCCCAGATCCTGCAGTGTTTCCTCGTAAGAGAGATGCTCCAGTCCCTTAATCATCTTTGTGGCCTTCTGCTGGACCCTCTCCAGTAGCTCCTTGTCTTTCTTGTGCTGAGGAGTCCAGAACTGGACACAGTACTCCAGATGTGGCCTCACTGGGGCTGAGTAGAGGGGGATAATCACCTCCCTTGACCTGCTGGTAACCCAGGTTACCACTGGTCCTCCTGGATGCAAGGCCACACTGCTGACTCATAGGCAACCTGTCATCCAAGATTCCCATGTCCTTCTCCAAAGACCTGCTCTCTAGCAGGTCAGCCCCAAACCTCTAATACTACTTGAGGTTATTCCTCCCCAGGTGCAGTACCCTACATTCACCCCTGCTGAACCTCATTAGATATCTCTCTGCACAATTCTCCAGCCTACTATGGTCCGTGACCTATGTTATGCTTTTGTTTTTGTTATTTTGTTAGTTAGTGGTTTTTATTGTTTTGTTGGTGTTGTGGATATTTTTGTTTTGATTTACTTTGTCGGGTTTTTTTTCTTTTTTTAAAAAAGGAAACTAGAAGCACAGAAATACACAAAAGAATTCTAAAGTCACTGTAGAAGTTCATCAAAATTAAGTGATCAGAATTTGGGAAATGCCTTTGGGGGTATCTGAGGACCTGTACAATGATCCCAAGGTGCACATGCAATAAAATGACAGAGGAATGGTAATTTTCCAGGATACGATTAACAACATAATGTTGTTAACATAACTGCTGATTCTTGAAAACCAAAATGGTTTACAGATCTCTATCAGACTAACAGAGTTAAGTTAAAATACAATCAGAAAGGTTTCCTGCCCTTTACACTGACAGGCTCATAGGATCCTGGGATCAAACACTTGAAGCATGTGCAGCTGGCCAGCTGTGCAACTTGTCTTGGCCTTACATGCCCAGGTCTTCTCATGTCTGTCATTTCCTCATTTGTTCATGCCAGAATCAGGGTTCCCACTTCTCTTCTTCACTGCAACCTGAGCCCCCACTCACAAGCCCTTTATTTTAAATGGGAGGGTGTAGGAGGATCTTTGCTATGTAGACAAGACTCTAACAGCTCTGGCTCTCAGTGCAGATGCTTCCAGGGATGGCCTTGGTATGTCTCTTGGTATCAACGTATTTTCAAATGTGTTTAAAATGAAATGTTTTTCTTGCCCCTTAGATTTTCTCATTCATTGGCATTTTGAAAATTCAAGTATTTTAAAAAGGCTGACCCTTGACCAGCTCCAGTTATGACCGTCTTAAAATACTTCAAAATTTACTACTTTTCTTCTGCTTTATCCAGTGCACAGGATAGACAGTATCTACTTAATGAAGCAGTACTTAATACTTGGTTTTTTTTAGTAATTTAGTTTATGAACTCTTGGGTATTTATTGCATACTGCTGTGAATAGAGAATTAGTATGGCCAGGGTCTTTTCATTGCTGAATTTAAATGTTTAACAGAAATTAAAGTGTGATTTTTTTTATTATGTAAACATTTAATAGTTGATACCAGCATGGCCATTTCCTGGCTTTCATGTGCTTTGCTTTCTAATCCTTTCTTAAAATATCTAGTGCATGTGCTTCAGAATCCAGTTCAACATGCTTTGCAAAATTTCATTAGAGAAGATTATTCAGCATAAAGTAATAAGTGATCAGACCACCTAAACTTTACAGTAAACGTTCTACTACATAAATATAGATCAAATAGTGCTAAAAATCAGAATATTTTCAAGCTAAAGCAAACACAAGTTCTAACGGGGCATAGAATATGCATACATTGTACAAACCAGTCCCCCAGTAGACATTATAGAAGGTTTAGGAATTTTCCTTTTCTCCTTTTTGTCCCTTTCACTGTACTGTAGAAAGCAAACAGGCTTTAAGGTCCAGGAGGGCCAGCCCATAACTCAAAAGCTGATATAACTCTGTTGAGATTGATTTACATCTCTGTGTAGAGGCACTGTTAGGCACTATGTCTTAAAAGGTAGGTCATTGTCCTTGAAGGAACTTTCTACACAGCAGTGCAAAAAAAGCAGACACATAAAAAGACATTTACAACCAAAGGGACTAGAAGCAATGATCACTCATTAAAAGATCTTTATTATTTTTTAATGTTGTGGGGGGTTTTTTTGCTTTTTTTTTTTTTTTTTTTGGAGGGGGTGTTTAGTAGTTTGTTTGTTTCTTGTTTGCTTCTTGTTTGTTTTTTACCCCCAGACTCTCAAATGGGTTGCCAAAAGAATGGTAGTTCAAATTTTCACAGGACAAAAATCACTCATATGAATATAAGAAGATACAGCATCATTCAAGAAAGACAAAATTAGGCTTAAATACCAAATAAGGCAAGAAAAGGGGACATGAAAATATGAAATAATCAGTAAACAATCTGGGATACTCAAGGTAGAATCAAGCCTGCTCCTCTCTGAAGTTTTAATCAGCCTTTAATAAACGCATGTTTGACTTTTGGCAATGCAAATTACTACGTTCCAAACTTCTGTCTCCAGTGGGACAGTGTTTAGTCGTGTGTTTATAACAGATAGGCAACTGTTCCTATAGGTACCCAAATTGTGGACCTACACCTCAGTGTCTTTGTTTTCAGATATGATGAAATCTGCCACTGTCACTGGCTCCTTATTTCGGCACTACTGAAGTTCAGCATCCCTCTATGCAGTCAATCAGTCTGTCTTCCAATTCATCTTTGCATTATGTGGTGAGGTAAGAATGACTGTAAGCATCCAACCATTCTACTCTTGCAACTACTAGTTAGTTCCTGTGCCTGTTCTCCAATGTGATTATTTTCTTACTTTTATTTCTAAACTATGACTGCAACTTTCAGATAAAGAATTAATTACTTTGCATTGATAATCCTATTTGTTAAGAGTTTTTAGAATATTAGAATGAATTATTTTCCTAGTACAGACCTGTATATGTGTACATTTACTTACTGCAGCATAAAATTAGTCAACTGAAAGAATCTGAGTGTTTGAAGTCAAAACCTGATCTCTATGTATGCTTAGTTCACATTTTTCTCCTCTGTACATTGTTTGCATTCATCTTCACTAAGATTCTTTTGCTAATGTTGCAAGTGTAATTTGAGTTAAATCCTTCTGATATTCTTCATTTTCCCTATTAGATTTTCCTAGTTAGACTCAGCCTCAATAATTTTGCATTCTCTTTCTCTCTTCCACCTCTTTATTCACCTGCTCTTCTAGGTCAGCAGTAAACATTCGTCCAAGACCCACAGGGCATCTGCATTTTAACCTACATCTCTTGCTTTCTCCTGACCTACCACTGATCTTTTTGTGTCACCTCATATCTGCAGCATCTTTGCTGCTATGTCCCAAGTAGCACATTGCCATGGTCTGATCGGGCCTTTGCCTCTCCGGACATTCTTTGCCTGCATTCTCCACCAAAAACATCATGGGTTTGCTCTGGGCTAATTTCCTCTCAGCCCCCACACAATTGCTATAAGTTGAGAGAAGGTTTATGCAGACAAAAGAGATCTGACTGGGGAGAATAATATTAGAGTTATTACTAGAAAGATAAAAACTAAAGAAATATATCTACAACAATTCTAATTAGGCAAAAATGCTATGTATTTACAAAAATACCCCTCCCTCCTTTATATCAGTTCAGGAAGGAGAAGCAGTCTCTGTTCCACTTCCGGAGCTCCAGGTCTTTTAAATAATTTTGCAGCACTCAAAACTTCTTCTATTATCTCTAGGACCACAACTCCAATTCATTGCAGCTGCAACAGTTTCTCTTCCTCTCTCTCTTCTATGTCGGCCTCAGGGATAGGCCTACCCCTCTCCTGGGCTAAGACCAGAGGCTGGCGGATTACCCAGGCCCTGTGGGGATCTTCCACGGACTGCAAGGAGACACTTGCCTACCATGTGTCTTTACCACAGGGTCACAGGGGATAATGGCTTTTGAGTCCATCCCTTTTTCCTCTGGGGTCTCACCTCATGAGAGACAGTCTTTGATGGACCTCTCTAGTATGAGTCACCTTTCAGGCAACAGTTCTTCCATTCTCTGCTGTCCCTTAAGGTCACAAATTCAGTTGCATCAGCATGGATCCCTCACCGAGATCCCAAGCCTACCCGGGCCGTCTCGCTCCAGCACAGGTTCCTCTCTCTCTGAGGGCCACAGGTCTCCAGCAAGACTCTGTTTCATCTTAGGCCTCCCACAGAGTCACATCTTCATGCACTCTGCCTCGGTGTGGCCTCCTCTATGAGCTGCAGAGGGTCATCTCCGCTCCCCAACAGTTTTCCACAGGTGGCAGGGATTTTAGTTTTCAGTCTCTTCCCTGGTGAAGGGGGAGAGAGAGAGAGGGGGAGAGAAGGAGTTCCCCTCTTTTTGCAGCTTTTCTCCTCTCACTCCTGCAGCTGCCAGCTTTGACCTCAGAGGTCCATTATCTCTGCCTGGAATTTCTTTTGCAGTATGTCTTGTCCAGGCAGTTTTTCTCTAAAGTTTTTTTCCTCTACTCTGTTACAGTAGAGAAGGGGAGCTACAGGGCCACACCTGCCCCTGGCCCAGGGCTGGGGGAGCAGGGGGCCCTGGCCCACTTGGGGCCTGCCACCTCTCCTACGTGGCTACCGATTTCATCTGCCCAACCACCTTCTCTCCCATTTTCTTAAATATGTAATTGGCAGAGGCATTACTAAAACTTTCGATTGGCTTTTTCTCCAGAAATCCACCTGGAGAAAACCATTTTCAGCCCCAGAGGAGGCTGGGGGCAAACCCATGACACACGTTCATTAAGCTATGTAGGCTACTAAACATGCAATGTGCTCTGCACTGTGTAACCCCAGAGACCATGACATCCAGATTCGGAAGCAGCAGATCTCCAAGACCTATATGTTTCTGAATTTAAGAGAGGATAAAGTGAGGGCAAACGCAGTGCAAAAAGGAGTTTCACAGTACTCTGCAAAAGCAAATAAACACACACACACACACAAAACCACCCTGTTTCCTGACTTATGCGATTCTCCTTAAGCTAAGCAGCTTCCAAGACTGTCAGAAGCTCATTAAAATCATGGAACTGTGACAGTGAGAAATGATAGAGGTGAGCACAGCAAGGGGTAAGAGCCCAGAGAAATGAACTCACAGGTGGCTGAAGTATGGACTATTAATAGGCCTCTGAGAGAGTGAGATGTGACCTCTGAAATAAACTCTTGTAGTAATAAAGGAGAGGCAAGGTTGGTATAAATACATATATAACATTTGACTTCAAAGGATGTTTTGTCAGCACTGCATTTTAATCTGTTCCAGTTATTCAGTGGTTCTTTGGAATTTTTTTGACACTAGATGGTTTGTTTTAAATTTCTGAATTTTTTTTTCTTACAAAACTTTTGCACTTTCAATTAAGGAGAGAATTTAAATTGCTGACAATTAGCTTAATTGAAGTGAAAACCTGAGAAGATCCTGGGAGGAGAGAATTTCCCTGGTGAGCCTTGTAAAACACAGCTGGGTTTAAAAGACAGGATTAGAAGCGAGCATTCAAAACATCCAGGAAATGTGACTGACAAGGAAACTTTGGTAGCCCAGCAGGACAAAGTTTTGCAGAGGTTACAGCTCACATTTTAAAGTGCTGCAAATCTTTGAAACCTGCTCAAATTAGGCTTATCAAAACTAAAGGAGGAAACAGTGAGTTTATCCTGGGAAAGCTGAAAGGGAACTCATACCTGTGAAGGGAAGAATAGTGTGGAAAAATGCCAGATCTCTAAGTTTTGCAGACCTAAATATGATCATATTTTTATTTTGCATTCACATTCTCCCTTAAAGAAAGGCGACATTACAAAAAGCAGACTAAATGGCTGAATGGACAAAGAAACTTACGAAAGCATTTCAGCTTAGGTGATCAATAAGGAAATGAAACCAGCAAATGGTTTAGGGTGAAAAAGAGTCAAAATGGGCTCAGGAGGCACATGAAAGTGCTTGTCACATAAGCAGTTTTTGAACTGCAAAAGTTGCGTTCTCATTGCCAGTGCACAGCCAGCCAGCCTTTGCAGAATGGCTTAAAAAACTAGAAAAGTGGGTGTCTAGAAGCAGTCTATAAGCAGAACATGCTTCATGGGCTCTTTGAGGAAGCAACACCTTCGTTTTGCTGACATGTGATGACAGCTATACCGTGATCAGAAAATACACTGAAATAAAAAAACTACCCACAACTGTGGGCAGTAGAGACTGACCATGAGGAGGCAACTAAATATTTTCTAATTTTCAGCACATTCATTCTTTTCTCCACTATTTGAGATATGGAAGGTGGCATTTGCTGAATTGAAATTCAGCTTTTTAACACTTCTAGGGATTTTCCTGTGAGTGAGTAGAGCATGCATTTTTTCACTGTGTTTTTTCAGGTTGTTTCAGTCTCAGACTGACTTACAGGAGAAGTATTCTTCCTTGCTCCAAGTTAAAACAAAACAATTGTGAATTGCTGGCTTGACTTTTCTTTTAAAAGCACTTCAGAATGCTGTTCAAGCCAGGCTCATCAAGAACTTGAATACCAAGATGTAAGTAGATTTTCTCAGCTAACCTTTGGCAGAAGATGAAATTATTGTTGAGGGCCAACACTTAAAAGGTGAGCTGGGCTGTCATTTAAGAATGCAGCAGTTTCTCCTCACCTTCACTTGTTCATATACCAAGAAGTAAACTTTACTGAAATGTAAAAGAGAGGACTCTGGCTGATGGGGTGTTGCAGATGGATTTGGCACATACAGATACTAGTACTTAGCCTTACAATTCAAAATAAAATCTCTTTGGCATTGAAATAAATTTGGTTTATAAATAAATGACAGCAGTTTCAGGCAGGGGAGGTGATGCAAGTTAGCATACGAAAAGTGATGCAAGGCAAACCAAATTCATTGCTTCCATAAGAGCTGGAGGTATGGTGGGTCTACACAATCCCTGTATGTCCTGATTCTGAGATACAGAGTCCTTTGGGTTAGGAACAGGAGTTACCTAGTATTGTTAAGCACACACTTAACAAGAAAGTGGTACATGGCAGATAATGAGAGTGACAAGGAAGCTTTTTGTGCTTATAGTGTATGTTAATCTCCTTTATGTTGGAGTGATTATGAAACTGTATTATACGACTAGGTTGGATTTGTTGAGTTTGATGAGGTTTCTCTTTCTGCTCCCCATGGTGCTGCTTGTGCCTTAAGAGAGTATGAGATGAAGGGCACCAGAGTGGTTGTGTTACAGAATAAGGCTAATGTGTAACGTGGTTGTTAATTTATAATCTAGCTTTGAACAAATTTAAGAATATACTGTATAGAAATAGATTTTTCAGATTTCAGTAATATTTCAGTAGCTGACAAAATAATCTATGTTTGAAAAAAGGGAGGTCATCTCTCCAGAATAGAGAAGGAATGAAAAAAACCCTGACCCATGATCATCTCCTACTGCCAAGTATGATGTCATTCAAGTTGATTAATGTAAGCATTGTAGTTCGTTGCATAGAGCTTTGACATTCAAGTAAGCTGCCTTGTTTTGTTGTTGATTGTGCTATTTTGTTTTGCTTGTTTTAACTTGATGCCAAGGCTACTAGACAGATGATAAAATAACAATACTAACAAACCATTGCTCTGAAAAGTCAGTGAGAATTAATTACAGAAATTTTCTTTGGTTTGACTATAGAAATACAGACTATGTTTCTTGATATGTCTGGTGCAAGTCTAACGTATCTGCATGAATATTTTGGATTGATCTTCCCTAAATACAAACCTAGAGGTGATCTTTTTACAAAGTGTTTTTGTTTTCGACAGACATTTCATACAAAAAAGCAATGAGAATGGCCCCTCTAGAAAAATCCTGATATACAAAGACATTTGTTTTGATCTCTGCATGAGACTATATAAATTGTTCAGACTTTTCTAAAGGCTCTTGTGTCTAACCATTATGTCATCTTTTGTCATCTACTATAAACTCTGCATCCCATCTATTTCACTTACTCTATTTTGTGGGCTCTGAAGACATGATAGTTTTCAGAAGAGAAGCAATACTAATGGAAAGCAATTTGTGGAGCTATAATGTCCATCTGTATCTATTGCAATAACCTTCATGTGTGCCACAGCATGCCCTAAAATTAATGCCACCTGTAACGTATTTATAAATGTTAGACTGGGTGAATTTTTATGTGTAGGCACAGTGTGATCAGTCTGGAACACCTCCAAGGGAAGTGGTGTTTCTTGGTGTGAGGAATTCTCTATTTCAGAGACAAGATGGATTAGCTAAACTTGTACAGGTTTTGCTCATTTCATGAAAAAAAGGTGAGTGGACAGTAGATATGCTATGTTTCCTGACAGGGTTTCATGTACCAACTTCTACTTATGCAAAATTTTGTAGATAGTTTACCTTTCACCTCAACTGTAGGTATGAAAGGGAATCAACAAAACCATGAAAATCGTGAAAAATTATAAAGTGCAAAAAAAATCAGAGGGATACTTGTTACCAAGGTATATGAAATCTTACATCAAGTCAGCAATTGTCAACCTTTCTCAATATCAGAAAAGTAAGAAAAGGTGTCATGAGGGCCGCTTCCAATTTTAGCAAGAAAATTTTTATATCCTGCAATGTCTTAAAATGCCACTGGGGTGTAAAGACACTGAAGGGAGTAGGAAATAAGAATTAATTAAAATTTGGTCATTTTAGTTTTCCTTTTTTTTCCCTAATATTTTACTTGTAATAGTATTTCATATCTCACACTGGGATTGTAATACATATGCTGAGCATAACATTATGGACTTGATGTTATTTAATGTGTCAGAGTGCTGTATCAAAGAATAGTATGTCACTTAAATGCCTATGTGTCCAATTCTTTTATTTATTAATTCTGTTAACTGCAGTATGGAAGTATTATGTGTATCTTACTGGCACCCTTTCATCACAGAGCATCGGAAGACTGTACATACTCACATACATAATGTTAGTTACCCAGTGGCAGTGTACAGACTACATAGTGTAGCAGAAAACATTCAGGTGAAACTTTCCCATTGTATCTTTACTAGGTTTATGTGTCAGGTTGGCTTCTGTTACAAGAAAAATAATCATCAGTTCCTGCTGGGAAGAAAAAAAGTTAAAAGATATTTTACAGGGACAGGGTGCTAGGTCTTGAGGATTTTGGTGGAAGAGAATGAATCTGAGAACAGTAGACCGGGATGTGTGCAGTTGTATTGGGCTTACATGTCAGGGAGCAGGGAGGATGCAGGGGTGGCAAGAAACTGTCTCCCTGTCAGACAGAGACAGTTCCAGCTGGCTCCAAGATGGACCCTCCACTGGCCAAAGCCAAACCCATCAGATGCAGTGGTAGTGTCTCTGTGGTAGTGTATTTAAGAAAGGATAAAAGAGGCTACTCAACACCCTGTGGGAGAAAGAAATGAGAATACGTGGGAGACACCAGTGTGTCTGCTGTCTGCAGGCACTAAGGTCAGTGGAGAAGGAGGGCTTAGAAGTGCTCCAGGCACTGGATCAGCGATTCCCCTGCAGCCTGTGGTGAAGACCATGGTGAGACAGCTGTGCCCCTGCAGACCATGAGGGTCTATGTGGGAGAAGAGATCCACCTGCAGACTGGGGAGGATCCCATGGCAGAGCAGGTGGATGAGCCAGGAAAGAAACTGCAGTACAGGAGAGCCTGCACTAGAGCAGGCTCCTGACAGGACCTAATGGCCCCATGGAGAGAGGAGCACATGCTGGAGCAGGTTTGCTGGCAGGATTTCAAACCCACCAGAGGATACCCTGCAGGCTGGTACAGCCTGTTCCTGAAGGACTGTGCCTCGTGAAAGGAACCCACACTGGAACAGTTTGTGAAGGACTGAATCCTATGGAAGGAAACCCACACTGGAGCAGGGGAATGAGGAGAAATGAGTTGCAGAAACAAAGTGTTATGAACTGACTACAGTGGCCATTCCCTGTCCTCCTCCGCGGTTCACAGGGTGAAGGAAGTAGAAGAGTTGGGAGTGATGGTGCTCTTAGATTGGTTCTTATTTCTCATTACCCTACTCTGATTCACTGGCAATAAACTAAATTAATTTCCCTAAGTCAAGTCTGTTTTGCCCATGATGGTAATTTCTGTGTGATCTCTCCCTGTCTTTCCCTCAACATGAGCTTTTTGTCATGTTTTCCTCACTCTGTCCTGCTGAGAAGCAGAAGTGATAGAGTGGCTTGGAGGGCACCTAGGGCCTGCCAAAGTCAACCCAGCATAGCAGTTAGGTGTTTTATGGTGCCACACACTGTCTTCAATGTACCTAATGGTGGGACTAGCTCTACCCTCTGAGCAAAACTGAGCACTACAGCGCCCGGAAATGTCTGGGTTGGTGCAGAATGCACGGCACTGTCTCACTCTCTGATGAAGAGTTTCCTAGATATACTTTTTCTGTTGTAAAATGAGTGGAATTTAGAACATATTACCCAGTTATACTTCAGTGAAACTATTTGCTTCATTGCTTCCTGGATGAATACATTTTCCCTGTGGTAGTTTCCAGAGCCCTGATTCTGACTTAGAGACTGTTGTATTACACTGCATTATGTAGGGTGACATTTCCTACAGAGAGAAGGTGACATTTAAAGATCCCAGTCCTGCAGAAATTTACACTTGTGCTTGTTTTTTGAACCGCTTAAGTGAGACTAACTTCGTAAAGTTAAAAAGGTGGAGAAGGCCCTGAGGAACAGAGCCTACTTCAGTAATTATTAAATAAAAGTTCAAAAGATGCAACAGAGAGTAACCGGGAGCAACAGACTGTGGGTTGTGATAACATAATTGTGCAGTGCCTGACTAGTTCAAGAAGCATTTGGATGATACTTTCAAGTACATGGTGTGACTCTTAGGGATGGTCCTGTGCAGGGCTAGGGCTTAGACTCAGTAATCCATGTGGGTCCCTTCCAACTCAGCATATTCTGTGATTTCGTGACTGACCTCAAAGTTTTAGAAACCCATGCAAAACGCTGCTACTGAGAGAGGGCTCCAGTTGTGGGGTGGTAAGCAGTGTTGTAACTGTAGCAGAGAAGTACTTGAGAATCACTGCAAGAAATGTAAGAAATTTTAATGATACAAAAGTCCAAAATTACAAAAGTACCTGGGAATGATACAGGTTACTTGGCAATGATACAGGTTTTGCTGCAAAGATGCCCTCAAGACCTTTTCTGCACCTTCATTTTGCAATGGATTTTCCATAATTAGAAAAAGCTGTCACAGAAAAGCTTTTAAAGCTTTTTCAAAATACTTGGGTATATACTGTTTATCCTGCACCTCTGTAGGTCTCCCTTACAATTTTAATCAGTCACACCAGACATGAGAAGGAGGCAGAAACTTTATCTTGTAATACATTTTGACAACCTGAAATATGTCATTTTTCTTCATATATGCAGGTTGTGCTAACATCACATCTGTTACCTTAGTATTTACTAAACCCAGAAAACAGAAGGATTTTCAGATTTGTAAAGGTTTGATACATCTGTGATTAGCCCTGATAGTTCATGATATACCAGATGTGAAGTCTGTCCTCCTTCTAAATCTTTTCTGTTGCCTATGTTGCAATGTCTGCTAGTAATCTGTAATTAAAGGAGTTACTGAGAGGATTTGGGTAGTAGTTTCAAAACCAGAGAGTGTCTTGAAAATTGTCATCACAGTGCTTCTGTGCTCTCTGTCCTGGATTAAGAAACTGAAGCAAACGATTGAGTCTTAATTTCTTCCTAAGCTATCAGCTCAATATGTTACACTGGACATGCTGAGGCTAACCCATCTTCCAGCGAGTCTTGGTTTAGGGTACACAAGTGTAACTGTAAGTCAGCTTCTTCCCATTGTTTAGATGGAGGGTAGGATCTCACTCCAAATGATCGTGTCAGGAAGTTACACCATTTATCTATGACCTGCGTATAATGGAAATAGTGTCACCCATCTTAGATCTAGAGGATATCCCAGACAGATATGTCAGAGAAGCCATTTAATCATGTTGAAGCTGTTGGAGGTCCACTTAATGTGTTCAAAACACTCTAGTTCTTCCAGTGAATGTGTTGAAACTGCACTTCACAGAACTGGCATCGCCAAATATGTGGGCAAGCAAGTATTTCGAAAAGCATACAGCAGCTTAATATAGTTCCAGAATCAATAACTGTTCCTTAACAAGTGTGTTACAGCCAGTTCCAGCACCTCTGCTCTTGAGGAGGTAAATAGCAATCAGGTAAAAGTGTAATTTGCTTTCATTTGATAGAAAGCCCTACATTATGTATACCTTAAACCAAGACCTCCTTGGGCTGCTCAGGGTGAAATCATAAATAGTACAACTTTTCCATGGATTCAGTGTGCACATGAAAGCTAACACACCTGATTCATGTGGAACCACACCTGAGACTTCTGCAAGCAAAAGCTTTCACATGGTACCCTATTAATAATATTACTGTTAATCTAATGCAACTGCAGTGGTAAGTAGGTACATCAAAAATGTTCCTGGGTGTTTGTTCATGAAAATGCAATTAATGCAAGATCAGCTTAAATACTTTGGGAAAAGACTGATAGCATTCAGACTGCAGGTAAATGTGTAATCAGTTTGTACTGAATCTGTACTCATACCAAGACTTATAGCAGTGGCAGGGAAGTCAAGATAAAGTAAAAAACTCAAAATTGGATGGTGAAGGCAAACACATTTATAGCCCTCTCCCTTCTTACCTGCTTTAGGAATTAAGAGAGTTTCACTAAGAGATATTTACCAACTTTAAGATCAGTATTCCACTTAACTATAACATCATAGTGTCCCTGTTTTATATCATATTACCCTCATCTGTTATTTGTTCTCTACTTTTGCATATTTTGCATGTGTTGAATAAAGCTTCATGGAACTGTTCTCCAGGAACTTTTTAAAGAGTCAGCAAGCTTCCTTTTTTTTTTTTTTTTTTTTTTTTTTTTGGTGATCTTTAATATTTATTATGCAGTGCTTTGTAGAAAGGATTATTGGAAAGAGAATTCTAAGGGAACAACTGCCAAGCTTGGTCTCTGTTATGCTTCCTGGAGTTGATTATTGGCCCCTCAGTATCCAATATTTGTGTTAATTGCTAAGATTTTGGAAGAAATAAATACTAATTAGCTACCTTTTTTCTTTCTAGGATGTGTATTAGGATATAAAGAAAAGACATTTCATCCACTATATTTTGTCTTCATCCTCGTCATCCTCCCTATATTCCTTGAAAGTTCTGGTTATACAAAAAAGATGACCATACAAGTAAGAAATTTTTGCATGGCATTGGCATGTAATGGATCATATGAATCACATCTGGTTGCCTACATGGCACTGAAAGTTACTTGGTGATTTATTTTAGTCACATTTACTCTTTTTTTACTGTGAGGTTATATATTCGCAGGAAAGAAGACTTCCCTCATGCAGCAGATAGTAAAATACCAGCTGAAATCATGGGTAAAAGCTTGTGAAATTTGTGTTGGATTAACTTCTTATCAAGAGCAGTATAAGAAGGATTTTCTTAGGTTGGGTAAGCATTCCTTCTGACCCAGCGATTTTTCACTGTTTATGACTCTTTGAGCGAAGGACTAACACGAGTTCGAAAAAACATTTTAAGCCTCAAATAGGAGTGGGTCCAGACATCACAATTCTGAAATATATAAAAGGAAATACCACTGACACATCACTTCCTAAGTCATTGTTTAATTTAACACAGTTTGAAGACAGATATCTAAAAAGCAGTAGTGTGGGCACTGTTCCTAGTAAACATCCAGTGAATAAGTTTTGATAAGGACATTCTGCCTAGTGACTTACCAGTGAGACATGGCACTTTTCTGTATCTTATTTTCAGAACTTACGAAGAACCAAGGCTTTAGTTTATTCCCTGCTAAAATAAGAATCCTACATGCATAGCACTTGCAATTCTTTCTGAAGCCTTTGCTGAGCTCTTATATATGCTGCTTTTTACAACTCTGTTAGGCCTTTTGAAGGTACATAATATGGAATGAACTATAGCAGTAGCATGAGTCAGCTGTAGTGATGAATTTGAAGCAAAGATTTGTTGACAACCAGAACAAATGGCCACATCAGTCTTGGCATTTTATATAAGCTCAACAGCATTTAGTTCCAAAGCCTTAGAAATTGGGCAAGGGCGAGCATATTGGTTGTCATGACCACCATTTCAGACAATGTTTGTTTTTCCCTGACAGATATTGGTAAAGCACCAGGAGACGATTTTATTAGCATTCATTTTAATAGCTCTGCACATCTTAGCACACCTTATGCAGTGTTGCAGAGACCAGGGATTGTGTGTTGAGTTCAATCCTGTGCTTGTCAAAAGCTGTGTAAGAAATGGATGCCACTGGAGATTGACACACAATTAAAGATCAAATGGAGTATGCAGGAATACCCCTAAAGTATCATAACAGGAAACGGAGGACGGAAGGAAAGGAAGAAACAATGGTTTAGGCTCCCAACTAATTCTAGTTACTGGTCATGAAAGCAGAGTTTGGCTTTAGACACCAATAAGTGGCTTACTGACATCTGAATGGTTTATTTTTCTTGCTTCTAGACTTGTAGAGAGAAAGAAGGAAAAAAAGAGAGGCAGGAAAAAAGAATTTTGCCAAAGGAATTACTTGTTAAGGGGAAGGAGGAAGCAAATTTAGATTTCATAGATAGATAAGGACAGAGAGAGAGAGGGGGCTGTTCATTTGGTGCATCAGCTCATTATCCTGCTTGAACCAATGCAGGAAGAGATATTTGGAGACTGACAATTAGAGGCAAAGATTTAGAATTAATTCTGTGCCCTCCTTACCAATAAATGTAAACACCTTCCTCTCAGAAAGGAGAGCATTTGTAAGGTTAATTCTTCTACTTTGTCCATTGTTTAATAAGTCACTGGTATGTACTGACATCATGATGATGTGACTTGCAATTGCCACAAGAGATTATCGTGTTTGTTTCCTCTGAAGGGTGTTTTGAATGTAGAATTCTATTATTATTATGTCTTATTATATTTGTAATGATGCTTGCATTTTGAAAACTTTCCTAGGATCTTCCTCCTATACCAGTTGTGGTGTTTTTTTTTGTTTGATGGATTATTAACTTTATGTATCTTTCCTCCTTTATACTGTTAAAGAAGAGGTAAGCTTTAAAGCTAGATAGATGCCGGAGGACTAATTATTTGGAAGAAGTTCCCCTTCTTGATGGTATTTATAAGAATGTTTAGAAGTTGTGTTTTCTGAATTATTCTTACTTGAAAAATTCGGCAAGTACAGTAGAGTTTATAGCATTATCCCTATACTTAGGCGGTAACTCACCAGTTCTCCAGATAAAATTCTTAATTCCTAATGAGCTGAAGTCATTTTCCTCTCTTGTTCTTCTAGATGGAATGGTTTTACATTCCGACAGAAGTCCAGTTTCAACAGAAAACAGGCCGTGTCCTACATGGGTTTGAATACCTTCAGGCAAGGGATTCATCTACTCATGTGGTGAGCACTCCAGCCAGTCGACTCTTATGGGAAAGGTGAGCGGTACCAGTATGATCTACAGCTTTTGTGAAAATCAAGGTACAAAATCATTAGGTATCATTAGGTATCTTGACATTCTGCACCATACACACACACCTTGGAGACCTGGGGACCTAAGCTATAGGTACAGCAGCTTTTTAAGCATATGCTTGGTGTTGCCTGCTGGCTAACAGTGCAGAAATGTCTGATTTTTTTACATTGACTGAAAGGGAAAAGTCTTGTAAGAATGGTGATTTCTCTTAAAACGTGAGGTATCTCTTCTCTCACATGCTCATCAGTCATGCCCTTCTTTAGATTTTGTAGTGTAAAAAGTATTAAAAAAGAATCAATGGAAAGAGAGAATCTTTAAATTTCATTTTAATGAAACTTTCTGGTTTTTCCATCTCTTTCCACTGCCAGTGGCATCTATGGCCTCTTATAACCTTGTTTACCTCTTACTCTGACAAGTGCTCTCTGCTTTGCCAATCAACTCCTTTGTAACTGTCTGCTTTCTCAGTTCTAATGGAAAGTCAGCCTGTTATGCGGAGATCATTAAATCTGTTCTTTCTTATGTTTCTTCTTTTTCCCCCCTATTTCTTTGGCATGAAGAGAACTTTGCAGAAGTCTTTGGAAAGGTGTCAAAACTTCAACCAATTTATTTACTTGTTTATAATAATTCAAATAAAAAGAATACATTATTTACAATAGCTTAAAATGATTTTAATGATAAAGAAATGTATGCAGACATTTCCCCCTCCCAACATTCTTTCAAGACTCTGTAGTCTGTAAACTCGATGGTTGCCAAGGTGAATGTTTGTCGCTTTCTATGTAATTTTTTTCTTCTCTTTGATATTATATGTTTTTTTGCAGCTGTTAAATTTCTGCATCTTCTTTATCACAGTTATCTTGGGAATCAACTTAGCACTTTAATGGCTTCTACCTGCTCTTAAAAGTTTGGAGCTACATGATTTTTTTCTTGTTTGTTTTTGTATTAATGATATATTTGTAAGTGACTATGAATAAGTCCTGTAATAAGCCACTTTTAAGAACAGCTGCGTTAATCCAAAATTATGTCTTTGTTTACTTATGAAGTATTTTTTTTTCTTCCTTCACTAAAGTCTATTTCTAGTACTCTGAACTCTATAGTGAAATTACATGTACAGGGAAAGGCAAACTTAATTATCTTAACTAGACTGCTGTGGGCTCAACTGTGAGGGCTCTGGCATCTCAGCTCCAACATAAGCTGAGAGCACATGCTGTCATTTAAGACTGCAGTCCAACATGCCAGGCAGGCATAGCTCTATTGGCTGTTCATGTTATTTGAGACACACATTTAAAACCTGATCTTACATACACCAGGGAGTTGATGGGAAACTTTAATGAAACTCTAGCACCCAGAAATGTAGAAGCAAACATATATAGAAGGATATGCAGGGTTAGAGCGTTGCAAGTCCACAAGGGAGATTTTTGAGTTTCTATTAAATTCTGATTTGCTTGCTATTTTTGTTTGCTCTTTTCCCATGATTTACTTAAAATGTTGTCTCTGTAGCATGCATATATGTACAAGCTGAAAGTTCTATGAGAAAGTAGTTTAGTTGAAACTTCAGTTGTCTAAATTCAAAATCTTTAATTTTAATATTTTTATATATACCTCTGTATATCATAGGAAATTTAATCAGGAGGCTTGGTTGGTTGAAATGTGATAGTTTGTCATATTAAACCTAAATGATTCATTTTGGGACAGGTGTCTGCCTCATGAATTTTGGATCTATTTCTTTAAATATGTTTTCCTGATTGATTTGTTTGAGACACTTTTTCATATCTAAGCAAAGTATTCCTGACTCTGGAGCTCTTGGCTGCTCCAGGCCAAGGGAGTGATTGTTCCTTTCTTTTCTCCATGTTGATCATCATTTCTTACCCTGTTGAAGACTGAGCATGTGTTACCAAAGTGAATTTAGGTTTGGATGAACTGACATTTTCCATTTGTCAGGAGTTTTTTGACAAGCACCACATGTGTTTCTCACATACCCCAAGTCTTTATGCAATTCACTGATGGCTCTGGCTACTACTATGCAAGGAACACAACACAAAGTGGAGTTAAGTCTTAGATTTTTTCCAGGGAACTTTAGTGTTCAGTTTCAGCCTGACTATGCTACCTTTTGGTCTTGAGTCATCAACATATATAAAAGCCTTCCCACTGAAATTTTTTGTAGGCTTGGGCAATATTTATTGACCATAAACCTTTATTCCTTCTTTCTCTATCTTCCACTAAGAATATGAAAATAAATGAATACAGTGTTTTGTTTTTGTTTGTTTAGGGTTTTTTTAGGAAAGAAATCTATACAATGAAATTCACTAACAACTTAGGGTGGACGGTTTTTTATGGAGGAGTTTGTCCCATGCTTTTGCTTTTCTGACTATGAGAAACAGTCAGGTACTGGGACAGTGTAGATTAAGTTTCTCAAGACAGCACAAGCAGTAACAGAGCTTTCACTTGATTTTGTTCTTATTGTGGTTGTACATCTCCAGTGCGCTTGCAGTGTTCCTACAGATTTTCAAGCAAGCTTATACCTACACCCCTTTTTACCTATAGTGTAAGGGCACAGAACAGAGACTTGATATAGTCTTACAATATTTTGGACCCCGCAACCCTTACCTCAAAGTTTTCAAGGGAAGGAAAAGGATTCAATGGACAGTGGCAAAACTTTTACATGGTTTAAATCACCCTTGATCTGACACATTTTGGTTACCTGCATCTTTTTCTTCTGCTATCTCTTAGTCTACGGGAGGTTAAACAACAAAAGTTTATTTCTCTCTTTATCACCTAAAGGCCCGTCACACTTTCTTTTTTAATGCCTTCTAAAACAGACAGGAAAAGAGTGTTGTCTTGTTTTTTCTTCTTTTTTTTTTTTTTTTCTTCTTTTTGTCTCTTGAAATGTTTTTACTGTTGTTTTAAACTTTGATTTCTGGGGATAAATGAAAAATCACTACTAAATTTTTCAGAAGTAGATTGAGGTGCATGTAAAGAACTTTTAAGTGTCAGGTTCCTCCCTATGTCAACAGTGCTATACCTCCTAAAAGCCCATGTCTTCAAATTAGAGAAGGCTGAACACGGTTACTTAGGAGCTATTGTAGGATATGAAGGCACAATTTATTTTGGGAAAAGTGACTGCACTGATCTGGTCTAAAGAGTGGTCTGGGCAGCTAAACAGGTGATGGGTAGATGGTGCTGAGTTCTTTGTGCCTTACATTAAGCAAACTCTTTGCTAATAGGAAATAATTGTAGAGATCATTTCAAACTATGCAAGGAGAGAGAGAAGGGAGAAGCTGGAATGGGAACTTCACCGAACAGATCGTCTACAGCCAATCTTTTGTCATCATCCGTTTACAAAGAATGTGTAGGAATGTGTACCCACATATGCAGGAACCATGATCCCTGTGGTGGGAGGCTCAAAGAATAGGGTGCCAACGATTCCCACTCCTGAACAAGAATCTCAAAAAAGTCCTGTGGTTACCAGACATTGTCGGGGTTTTGAAGTTGTTAACTCACTGGTCTATCATTGGTTTCTGTGTTGCCATAGTTATTATATTGTCT
>JAYRBT010000042.1:20891825-20907666 GCA_036023395.1 Myiotriccus ornatus | reverse complement strand
CCTCCGCCGCCTGTCCCGGCCACGAGGGACGGGCGGCGGGGGGGTGATCTCAGCCCTGGAAACCTTCACAGAGCAGCTGGGAGGGACCCTCCAGAAACCCACCGAAACTACAACAAGACATGTCTTAAGAAACAGCACAAAATGAACAGGCAAGTCTGTATACTGCCATCAGTGCTTACAGGCATAAATTAAAATTTCAGTGTGAGTTACTAATAGGTTTTTGTCATTATTTTTAATTGTGAATGCATTTGGCATTTCTTCAAGTCTGCAGATGATTTTTCCTTCTCCCTTTCATTATTTAATTAGTAACATGCTTGTGCCATTCTGTTTCTCAGACTCCTATATACTATTGAAGTATTTGAGGTACAGCTCTGGAAGAAAATTGTGTGCATGTTTTTTAAATGTGCCACTGCAAGTAAAGACTTTATTTCAATTGGAAATAAAGCCTGATCTTCCAATCTAAAAGAGGAATTAATTGAGCTTAATTGGGGGACATTTGCTTAGTCCTCTGAAAATCCTTATGATTTCAAAGCCCAAGAAAGGCCAAAATAGGAGAAAGAATATTCCTAAAATGTTGTTTGTACTTCCATCATTGACCAGGTCTGCAGTTGCGTTTCTGACCTGTATATTTAGTGTAATTCATTACAGCTACTCTAAAGGTTGTTTGCTATGAAACTGTCTTGGTGGAGTAGTTCTCCCCTTAACAAGAAGTGTATTTCTAGGAGCAGAAACTAACTGAACAAGGAGAGAGATGGTCTAAGAGAACTGAATCTTCTTCCCCATTTACACAGCCTGATGTGGAGCATGTTTTGTCTGATGAGAAGAGGGAAGAGAAGCTATCTAAATTAGCAAGGATTGTGCATCATTCAACAAAAAATGTGAGCTGTCAGGATATATGCACTCCAACATAGTGACTGTTTCAGATGTTCTCATCACTGGCTTTGGAAATGTACCATGCTATGAATCCTAGTTTAGTCTGAGCAGCTCTGTAGTTTGAGGAGAAAAGCCTAAAAAGCTTGTATTTTGTACTCACAGTAATTCCGTGTAGCAATTTTGAAGGTGATAATAAGCCAGACAATTCAGAACTATTTAAAATCTAAAGTCATGCCCTAAGAAATAACCCAATTAGGTTTTAATGGTAATGTATGATTGGGTTCTTTTTAATAACTTTATGGTTTTGAGTCTTCAGAATTAATTTTTGTGATATATTCAAGTTTTTACCCTTCAGATGTATATTAAAAATTCCTCTTTATTTTTAATTGAGCTTAAGATTTTTGTTAATAGCCCACCTCTTGATGTAATATAAGAAGCATTTTCAAATGTCATAGGACTTATAATGAACATGATGACTGGGAAAAAACTCAAGACAAACTACTTGAAAAAAAGTCCAGTCAGCTGCAGAAATTCTAGCTCTATATGCCAGTAGGAATAATGGGAAAAGAAAAGCACCCTCATTACTTAAAAAATGAAATTTGTTTAGTTTGTGAGTATGATTGGGTTGACTAAGGTGTAACTTTGTTTATTTCTTGTTCCAAGCATTACTGGACTTACATGGAATAGTGCAGGAGGATTGTATATTTTCTGCATAAAATTTGAAAAAGGATTAAAACTCAGCTTAAAAAATATCCACTGGCAACTGGCAAGTATGAAAACGTGCCTTAAATACCTGTATCCTCAGATGAGGAGAAGTTGAGGAGAAGTAGTTGAGAAGTGCTTTTTGTAATGCTAAAAAGCAATTGACCTACTCATATGAATAAATACTTCTCAGAGAGAGACTTGTTGAATTGAGCCCTTTGGGAAGCAGAAGTCACAGACTGAAAGTTAATGATGCTCTGAGCATTATTTGTTTTCTTGATGTTGCCACAAAAATATTCCATATGTTTCCCAGGAAACGTGGTGACTGATTCCTGGCTTCAGATGATCCAGCTGTCTAGTCACTGTCACCATGCTGAAAGGCAAACATACTGAGCACAAAAAGGCTCCCATCATGTAGGAAGCACTGTAAATCCATAGAGAAAGATTAGTCGTGCAGGTTCTGTATTCCAGTTACCTTACCAAAAACAAAAAATCCCTACAAAAAAAACCCAGACCAAGAGCCCAGTACTTTCCTGTGTGTTTTTCTTGAATCAGAAATGAAACTGCAATTTGAGAACAAATCTATTTCTCAAGCTAATATTCTACTGAGACTTCATAGCTAGAAGTGGGAGGCAAGCTATTTGTCTATGATATTTAAATGTCTTCAGTATTTGCGCATCTAAGCATCTGTATATAACATGCAAAACTCCTGTTCTCTTTTTGAGACAAAAAGATCCAAGCTGCCTTATTTCAGCTGTAGGCTTCAAACTGATGTTAAAATTAGGCCTCAGGTTTCCTCAGTCAGCATTGACCAACTGTTACTGTCAAGTTCCCAATGCAATCGGAAACCACACTGGGTGTTTTTAGCACGGGTCTTGAAGATTAACTATCTGGGTGCTTAAAACTTTAGTTTAAGTTAAGGTGTAAACCCCAAGTGCTTGTTTGTCCACCCCCTTCCTACTGGTGAAGGAGGGAATGTTGGAGAGACAGCCTTGATGCTGTGCAAGCCCTGCTCAGCAGCAGCCAAAACAATGGGGTGTTACCAAGACTTTTATAGCTACCAATAGAAAGCACAGCACTATGAGGGCTGCTGTGGGGAAAATGAACTCCATCTCAGCCAAACACAACATAGTGTGATATATTCTCAACATACGTGATTATATTCCTGTGATATATGTGACTGCATTCTCATTTTATATCTTATACCTCTCTGAATATTATACCAACACCTAGTAACAAAGCAACAGAAAAACCAGGAACAAAAGGACTAAGTATTATCTAATCTACTTCACACCTGTATCTCATTTGGAGCACTTGCTCACAAATATTTTCACGAAAGCAAAAAAAACCCAGAGTGTTTTGAAACTGAAGAAAAACACCAATTCTCATTTTCTGAATTAAAAACTGATCTAGAATCAATCAGTGAAAGCTAAATGAAATTCTCTCTGAATATCCATTTCTGACAATGGGTATATTATAATTTTATGACAGTGGTTAAAGGAATTATATGAATCACTTCCCATAAAATTGTTTATGTTCACGTTATGTCACTGCAAAACTGGAGTTTTCATAAGAGAAAAAAATGTCAAGAATTTGCTTTGAATTTCAAAATTTGAAGTAACCTGACATTCAGAATAAATTATGCTTTCACTTTTAAAATACATAAGTGTCATGCAGGGAGGGAACCTACACTTGGACAATTGTTTTGGAATATACATTTTCATTATTCAGAGAACATTGTCTCTTGCCTTTAAATATTTCCTGAAATGCTGAACTTATGAGTTGTTCACTCTTCACTGAAAATATTTTATTACTATCTAATATTATATTAGGCTACTTATTTTATTACTATATAGTCTTTCAGTGGTCATGTGAAGGTTTAATTTACAAGGTTTTGTTCATGTTTTTATAAGTGTATAAATTCCCAGATAAAACATCCTGCATTAATGCATTTAATTATTTTAAGAACTCCTTTGGAGTGGAGATGAATTAGAGTTTAACCCAAATGATAGATTTCAAAGAAAGTTTATCCAGGTATTTACTGTGCACCTGTTTGTTTCTATATACATATATAACTATATCTATAGCTAGATATAGAACTGCAGTAGCCACTGGTGTTATCTGATTTTTTCTCTTGTCATTTAATTTTTCATACATATATGTCTAGTGTTCTCTTAAATTCATTAATTTTAGGACTCTATATAGATCAATGTATATAGATCATAAAGATTTTTTTTTAGAGTCTTGCTGTACATTTGTACAAGGAGGCACTTTTGCAAGTTCAATTGCATGGACATGACCTTTCAGTTCCTTTTTTAGGTGGAATCAAGGCTGATGTCTGCCTAAGTTCACAAATGTATCAAAACAGGATTTTTTTCCTTCATTGATGGCATAGATTGATGCAGGAAAAAAATGGTTGGAACTTCTGATGGGGCCTTACTTGTTCTTTAATTACTGTGTCTGTTGCTTCTTGGAAAATAATTTACAGTATGCTTGGAACTGTAAACTGGAAAAATGCATTAGCACTATTTGGCGTGTTCTTTAGAGTTTTGCAAATGAGCATCAGGTTCGCTATTGAACAGAAATTGGAGTTGTCAGAGCAATGCACTTGGGAATTGGTTATGGAAAGTAAGACAATTTTATCTTTAATGAATATTATGCGATCATTGGCTTTGTGGTTCACATGGGACAGAGAAATCACCTTTAGTAGATTACACAGCTAAACCAATTTACATAATAACATCATATGCATTAAAAATACATTGCCCTTGTGGAGGCAGGGTTCAACTGTTGGAGAGATAAAAATAACTGCTACAAACTGGCATTTCCCAGCTACACAGATCAGTAGGGATCACAAAATTCTCTTGGACATCAGCTTTAGTAGATTTCAGCAGTAAGCCAATTTCCTGAAGCACATTATGGACTTTGAAAGAGTTTGGTTTTCGAATCATACATGACCCTCTCAGGAGGCAAGTTAAAATATATTTAATTTTATTAAAACTTTTACTACTAACTCAGATCACAAGGGATCATATAATCTTATGAAAATGGTCATTATGGAGGAAACCTTATCAGTAAACTAATATTCCTAAATATGCAGGTACACTTGGAGCATACCTATGCATTATGTTAATATTTCTTCTCAGTAGTCAGTTGTGACTTGTTTCCAGTGTTTAATTAAGTTATCAGAATGTACACTACCACAGCCTTGTATTAAACAATTTGAAGACATGTTTTGTTTTATAAGCTGCCTTCTTAAAGAAGCATGATCGTTTTTGGATCATTGCTATGCCTATGCCAAGAGGAAAAAGAGCTCATTAAGGAATGGATTAATGAAATTATTTGGAATTCTTTATATTTTTCTCTACAACACTTAGAAGTTATATGATTTAGTTCCTCCAAGAATGCTCAAGAACAGAATTAGAAGTGATCTGCCCAGTTACCAGCAGAGGGGCTAGGGGAGCAATCACATACAGGGATTTTTTTAAGCCAACTGATGACACTGAAGAAAAGGTTGTATAAATTATCTGTTTTACTCCTCTTTTTACTGAACAAAACCTTAAGAGAATTTACCCATAAGAATTCCCCCTGCCCCAGTCTACCTCATGAGTAGACTTCAGTAGCCGATGGCTACACTTCTACAGAGATCCTTATAATGAAAATTTGTGAGTCAGGCTAAAATAGGAAATAGTAGTCTACAGGATTTAGGCTGTGTTACATGTGCCCCAAAATGTTGAGCAGGAAAGAATTTAGAAAATTTCAGAAGAATTACTGACTGATATAGGCCAACAAATGTGCTGCCTGGAGCATATATTATCCACATGCTGTTACTGAGTCAATATTGACATTGTTGCTTACAGAAGTCAGTCTGAGAACAGTTACCACACTCCAGGCTTTCTCACAGAGTCAGCCAGAGAGCCTCTCACCCAGGGGAAAATATGAAAATGTTCCATAATTTCTCAGGCTCTCCTGAAATAAAGCTTGTATGTCCAGTAATAGATTTCAATAAATTTCTTCTTAGAAAGGTATCCCTTGGTGTACCTTTGCCAGTCCTCAATGCCTGGGGCCTTACATTGTCACAAATCTGACTTGTTTTGGCTAAGCCATACTCAGAGTGTTGCAATTTTCCCATTTTCTCCAGGGGGGTGGTGATGTCCCCTTTGTGGGGACATCCTTCCAGGATTTTTGTACACATTTACCTTAAACAAATTCACCAGGCTGTGAACGTGAGGCAGAAATATAGATTCTGAGCTGCCCTAGGAATGGTGAACTCTGGCACAGGGATGCTGTAGAGGGGAATGAACAAACTCCCCATTCAGAGCAGAATCAGTCAGAAATAACTCACATCAGAGGCACAGAAATGTTATGAGCACTGGCTGGCAAGCTTTCTTAGACCTTGCTGACACGCAAAGGAAAATAGCACTCTTTAATGTCATCTAGTATATCAAGACAACACTGTCAATTAATGAAGTTCTGGTCAGTTTACTAATCTCTTTAACATGGATCAATTACAGAAAATAACATCTAAGATGTAACTCTAGGAATGCGCATTAAAACACTGGGAAAAAAACCCAAACAAGCCTGTAATGAATTGTTTCAAACATTATTTTAATTTAAAAAAATTAGTAAAAATTACGTTCAAGAGGTGGTTATTTTTTCAAGACAGGGTGTCTTTTATAAAGTTTTCTTAAAATCATGCCATGCACAAGGTACTTGTGACTGTTTACTGTTCCTTTCTTTAAAAATTCATAAACTAGAATTTCTTTCTTTTTGCTTATCAACAGTCATACTGTATATCTAGAATATTCTATGTCTTGCACCGGAAATAGAAAATAGCACATACAAGCTTACCTTTAGTTTTTTAGAAAAATAAATCAGAGTGGAAAGAAATTGGCTAGTTTAATTGCATATCAAGGTCAGACATAATTTGTTAGTTTTGAGTATGGTGTCTCCCAACTACACAACACTATGTACATGTGTATGTTTGTGTCAGTATTCACAGTTAGCTATCTTTTCTTTTCCTACTAGTAATAAAGGTGCAAAATCCTTCATATGTGAATTCTAAGGGAAACATTACTTCAAGATTTTTACATAGTGTTTGTTCTAGTCTGCCTATTGAAGTATGTGGGTTTGGAGATTTAGCTTCATCAAATTCATCAGCAGTTTTATTTTTTACCATGATGATTGAAAAGCTAGTCAGCTGTCATTTCTATACTATCAATACAAGTGTAATCAAACCTTGAATGCTTTTAGCACTTTTGTACAAGAGAAGGAAAGAATTTTGAATTAAATGTGCAGTCAGTAGTAAATTCATAATATGATTTTCTATTGCTCATGCTCAGTCTATCTTGCAAAATGCTGTTGTGAAAGAAATGTTATCTGAAGTCAATGCATGATTTCCTTCAGATTTATCCCAGCTATGAAGTTTGAAACAGTTTGGAGATATTCCTTTGAAATAGTATTCTATCTAACTATTTATTCATGTCCTAGATTTTTCCAGCAGTGTTCATGGTACATAAATAAATGGCTGGGCTTTGTATGCTAGCAAACAAGAAAGCTGAATGTTCATTAATCAAAGAAATCTGACAAAACTCTTTGTCTTTCAAATCAGAGAAATGAAATGTGAACTCCAGAAAGTAAGTTAGGAAATGAAAGGTTATACAAAAAGAACAGTGGTGAAAGATTTTGTTGTTAGCCTAATGTTGCATTTGAAAGAAGCCTGGTCATACAAAGTGTGATGGATTACTGGACTCAGTCTCTACTTTAATGTTTTCCTGTTTGATACCTGTGATCTGTGACCAATACTGAGCAACTAAGGAGGTTATTGATTAGATAAAAAACCTCACACACTGTGAAAAATACCCACAATATTACAGTTTGCAAGGAACCATAAAAGGATTTTTTTGTCCTCTTCTGAAATTAGACTTCCCCAGAGTTTGTTTGTGTTTGCGTTCAGGCTCTGGAGAAATGCATAATCTTCTTTTGCTTCAGTCAACTGCTGTGTGATTCTTTTCTTGCAGCATAAAAACATGTCATAGCTTATACTAGCTTTCCTGTCTTTGAAAATGTGGTGGGCCATGTTCAGCAGACAATATTTGGTTAAATATTTTAAATATATTTAAATAAATAAATACTTCAAGGGTGATTTTTCATAAAGGCAGAGACAAGTATTCTCTTGCTAACAAGCCTGCCCTAGATTTTTACTTGCTATATTAGTCCAAGATGTGACTTCTTTTATTTTCCTTGAGCTCCCCGACTGAAAAGAGGTCTGTGCCAAGACCCCCTCTTGCCTCAAAGCTATGTTAGAGGATTGAGGAAAATAATTGGCTCAAAGACATGGGCAAGAAGAATTAAGACATCAGCTGGCAAGCCCATTAAAATGTCAGACATTATCTCCCCTAAGTGACAGAAGAAGGCTGAAATGCAGTGTTTAATCTGTTAATCATTAATTTCAGAAAACGAGCCCACAGCTCTCTCTCTAGCAGGCCTGAGTGGAAGCGTACCTACTCGGCTGGGCAAACAGTTTTGGTGCAGCACCTATCACCCACACGATGTGGTTCTGGGCCGACTCAGCAGTGATCACACCACCCTCCAGTTCCTTCAATCAGCAGTGCAAACACCGCTTGGCTGCTTGCTCAGGGTTAACCCGTCGCTTCCATCCAGGCTGTGCAGCAGCTGTGTGTGTCTCCACCGCATCCTAAATAACGTTGCTATAGAAAGAATGATTTCTGAGAGGCATGTTTGTTTCAACAGCAGGGATGGAAATTAATCATTGAATGTGACTAGTGAAAGACCAGGAGAGGTATTTGTGACAGCTGGAAGTTTAGCAGGATAAAGAAAATGTGGGGGGTAGGAAGGAGCAGCACAGGCACAAGGATTGGAATCTTTAATCAACAGAAAGTTTATAGCAGAGAGAAAGAGAGGGAGGGGGGAGTGGAGGCAGTCCAGGACTGTGTGAACTGAAGATTTAAGAAACTACAGAAAGGAAATGGAAATGGGTAGGAAAATACAGCAAAGGATTGTGAAAAGTAAAGTCAGAATTTACTAAGAAAAAGAAAATGGAAGAATCAGGAAATAGAAGAATCAGCCGTAGTGAGCCAATTGCCAGCTTTTGGCCACATAAACCCACCACACTAACCCCAGTCCTCTTCCTCCTCACTCCAGAATTTCTATGCCCATTTGTAGTCGTCTTTTCTCTCTCTTCTTTTTCCTGCTCCAGAGCCCCTCAGCTCATAGCCCCCATGTCTCCATGTACTTCACCATAGTGTTTCAGACTGCACTGTGTCATTCCATATTTTACATTGCACTATTCCTGCTGGCTCCTTGCTCTCATGGGAGGAAGACAGTGCTGGTATATGCTGTGATGCTGCTATCGCATGGCAGCAGCCATGCAGTCAGAGGGAGAGGTTCACCAAAGCGGCCAGGAGGTGCCTTCTGGGGACATGGGAACTGGTGATGTGCCAGTCTTGTGGGGCTAATTAAGGAGGTGTGTGCAGATCAGGGATAGGAGAGATTGGAGCTGGGGTCTAAGGAGTGCTATGGCATGCTGCGAGTGGGATGGGATGCTTTGGTCAGTGTGGAGTGCTGTGCAGTGTGGCACTGAGGACATGATGTGTGTGTTGGGAGGGACCCTTTGTGGGGTACAAGGAGAGGCAGCAGTCCAGAGAAGCCTGGCATGTTGCTGAAGTTCTGCCAATGGCCAAGCAGGGAGAGGCTCTGGCTGCTGAACAACTTATGCCAAACATAATTAAAAGCCTAATTTAATAAATGATAAAGATCTGTTCTCCTGTAGAGCAAAGGAATGGAAATAGTGATACATGGAAAGCTTTCTAGTAGTGAGAGAAGAATATTATATCTGTGAGCTACACACAATACACAAGCTTTCAAGCTAAGTGACAGGAGATTTTGATGCAGTTCCCAACTCGGCCACCTGTGTGACCTTAAAAGTTTTGCCTTCTGTATAATGGCTTATAATGTACATAATGCATATATGGAGAAATTTTCACATTAAACTCCTTTTTTAATGACAGTGATCCGCTCAGGCAGTACTGCAATGAAAGCTACACATTTGTAAAGGTAAACGAGTGAGAGTCCAGGTTCCAGTCCTGTTAAGGGAAAGGTGGTGGTAAAATTTAATACCTTTAGCTAACATCTTCTCTTTTCTGTGTGTGTGGAAGTCAGTGGAGAAATGGTTGGGTGCTCTCAGTCATTGTACCACGTACCCAAATGAAGAATGAAGAGATTATTAATTTAGGGGCCATATTTAAAGAAAAAAAATAAAATAAGGAATGGTTAAGCATCTGCCTCCTATGAAAATCTAATGCTTTGGATATGTAGTTCGCATTTGTGCACCTGAAAATCTCTTCCTTTATTGCTGTAGAGAGCGAAATACAGGATTTCTTTACCAGTTTCCATGTCTTTGTTTTCTGACATTGTTTGGAGACTGAACGTCCATATTTCCCCTATTAATCAGGTGATACAATTAGATTAGCTATCAAGACCAGACTTGGAATCAACCAAGCTGCATCTAGTGGACCAGGGAGCAATTCCTTTGATTTGAGGAATAGGAAACACTTTAAAAAGCAGGGACACATTATCTGATGCAGGAAGATTTGACAGTGACCTCTCAGCCATGCTGAGACTTTCTCTGACTAGAACAAGTGACAAGAATGGCCCCTGGAATTTCACCCAAACAGTTCAAGCTGCTATCTGTAACACTGTAAATAACATAGCATGCATCCATATTTCAAGCAAGGGTTATGTTTCCAAAATCTCTTCCATTCTAAATTTGGAATCTGCTTTCAAGTCTGGGAGTTTTACTCTATCCTAAAAATCTGCCACACCCCTCCCCATCTTTTCATTACCCCTCCCACTTAACACTTCTGTTCCTCCATTGTTTCAGTTTGCACCAGAACAGGAAACAAACAAAACAAAACTGATATTTGCTACTATTGGGAGATTAAGAGCCATTGCCCCTAGCAAATCTGGAAGAATCTGCCCGTGGTGAGTAGCTGGGACTAGTTGTGGGCAATGAAAATACATTGCAGTGCTTGAAGATGCAGTATTTAAACACCATTCTTCAGTGCAGTGAAGCTTTAATAAACTCCAAATGTTGTTAGCAGGCTTGGGAAATTCGGGATCCTGAATGCTAAATAAGGAGGACAAGAAGACAACAGATGTTAGTGTGTGTCGTAATGTCACATGAAACCTCCAAAGTCTTGACAGCTATGGTATTTATCATTGTGTCGATACAGCAAAAATTATACCTGTTCTGTACACTTTCACTGTCACTTCAAAAAGAAAAAAGCATTGTTTCACTGGCAAGATTTTACACTAAACTGTATTCAAAAGTTGACATAGTATCCTAAGACAAATATACACTATAACATTTTTCTGGTAACAGTCTACTTTTACAGGATATATTTGTTATTATATTCTGGTATAGTTCAGCCACATTATGATTGAAATGGGGCAAAAGGTAGACATATTTTGTCTTCTATGATTATAATGATGTTGCTGTGTTGTGAATGCTTTTTGGGCAGGTTTCCAAAGCTGAAATGATAATTTTTACCATGGTTGTTTATGTTGTACAAAAAAAAGGAAACATTTACTTTTTTTTTTTTTTAAAAAAAAGCCATAGAAATATACTATATATATACAAATATCAGCAAGCAGTGATTTGCAGAAAAGCAGTATTCGAAAAAAGATTTAGTCTATGCACGTATGAATTTCAGTTGATCATGTATCCTTCTTACACTTCACCTAGTTTCTTGATGAAATGCATGAAATTATTTCTATTCTGTGGAAGATGGCAGCCTTTCAATGTGGAAGGTTATAAAAAATGCCAGTGTCTTGACCTCCACCCTGATACAACCACCATTTTGGAAAACAGAACTCATTTTTGCAGGTTAAATGCCATGGAGGTCAAAGGCACGTTAGAACTATTCCTGATTACTGGTATGTTTCCAGTGCCTGTGAGCACTTGCCACGGGCAAGTAATCAAAAGTGGGAATGTGAAGTCAGAATAAGAGAGACTAACTCTCCTCAAAAATTTTCTGTTTGATTATTTTACCTGGTGGTGATGAAATATTTTATTATCTATATGTTCTGAATTACCTCTTTATTCTCTATATTTTCTCAATTATCTTTTCTGACCTGGAACCTACATAGAAAAGTACTAAACAGTGTGAGGTCTACAAAACCTCCCAAACAGAGAATTAAGAAATTTCTCCCTTTAGCCCATGATGTAGCAGGGTTCTTATGGTTTTGAAAAATGTACACTTGGACCTTGCTTGCATTGTTTTCAGGATCAAACAAGTCTGGGCAAGCCCTGTACATTGGCTCTCTAGAGATTAATCCTCTGAGGCATTCAAGACTACTGTCAAACTGTCGTTTCCAAATACTGTCTATGCATCTCAACTGATTGCACTTTTCTAGCTATGTGCCACAATCCCTGGAAGACTTCTTCCTTTGAACAAGGGCTGACAGCATATTTCTAAGATATTTGTGATGCAGGAATTAAACCTATAGGTGTAGAAATGCAAACATAAGTATTTAAATATAAATCAGAGAAATCAGAGAAAAGTTTTTCTAAATTATAATTTCATTATTCTATTTTGTAGTGTTTAGGATTCAGATAGTCAGTGAATGATAATCAATGCCTGCTAAGATACTGTAGAGATGTTAAGCCTAAATTAGATAAAATAACCTGTTGTCTGGCTAGTAAAAAGCAGGAACTCAAGAACACCATGGTAGTTACATTAGTAAAATATAGTGAAGCAGTTAATCATTCAAAACAGTTAAAGATTCAAAATATAGAAAACATGCAGTTTGGGAAAGTTAACTGGGAAAAAAAGAAAAAAAGACATCTCTCATGTTCAGTATACCACTGTTGTGTTAAGCAAGAATAACAAGACCATGACCGTAAACATCTTAATTGCTCCCCAAGTACACATTACAGTGATGACCTGCATCCATACTCTCATAAGAATACGATGGTATATTGTTGTCTCTTGGGAAGATACAGTTTTGTTTTTGGTAGATGGGTTGCTATAGCTACCTATCACAGTTGATGAAGTTTTCTGAAGATGAACAGTCTTACCCATTGAAGTTGTAACAGGAAACAAAATCTTGTTTCTGGCTTTAGCTCCTGCACCCATCCCCATACCCCCACCTTGCAAGAAAATTGCCCCATTTTGTTCCCTATTGCATTCATTATTGTGAGGGAAGACATAAGTCTGTGACTCATGGAATCCCTTTCCAAACAGAACAATATATAAAAAATAGCAATATCATTAGATATATAATAGCAGTCCACCCTTGCAGTTCTCTAGGGTTTCTAGGCTGCTGGAAGGACCCACAGGTCTGCAGTTTCAGCAGTGACCTTTTTCCTCATATGGCCTATATGGGCGGAGCAGGAGTACCTTCTCTCACAGCATCCCAAAGTGCATGCTAGCACTGTCAGTGATATAACTTCTTGTGCAGGATAACTGCAGTGATTAGGGATACGCATTTCTGTCCTGTGGACTTCTGCAGTGGGGTAAAATTCACCCAAACAAGGTGTTTCAACTGAAACTGCAAAATTCTTGTGCTTCATTCTGTTCTTCATTCACCAGGAAGTGAAAAAACTTCCCCTTGTTAAATAATGACTGTTTTACTGCCAAACTTCTGCAGTTCCCTTGGACAATACAAGGCAGGAGAGAGAATCCAAGGCAGTGTTTCATGCACTCTTTCACATCATTTAACAACCTTCAGGCACGTGCCCCAGCCCACTGTACATGGGCACCAACAATGCAGCGAGGTGGTTGCCAGGGTTACCACAACCTGTCAAAAAAACTGGAAAACAAAAGTGAAGGAACCACACTGCCCAGCATAATTCTTGTCAAGCACATTTCCTCACACGCTGCCTTAAGCCGCAGTAGAAGAAAAGGCAAGTCTTTGACAGGCGTGTGAAAAAGAGAGCTGTGTTGTAGCTTATGGCTTAGTGTAAGAGGCTGCTGATCTGCAGGTTGGAAAGACACCAAATACTCATCCTTACAAGTGAGATCACAGCTATTGGATACCTGAGCAAAACTACCTCAGCTAGAGAAATAATTCTTCAAAAAATAAAAAAGTGCTAAACAAAAAACATATTAAAGTCCAGAAATCAATAATTGGAAAAGTTAGGATTGCAATCTTTTCTTTTTTTTTTTTCTTTCTTTTTTTTCCCTTTCTTTTTTTTTTTCCTTGAACAGCTTTAAAATGGGTTTCTTATATTACTTAATGTTAAACCATAATAGCATTTGCTGTACTTTGGCTGCATTGCAAGGTTAATATAGAGATGTACTCTAGACAAACAGTCAGAAGGATAATAAGCCTTCATAAAAAGAAGACTCTCTTTATTCGTCATTGCCACTGTATCACATACGAGTAGGGGAAAGACATCTTAATTCCTTCCAGGCAGCAGCTCCCTGATATTGACTTCAGAAGTTAATAAAATCTCCAACCAAATTCAAACAGCTGAATCATCGGTTACCTTTGCAAAACATGGAATTAGACCAGTGAATCCAGTTCTCTCCACTGATTTTAAGGGGACCTCAGTGACTCACTTGCAAGCATACAGAACAGACATCCCAGGTAACTTGAACCCCATTCTGGTAATTTGATATCTGCGAGTCCGTGACATCATGCCTATTTCCTTGCCTCATAAAAAAATAAAAAGTTTCTGTTCTAAACAAAAAATTTTTGTCTCTGGTGAAAGTTCAAATTATTTGTTTTTCAGAATTCAGAGGGGAAAAGGTAACGATGTGTTAATAGCTTTGTATTTCTTTCCATCTTTAGAAATGTTGGACCTTTCCTTCTTCTGTGTGCTATCCTAAAATAAACTAAATACAGATTTTTTTTCCCCCACCTATTTCTAGAACAAATGCAAATATTGTGTAACCAAAGGAAAAAGTGCCATTCACTGACTACAGATGTCTTCTTAACTGACAGAAAAGAAGACATCAATATCTGATTTTTTCCTTAAATTAATGATATCCAAGAGTGCCACTGAAATCTCCTTTTCTTTCTAAGGCTTCATAAAAGAATTTTGCCTCTCAGCACTAACTGATCGTGACTAGCATAATGTTCTTATTTATGTTTCTCCAATCATCAGTTAGCATGATAGATGAACACAGGAAAAAGGAGAGAAAATTGTGCTCTCAGGAAATCTGTTGAATAATGCAATTGCTCCATACCTGCAGGAGAAGAAAGTCTATGAAATTCCTTTTCTATTGTATGCATATTTACTGACAACAGATTCAGTGGCTTTATTTTATCTTTATTTTTCATTTTGAACTTGGGAATATTTGAAGCTGAGAATATGACTGAGAGAGAGTGCTGCACAAAATACAGAGGCATGGAAAACTTCCTGCATCTGAAATTCCCCAGAGATCTTTGTCAGAGGCCTCTATGTGGGTAAAAAGCAGAAGAGACCATATCCATACTTCATTCAAGGTCGAACTGGTCATAGAGAGGTAGGTTTTCAAAGGATTTTGATACATATTTTCCCTGCATGATAATGTGTGAGATAGTTTCCTGAGATGGTGCAGTTGATGTGTATCTGAAAGCCCAACCAATACCTCTGAACAGAGCTGTGTAGCACTGTTGTATGTGTATATGAATTCTTTGGAGTAAGATAGTTCAGCAGCCTGTCACCCACACTGAATCTTAAGACTTTAAGTAGGAAACTGCTGCTCAGGTACCATAGTTTAAGCTTTCACATCTACCAAGAGATGTTGATGCTTGTCCTACAGCATGTTGAATGATCCTAAAGTACTCCTGACCTATGGTCACCTCCTCTGTCTGAAATAGGGCCTGCTGAGTATCTCACACAATTGTTACCATCACGGTTCTCATTTTCTACGCAAATATGAATGCTCTTTTTTTCCCTTTTGCATTTCACTCCTTGTTTGCTTGCTTGTGTAAGAAGGTTGCTTTTTCTTTTCTGTTTTCATGACCCATTTTCTGATGCCTCCTGAGCCCTTGAGTCATCCTGGAGATGCATCGACTTAGAGCACTGTAAAGATAATTTATTGTTATGGTGTTTCTTATGACGCTTTAAAAAATGGCTACCAGATTTTTTATTGAAGATGCACAGGGGACTAAGCCTTCTGTTTTGCTCTGCATTTGTATCATGTCATGATGCCAGAGCACTAAGGTGCTATCCAATGATTCTGTGGTTCTTTGACTCTTTCTCAAAGCAAATATAATACACTATTCTCACTATGACACTTTCCATTTTACT
>JAYRBT010000042.1:20870610-20891437 GCA_036023395.1 Myiotriccus ornatus | reverse complement strand
ACCAGATTTTTTATTGAAGATGCACAGGGGACTAAGCCTTCTGTTTTGCTCTGCATTTGTATCATGTCATGATGCCATGATTCTGTGGTTCTTTGACTCTTTCTCAAAGCAAATATAATACACTATTCTCACTATGACACTTTCCATTTTACTACAAAGTAGCTTGAGAAGCAGATCAGTTAAAAAGCTACATCTACTTATAGAGGGATCTCAGTGTAGCATATTTTGGATTAAAAGAATAATTAGAAACTTATCAAAGAGGAAAAAAATTACCATGGCATTGCTTAGTCTTGAACTCGAAAGCCACATCTGTGCTAGTAAATTAATCATAGACAAGGAACACCTTCACATATTGGCCTGCCACTATCTCTGAGCAGTTGGATAGGTGATATGGTTTTGGCTTATCAGCTCACATGTTCTCAGACATGTCTCAGGGAGTTGGAGCAGGCCGGGAACCATGCAGCATAGACTTGTTGCATGAAACCATCCAGTTTTGGAGAGTGGAATTAAGTAGTACGAAACTCTGACAATCCCTGCCTCATAGTGGTGCCAGAGATGTGCTTCAGGCATATCTGTTTACCAACAGAGACGCAGTCAATGTGTGTGCAGGAGAAGGTTTTTAATTTTCCTTGCAGTGGATTAAATGTGACAATGCCTCTTCCAGGGGATAGATAAGGTGTTTTTTGGTACTGTTGACCAATTGTACTTAGGCGAAGAGAAACGTAAGGTATAAACCAGTTTTAACAAAGATTGACAGGAAACCTGCCTTGGAGAAATAGAGAGGTTCAAAAGGTTCAAGACACTATTATGTTGTTTCTGTTTTGAAAACATAATAATCGGAAACTGTCAAATGTATACCATGTCACTATCTGCAGCTTAGGTTGGTTGAAAGAGTGTACTTTCAACAATATTTTCTCTCTCTCTCTCTTCTGTAAACAAGCTGGACTCTCTGCCATTTGAGGAAGTCACAAAACTTATATATAAACAGCATTTTTAACTTGAGGGGAGTTTGTCTAAAGGTAGTAGGGAAAGTCTTCCAGCAAAAGAGAACTACACTTAAAAAAGCACATGGGTGCTCTTAATCAGAGGGATACTTCCCAGCAAAGGTGTTTTGGTTTTTTGTTTGTTTGTTTCAAAAGATTTCCATAGGATTATTTTGCTCAAAGGTTTTATGATCGTATTGCTAATGTATGCATTTAACTGAATACTTTAATTTTTAGTTGGTCTAAACCACACCTGCATTTGTGGGCCGTTACAAAAATTTGTAGGCTGTGGTTATACAAGTTAGGTTACAAGCTAGGTACAAGCTGTGGTTATGCCAAGCTAGGGACCTGGCACAGAATTTGATGAAGCTTTCTGCAGAAAGCCTGTTTGGCTAGCAGAAGGAGCTACTTCACTGTCGTCATTCTCTTAATAGTGTAATTCACACCCATCTAAGGAAATATGTATTATATTGCAGATAGAAAGAATATCGCATTTAATATAGACAATTTGATAGGAGGTCGATGGTCACTGAAGAGACATTTAAATTCTTTAAGTAAGAAACCATGCACTTGAAAAATCTTGCTGCAAAATTAGGGTATTCTTTGGAAAAGAAAAACTGTAGCTGTTGAAAGGTACACCTAAGTGTGAATTTTATAATTCAACCTCTTGTCATATATTGCTGAATGCTGGAGATTGTGTCCTATTGTATTTTTGTTTAGCTTTTTCAGTTTTTACTGTAGGCACTTACCATTATATTTTTTTAGATTCTTTGTGGAAAAGGTAAATTGACAAATTATAAAGCCAGAAGAAGCTATTCACTGAAGGAGTGTTCTAAAACTCTCAAGGGAAAATAAATAGTAAAATGCCTTTTAATAGTGAGATTTTGAGAAATCCAATGGCAAAACCTATTCCATTTTCACACACTCTTCAAACGCTAAATAAACTTAATAGCGTCCTGAAATTCAACAAATGCAAAAATAAAAAGACTTCAGGATATGACTAATTGTCTGTGTTCTTAATTGAACATTCTGTTTCAGCTGCACTATTGTACCTAAAATTTTTCACAGAGATTTTGAAGATCTGTGTAAATTGGCTCTTGGCTTTAGGGATTGTGATATATGCTGACGGATGTATATCTACATCTTATTTATGCAGCCTTGAAAGGCTGATTCTGAAACAAAATATGAATTAGCCATAAAATTTACCTGTTTATTGTCTCACAAAAGCAGTAAATATTCACCTGTCTTCATTTATTAAGGATACAAGAAAATTCAGTATTGCTGGTTCTAAATGTTAATCTCTTAGAACTATTTCAGACACAACACTTTCTGATACTAACTACAAAGAGGTAAGAAAAAATCCTTCTTTTTTATAGGAGTACCAATTTTTATTCATTTGCACTGAATAAATTACTTCAGAAGACAAATGATGGGAAAATTAAAAGGATGGTAATCAGAACTTGGGTATTAGTCTAATTTCTCAGAAATTAGGCTATTTTTTGGAAATATTTTTACTGTAATTGCTTCAGGAATGTGTGATCTACTTACGTGCATTTAAAAAAAAAAATCTGTATTTATTGGACAGGAACATATGGCCCTATTGAAGACCAAGAACTATGGAAAAATCATATCAATCCCACACAGTAGGGAAAAAGGCCACTGACTCTTGAAAACGTGAAGTCTTCTTTTCACTGCATGAAATTTAAGGACAATTTTCAAGTGGCAGACAACAAGGCTGAAGTGCTTTTTTGAAAATGCCTACAAATGTTTATTCATGGATGCTGTGCACTCTCCACAGCTATGCAGGGAAAGCAACTTATACATATGCAAATAGCACTGAACTCTGCATTTGTATGTGAAATTACCTGATTGACATTTCAAATCACTGTGTCTTGTGCAGTTATGAGAGTTACTCAATTGCCTCTATTTAAAAATTCAGCCTTAAGGCACAATTTTGATGAGAATAAGAGTATATCCAAGCTTCCTCTGTCAAACTCTGCTTTCTTTCTAGATTCTTTGCAGTGCCCTATATGCTACTTGATTGAAATTGTCCCTGTAGAGAGGTAATTGTGTTACAATTGTAAGGCATGCATTTCTTTTGACATAGGAGCCCTTTACTACGAAAGACATTAAACATAAATGGCAGTATGATTCATCCTCAGTTGCAATAAATTATTCATTTTTCCTTGAGTACCTGGATTCTAACAATTGAAGAACTTTCCCTCTTCCAGCAGAAATGTCTGTGGTTTCCCAGCCTTTTTGGCATAGTTCCTTGGTCTTAAATTTATAATAAGAAAGTTTATTTCTCAACAGAATGAAAATTATCCTGCCAATTCATGTCTTTATCTGGTCAGTTTATGAAATGCAGAGTTTAGAGTACATTTCATCTGAGATGGGTTTCGTCTTATGGTGTCACACATCTAAGCTTAAGGGCCCTAACTCAGTGGAGAACTGTACCCACACTCAGGTCCCTGGAACAGTGGGAGGTATGTTTCCTCCTGTAGAACCAGCTGGAGTTCAGGCAGGATGCCCTATCCTAGAATCCTACCTTCGGGTAACTGAATCAAGTTTATCTACAAAAGGCAATGAAATCTGTGAATGGATTTAGTTGGCCAAAGATGGTGTCTAGTTTCTCTAAGTGAGCAGTCGTTTCTCTACACACCATAGCTATGTTGATCAGATCTGCAGAGACTGGAGTGGCAACTTAAGCAGCCTCACAGACCTCGAAGCAAGAAAAGGTTTCTTCCTCTAATAGCTGCAACCCACCCCGATACCTTTGCAAAAAATCTCCAAAATGAAGCTGTCAGATAAGAAATGCAGACAAAGAAATACATATTAAGGACCATCCACATAGGTCCTTTCCTTTTCTTAGCTGTATTCCCACTATCTTTAATTGTAGCTCAACAAACTTCAGCAGAAAAACACAAAGTGAGCATTGATTTCCTTGACACTGTGTACATGTGTACCCATTCTCAGTTTTCATAGAAATAAGGCATGACTTTTACCTTGTGCTGTTTATTATATGTGGCTACAGCCCCAATGACGACTGATCCAGAGAGTATCCATGGCCCAAGTTCTTCATATCCAGCTTTTTCTTAAGAGTCATTGAAAGCCAGTTAGAGCACTCAAACTGCTCCTAGAGACACTGTGATGGAAATATCTCTTATTCAGCTTAATTGCTCAGTGAGTTATTGTTGTTATCATTGTCAATAATTCTATGCAAAATATTTTTATTCACAGATGTCAAAGTACAATAAGAAGGTAGCCAAGCTTTATCGTGAGTAATTAAAAAATATTTGTTTAATGATTCTCTTTCTTCACTAAAGAAGTCTGCAAAATCCTGTAGCTTCTAAGTTTTTTTATATCATCTTCACGCTCAAACACTCACACACAGAGTTTTTTTTTAATTAGTTATAGGAGTCCAAGAAGATTATGCCTATTTGCTCAAAGGTCTTGCTCCAACAACTTAATCCTCAAAGATTAAGACGGAGGCCTTGGTAAGGATTATTTATTTTACATGTGCAAAACTCATAGCTTCTGAACTTTTCATTCATGAAAATTATTTCCTAGAAGATGTCAGGGAGAAATTTGCCTTTTAAAAACAGCTCTGGACCAAGCTCTGTATTTAGGGGACTTGAGCAGAAAGAACATACATTAGGATGAGACTCAAAAATTATCAATGTTTAATAAGCAAATTTCCTTCAGTAGAAAAGGATTAGGGAATAAAGGAGCTGAAAGTAGATAATTATCTCCAAGATGCCAAACAGTAATCAGTAGTGGGTTGCAAAATAAGATCGAGTATAGACCTATGTAAACTAAAAGTATTCTCAAGCTGTCCTTGTTATGTGCTAATTGGTCTTCTATTATATAACATTCATTAGAGATCAGCATTAAGCTGCAGTCCACACATGAGTTAATTTAATCAGCAAAAGTCCCTTTTAGGAGGTCACAGAAGTGCCGTGATCACATCTATCACTGTTTCTTACACCCCAGTGCCTGTCCAACTGACTTTAGCTGGTTTTGGATTGGAGATTATTGTTCCTTTTGGTACATTTATGTTTTGTTATTAATATATTACTTGTGGCATTGGTATAGTTCAGACTTACTTGCCAATATTTATAAAAACCATCCTTCTGGATTCATTACTGGAATGCTAAAAAATTTTTCTCTTCTGGGACACTTGTCTTTCTAGTTTTTCTTCAGACTTTTAAATTACCCTATGTTTTATATGTTATGCTGGAATACACTGAAAACTACCATCTGAAAAATAACAATGGGAGCATTTGAATATACTTATTTTTGTTTTGCCAGTGAATCCCAAGCTAGGGTCAGTGCTGTTTTGCTGTTTCCAGAAGACAGTATCACACTTGTAACTCTACATATGTCAAAGAAAAGAAAGATTTCCAGATATTTCAAAATATTCTATTACCTTGGAGTGTAACTAAACTGAGTATTTAGCAGAATAAGGCATAGGTGTGAGGCTCATAATAGTCCATTATTAGTCAAAAGGTGTTATTTGTTAAACAAGTCTTCCCAGAAATTTTAGATATTGACTTTATCAGTGTATTTATATGAGCTGCACAAAGGTGTTAAATAGTGTTTAAAAATGAGAATTCGGCTTTGTATCTAGGAGAGATCGGTCAGTACACTATTGTAACAAGGCAGATCTAAATTTTTACCATCACAATGTTTTGTTAAAGCCTTTATTTAAAGAAAATTCATTCTTCTGATATTCTTGCTCATCTTCCTGTTCTTGCACTTATCTTTGTCACAAGAACAAGACATCTGAATTTCAGTGCCCAACATGGGCTTGTGAGCTATCACAGCATAACTAAGCTGTGCTGTTTTCACCTTTTCAAAATTCAGTAATTTGAGTGTCTGAGACTGTTGTTCTTTCTGGCAGTTGCTGACGTTGCAAGAAGAGAGGAGATCAGTCAATCAAAGTCTAGAATAAGTAAAAGGTCAGAGGAGTCAATACATTGCTGCCTTTCACAGGCTCTGTGAGGTTCTAAAAACCCATTCATGTGACTTGAAAGGGAGAAAATATCTGTGTGATTCATTCACACAACATGGAACATAGTAGAAATAGAAAATAGTACCAGCTAACCATTTACATTTTGCTTTTACTTTGGGAATATTATCACCTCTAAGACTCTAACAGACTACTAGAAAGATAAGTTGTATATCCCATGATCATAAAAATTGATTGGTTTCCAGGTTTTGTTGTTGTTGTTTTCTTGTTTTTGTTTTTGTTTTTTTTTTGTTTGTTTTTTGTTTCCTGTTGTTGTGATCAAATTTGACTATTGCCCTTAGAAATACAACTTTGGACTTGAAGTTGTACAGATGCTACTACGACAAGACTTGGGCTAGTATCTACACTTATAAAATTTCACAATGATGGGAAATATTTTAAAGTGCTTGTTAAGGCCATCCATCCATATATTCCCTAAGACCTTTGCCATTAACAAAAATAAACAAACAAATCTTTAATTTTCTCACTCCACCACTAGATGTGATTTAGTGGTATCCCCAGGTGCTCCAGAACTTGGAAGTCATCTCATAGAGAACTTGTAAGACCTGACCACACTCCCCAGCACAACTGACTTCCATAAGCTGAAAGCCCCTGGTTACATAAATACATTGTCACTACTGATGAGGAAAAATAAAAACAAGGGCCCTAAACATGGACACTTTTTGGTGGCAAGGGCAAACTTTTCAACCTTTCTGCTGCCTTCTCCAGACCCCATGTCGTAGTAAACTATTAAGTATTTAAAATCACCCATAAATGGGGCAAAGTCATCAACTTTGCTCCTAGGACAGGTGATAAAAAAGTGTGAGGAGTGGCTGATAGACCAGAAGGCTGTGCTGGCATTCAGCAAGACCTGTCCAGGACAGAGAATTGGGTGGAGAGGAACCTAAGGAAGTTCAACAAAGGCAAATGTAGGATCCTGCACCCAGGGAGGAATAAACCCAGGCACCACTACAGGTTAAGGGTTGATTTGCTGAAAAACAGCTCTGCAGGGGGTTTGGATGTTACTTCCAACTCCAGCCATTCTGGAGTTCTGTGATTCTGTGATGCTCTTTTTATACCTGTTGGAAGGAGAGATTTGTCTCTGTGGAAAAGGGAATCTGCCCATACTGGAGGAAGCTAGCAGACTGTGTAAAGGGCATCAAAGGTACTGCTACCAGAGTTGAAGGACTGTGTAAATCAAAATAAAAGGCAGTATTACCTACTTCACACAGAGATGAAGGAATTACTTCAAGGTTTTTTACAAATTATTGCCCTAAATAATTTTTCCATGGTGGAGCCATGGCAGTATTACCTTCTCTGCTCTTACTCTATTATATTTTTAATTCTGAGCTCCTGCTCATGGTCTCTTCAGATGGTGAAGCACCTGCTACCTGACTACATAATAAATGAAGCACCTCATCTTAAAACAAGCTGAGCTCATTTGATGAGATTCGCTGGGCAAATTCAATGAGTCCTTCATTGTAAAATCTTCTGAAGTTTAATTTTCACTAATTATTTTTATTCAGCGGCATAAGTATGAGATCAACATTTATAAGTTGGTAGTTTGAAAAAGTATAAATATGGTTGCATTTCTTCACACTTGCATACAAAAGTACACTCAGGTGCTTTAGGAAAAGAACCTGTTCACATTGTATGAGACAGCACCATCACATTGCTGAGTTTATTCTGGAGTCTGGGGATACTTTGTTGCTGAATTAGAAACTTTTGTAATCTGGATGGTGGATTTGTGGGATATTCTGTTGAATTATTAGGGGTTTATTGGATCCTGTATTGACTTTTGCCATAAACAAATTATTTTAATGTAAGTAAACATGAGGCTTCTATGGAATTCTACACGAATTTACATGGATAATCACTGACAGTCGTTAATACAAGAATGAAGAAAATTGTCTATAAATTTAAACCTGAAAACAAAGCCTTTAAATAGAGCTAGGATGTCCTTTTCATGCAGTCATACTACTATATACTCAGTAGCCACTGTCATAACTAGGACAGTGAAGTAAGTGAATCATTGCATTGTTCTACAAGGGCAAATACATTTTTTTTTCCATTTTGAAACTTCTGTGCAGGCCAATCCTAAAAAAAAACCAAAAAAAACCTGAGGTAATGCCTTCAGTGTTACAGCCACTGCTGACAGAATGATGTGATTCCAGTTCTCATGATATTGCTGAGCAACTACTTATTAGAATGATAACCTCTATTTCTAGAATTATAGATAAAAACTGGGTTGGAAGGGACCTCTGGAGATCATTTATTCCAATATTCTGCTCAAAGGATGCCTAAATTTGTGTTTAGGTGAGGTTACTCAGTCATAACAACTTTTGAAAACTACAGATGGGCATTCCAGATTGAGTGAATGATCAGATTTTTTCACATATATCATTTGCACCTCAGGTAACTTGCATTTGTAGAATCATAAAATCATAGAATGACTTGGGTGGAAGGGACCTGCAAGATCATCTAGTTCCAAACCCCCTGCCATGGGCAGGGACACCTGCCAATAGACCAGGTTGCTCAGGGCCCCATCCATTCTGACCTTGAACAATTGCAGTGGTGGTACATCCACAACTTATCTGGATAACTTGTTCGAGTATGTCACCACCTTCACAGTAAAAAATTTCTTCCTAATATCTAATCTAAACCTGTTCTCTTGGAGTTTAAAGCCCTTCCCGCTTTTCCTGTCACTACATGCCCTGGTGAAAAGGCCCTCACCAGCTCTTTTGCTGTGCCCCTTTAGGTACTAGAAGGCTGCTCTAAGGTCTCCTGAAGCCTCCTCTTCTCCAGGCTGAACAACCAGGACTCTCAGCCTGTCTTCACAGGACAGGCTGTACAACCCTCTAATCACCTTCCTTAAGAAGTTCTTCTCTCTTGGACATAAGTGCTCAAGTAGCTCTTGTGTTTGTTAATCAACAGAAAATCAGAGGAACAAGGTAGGGTGTTCAAAGGTAGACAGATGTCAAAAGATCCTGAGGAAGAAGGTGCAGATGAGTGCAGGGCAGGCAGAAAAATGAGGAAACTACCAGGGAGCAGAAGCACGAGAATTATAATTTTCTTTTTACTGTCTGTTCATCCCTATAACTTGCACTGCTGCTGAATCCCTAGATTTTTTAAATGGGCAGACTTCTGGAGATATATATCAAAATACATTTTTCTGAATAATCAAGGCAGATCTCTTTATGTTGAACTGTGCTACATGGTTAGGCTGTATAAAGACGACTGTGGTCAAGAACACCTCTCACTTTACTTCCAGGCCACATCTTCTTTCCCATTCTCTCTTTCAGCATGCCTTTACATAGCACAGTGACTCTGAGAGTTACTGAGGCATGTTTGGATCTCCACTGAAGAAGAAATAAAAAAGGTATGTGTATGCATGATTCAAACAGAGAGAGGATTGTGATCTGCCAGCACAGGGAGCAGCTGCCACTGCTGTAAGTCATGGAGGGAGGACTGCAGCAAAGGCAGGGTGCAGTTACATATAAAGCCTGCTTGTCCAGAGAATGGAGCTGGAAACAATGAAGGATATGATCATTGTAACTAGAGGTGTTACAAACTTTAATAGAAACATTTAAAGGGTCCCCTTTAATAAAAAAATTTTTTTGAAACTGAGAGAGAACGAGCTAGTGCCGTGTTTCAGACAGGAGTTAAATGAGATTGCACATGGGAGGATAGAATTATTATCCATTTGTTTAAGCAGATTCTGGGAGCTGACCCCAACTGAACTTCTGAGTGCTCCCATGTTTGATCATCATTTGACCACTCTGTATAAATAATCATATTTGAATTTACAAAAGGTAGAAAATTCAGTCTGCAACTCCATCCTTAACAGCCATCTCTTGCTGAGCCTTTTTATTTCCTCCCACTTGGTACTTTGGATCAAAACACTTTGGAAAAGATGAGCAATAATATCTGGGCATGATGATAAAGAAAGAGAGGCCTGTTCCCAAAACAAGAATCAGAACTGTGTTTTTGTTCAAACAAAAGACATATTGGCTACTGTGAGACACAAGAAGGCTCTTAATGTTCTGCAGGGGCTTTTCAAGACTGTATAAACATGAAAAAAGCAGTGACTGTTTAGTGGGCTAGAAATAATTCAACATTACAGATGAATCATGTTTCTTTGGCTGTAAAGAGGAGCAGAGGGTGTCTTACTAAGAAAGAATAAAATAAAAAGTCTTCTGCACTGGATTTTTCTAAGCTGAAGCAAAAATATTATTTCAAAATAGGTAGAAAATTTTATAAACCACTTTTGCCATAGTATTGTATGTTCGTATGCCCAGAAAACCCCACAGCAGTGTTTACTTGCACGTTTGGATAATTTAGAGCTCAGTTTGGCCATAGTCAGTAATTCTACCATCAAGATGATGATTTTTACCCCAAAAGGTTGCCTAGTAAATATTAGATAACACTTATGGAATTATCTCAATATTTTATTTAGTACAACAAACTTTACTTTCTTTTTCTCTCATTTCTGTTCTTGTAAAGGCAATGATTGTTTCCAGTCCTCCACCTTTACAATATTTATATAGAGAACTAGTGCATTACCCTTTCTATGGAAAGAAGAAAATAATGTATATGAGTTAATAATTAGTTATCTGAGATGACCATAGCTTGTAACATGCAGCTGACCCTCAGAATGAATAATCTCACAAAATTTTATCATTTTAAAAGTTAGTTGTTTGCTGTATTCTCCCCCTGGAGTCACTGGACAAAAATGGGCAATTGCAGAAGACAATTTATCTAAATTAATTTAATAAATGTTAAACTTGTATTCTATGATGAAATTATTGTCTATGGTGGTATCTCTGAGAATAGTGGAATTTGATATTTCTGCCTTTCAGACATCAACATTAAAGTGAGGTAAATCCCTTCTTTGGGCCTAATAGGGCTTTTATTTTCTTTTTCTACATGCTTCTCAAATTTTCCCTTTAAAATAATTTAAAGTGTAAAAAAACATGGATCCATGATAACATGATTTTTTTTACAGGCATAGTCATGATCGTCCAGTGTATCTACACTCTTCTTTTGAGAGTTATTTAAGTCATACAATAATCTGCAAGGGAACACGAGACCAACGGTATCAGAACTTGGCACTAAAAATATTTATATGAATAAAGCATACATTTTGGTATGCAGTAACTGTTTGACACTTGCCTTGAAGGAGCTAATTCTTTATTTTTCTTTAACTTTACAGGTATTTTTCAGTGTTGTTTCAGTCCTCACACTCAGTAGCTAAGGCAGAAAATATGGAAGAGGTAACGACTGCTTTTCTTGCTGCTGCTGTGATATTTCTGAACATCTGTGAACACTTCTGTACCAATTTCACTGTCTGATGGCAGGGTCAGTGTTAGCTGTTGCCACCCCATCCATCTTGCTTCCTTGTTCTTGCACAACAATGGGGATTCCATACTATTTTCGCTTTTCCTGACTGACTATTCATTATGAAGGTGGAAATAATGGCCCTAATGGCTATCAAGTCCCTCCCCTCCTTCCCCTCCACGTTGTTCAATGTGACCCTTTCATTCTTTTGACCAAGCAGAAACAGAAATGTCCCAACGGCAAGGAACTGTCTGCTCCTAAGCACACTTGATTTTGATCCTCTTCTTTTTCTTCCATCCTTGCCTTAGAGGTGGAAAATTACAATGAAAAAAGCAACAACCAAGTCCAGTGAGTTTTCATTGTCCAGGATGTTCTTGACCGAGGCAATTCCCCTCCTCCACCCTCATTATTCATTTCATTTGGATGATTAAATTAAGCAGAAAAGGTCATTTTGTTGGAAAAGAGCCTGTATTAGTTGCATAAAAGCTGTCACTGTTCCGTTTTGGCTTAGTCTCTTCTCTGGCTCTCAGCAGTTCACTGCCATTCCCCTTTTGCTGAATTTTTAGCTTCGGGCACCTCTCTAGTCCCCAAGATTTGTATCCCTTTTTTTTTCTTCCAAAAGTGCGCATGACATCGCTGAATCTGGAGCCATTCCCCTGGCTGTAGAGCCTTCACAGTTGTTTTGACATTGCTGACTTGATGAATTCTGCTTTCTTTCTGTTGTTTCCCCTCTGGTCTGGCATGGCATTGGAGGTGCCTGTGGCTGGACGGAGCTTGGAGATAGCACACGTCACACCAGTACCTCATGCATGTGAGAGGAGTAATGGTCCTTCTCTAAAGAAATGGATTTTCTTGTCTTCAAGAAGTGAAAGACTGTATGAATTGCTTGGCTGACTACCACTCTCTCCCCGTGTTCCTGCTCTTGGTTTGTGGCTGTCCATGCCTGCTCCATCAGCTGTGTTGAGCAGGGACAGACTTGATGTGTACACAATTACTGATTAAATCTTGAGCTCTTTAAAACAAATACATCAGTGAATGTAAAGACATTAACTGAGAAGCTTTTTTTTAAAAAAATAAAGAACCTTTCTAAACTGCAAAATATCAAAAGAAAGAATTTAGATAGTTACAGAGTGCTTCCACTCTCTTAGAGCAGAGCAGAGCTCATAGCACAAAAGAACCTGATGTTTCCTAGTTTGCCAAAGCTTTTGAAATTATATTTTGGAGAAGTAAAATCGATCTGGCTCTTTTGTTCCACTCAAGTTGCAGTGATATTATTAGAAATTAATAACAAAAGTAATTTTCACAGGTATTTTAATATAATAAGAAATACTTTCTGTGTTGGATGTTGACTGATATTTTTTATCTCATTGTATTTTTTTCAATTTAAAATCACAACCTATTTAAGAAATAGGTAGGATGGAAAAAAAATACTCTTTTATACCCAGAATTTTATTGCAAGAAGTAGAATTTAAATGACATAGTAGAAACAACCAGAACATGGATAAATGTACCATTTAATTGTTCCAGGATACTGGTTTTACTTGCTTTCTTCATTTGCTAGTTTCAGGGTTAAGAAAATCTGCATCGTCTTGACTAAACTGGAAAACATCCTCCTTCATTAGAGCAGAATGATGAGTTGCTCCTGAGAAGTGCAGCTCTATGGAAGAACACCGCTGTGGTTGGATTTTTCTATTGCTTTACAGCATAATCTTTGTTTTGTTCCGCATATAATGCCCCTTTTATATAACGTGTGACATTCTTTTAACATATTGGATTTTAAAAACATTAATGTTGACCTTCATATGTTCACTGGTATATTTAATGGATTGCAGATATTGCCTTATTATATTAATGAAGGCAAAGACCCTTCCACATCTTTCTCAAGTGGTTGATCTATAGCCTCTGGCCATGCAGTTCTTTGCAGTTCCAGCATACAATCTATAGATGGATCAATCAGGCATGCTAACATACAGTGTTATCACACAGAGCAGCTGCACTTAGCTAGAGAATAATAGGTTTTGACGATGTTGTACATTTGACACATTATGAACCTGCTTACCATCCCTTGTCAGGGAGAAATGCCTGCTCGGCTGCTGTATGGCAACGCCTCTCCAGTGTGATGGGGTGCAGTGCGTTTTGAGGTTTGGCATGACCTGTGAAGACAGAAAGGAGGAGCAGCTGAGCCCCTCTTCTGTTCAATCCCTTCCCCACTACCAGAGAGGAGGGCAAGGGCATATTGCCAGAGAGCAGAGCCTAGTGGACCCACAAACCTCTTTTTGTTTTGGACATAGCAGTGAATCAAAACATGGTCTGCAGTTTTTTGAACTGCAACAGATCTGTCCTGAAGAAGAAACTGAGCAAACTGAGTTAACTGATGCCTTGCCATGTATTTGTGGTTTAATTTTAATTTGAAAAGGAAAAATTGAAACACTCTCCAAAAGTTTTGACAGTGTAAAAACAAGTGATGAAAATGTAATTTTTATCTTGCTCATAACTTTCAATATTCAGGATTTAAATATTCATTTCTTAAATAAAATGATACTGCCATAAAATCCCAAACAGTCTATTCAAAATCATTTAATCTAGTTTTCTGACAGCAACTTAGGGAGAATGAATACAAGTTTGAATTAATTCAAGTATGTCATTTTGAAAACATTTTTTCAATCAACACATTTTGTTTTCTATAATGAGGTCTCAGTTAATCAGGCAAACAAAGATTATGGCGTATTGACTCTTCTACTGTATTTTTTCTTAATTAAATTTATATGATAAGATTACTTGGATAAATTCAATATAGCCAAAGATAAAGCATTCTTAGTTCCCTTAATCTGGTCTGGAAATAAAAATATTTGATTTTTGCTTTTGATATTTTTTAATTTATTTTTTTCTGAAATTGATAGTCTGAATAAATAAAACTGGCTGCTCAAATGAGTTTGCCTGCACTTTCCAGTAGTTGAGTTTTGAAATTTTTTCTTGTTTTTTTTTCCTTCAGTTTTCATAGTTTTCACAGTGTATGAATTTGAGCAATATGAGATTTCATTTATTAAAGACATGACAGAGATTAATAAAATGCTGGACAAGCTACAAGTGATACGAATTTTGAAAGCTTCACTGTAAAATTGAATGAAGTGGAGATGGAAATTGAAGACATGGAGATAACAATTGATGGACAGAGTCTATTCCAACTGAGAATAGCAAAGAAGACTGTAGAACACTGTGAAATTGAATTGATCACCTGGAAAATAAGGTTAGAGTAAGAAATATCAGGTGTGAGGGCTGGAGAAGCTGAGCTAATCTTTTCTGAGAGGATTACGAGGGCCAGAAATGGGATATCTTTCAGTTCTTTAAATGTATGGCGTATATGGCCTCTCATAGCTCTAGTGCCATCAATTAGACAATACAAAAATATGATATTTGTACAGTGTGCCTCTTTGGGCCTCCAGTAAAAAACCAAAACATTAAAATATGTGTTGGAAGCTGAAATTAGGAATGGAATAGTTTAAACCATTTCAAAATGATGAAATTGCAAATTAAATGAGGCCTATTAGCTGAACCAGAATTTGGGCAACAGAGCTCTAATGGAGCATTTAATACCATTTGGCCAGGAAAAGCCCATACCTGACTCTAAGAAAGCCAGAATAAGAATAATTCCCTATCTCATATTTTTCAATGTTGTTTCAAAGTTTAACTTCTTAAGGTTAACTTGCCAGGGCCTTAGGTTCAGGTATGTATGCTGCTTCCAAGTACACGGAGAATACAGATAAGAAGATGGACTGTATACACTGTGAAAAATGGCTTTGATTCAGCTGCTGAAGGTTTTATTTTCAATAATGTAGATTGTCATTGCCTTTTCTCTCAGTTCTTAACTGCTATTGCCACAGAGCTCATTTAGTTGAATTTATACGATTTGATAAGTTAGTATTACATTTATTATCATAATTATCATGTCTGATTAATCTTGCTTATTCTGGAAAGTCATGCAAGTTTCTTACTGGAGGGCATATTTTCAATTTTTAATATTCATGTATAAGGCAGTTGACCTGAAGATTGAAAATAATTAATCTGGACTAAAGGTACATGTGGCAAATTAAAGACAGATATGCTGGGATGGTTTCAATATCCAGTGTTGACTGAAGCTGGATGAAGATGGATGTAGTGCGAATCGAGGGCGTGATGACTACTAGAGCTACACCCATCAATCCAACACCACACAATGAGGTTTTAAGCACTTTATTTTCTAATTTGTCTGAGATGATAGAACACTTCTTTTAGGTCTATGCCCAAGCTCACCTAGATACCACTGCAGATGTCATTTGATCTTGCTGTGCATGGAATATCCAGATAAAAACCTGCTGAAATGAACTCAGTGCAGGATTTGACTGTATTCAGTCATTCGCTAAAATTCAGTAATACAGGCGATGGAATTTCCACTAGATGATCAAAATTATTTCCTCTGGCCATCCCAACCTAATTTATGTATTAAAATAATTATTAATTTGTCAACATTATCTGGTATTGATATTTCTAATTTTTTGCCATTTGGTGCTTCTTTGCATAAATGAACAGAAAGATAGTATCTTACTCTTCTGTTTGTATGGTTATTTATGAAGTAGCGAATTACTAACTGTGCAGGCTAATTTTAATTTTATTTTCACTGACAGGAGAGGCAAAAAAAATTAAAAAATAAAGAGAGAGTGGTAGTCTAGGCTCTCCAAAGCTTTGGAGCATTCTCCAGTGGAAGTAGCACTGCTTATAATATAAAACCTTATCCATTTGGACAACATTAGCTTCTGAACTTTTAGTAGGCATACTCTAAGCCTATATGTAGACTTTCCTGGCTGAAAATTACTCAGAAAAAATCCAAACAGCCACTGATTTGACCAGAGAGAAGGAACGAGGACAGAATTGCTCTGTAGCTTTGTCTCTGTGGCCTCCTTATGAGTGCATTCCTTACAAACAAGCCTACCTAGACTAACAGAGGAGAAAAAAAAAAAAGATAACTAGTTAAAAGAAGTAAAGTAAAACCACAAGCTAATTATTAAGAGGTTTTGGCATGTTTTCTTCATTACCATGTTTGTATGAAGAGTGAGTTACCTGAGTATTGCTACATATTGTCATCTAACTTTACACTGGTTCTACTATGTATGTTTTGAATGTATTTCATTCCTTTTTGTGGGTATCTCTTGGCAAACAGAAAGAAACTGCTTACCATCCCATTGGTATTTATTTTATTTTTATGTTGGGAATTGTTTGACAGTAGCTATTACTCTCTTTAGGTTTGATTAATTTCTTTTGCTCTTTACTTGTGAAAATTACACAAATGGTTGACTTACAAAATTTGCTCAAATTGCAAAATGCACCATTACCAAAACAGAAAAACATCTGGAACTCTTATGCCCCAGAGAATGGTTTTTATGTTTTTTCTTCCCTTCATTCTAAAGTATCTGTTTATACAGGTTTGTTAAATTCCTTTAGTGATGGTTTTATCTGTATTTGTTTTCTGTGGTTATTAAAGATTGAAAATGTCTCCAGGTGATGGTCTTACGGACTAAAACTTTCAGATTGAAGGTAGTAGTACATTTCAAGATCCTTCCTCAGATAACTCACTCTTCTTGCTACCTCTTTTCTGAGGTTATGGCTGTAGATCTCACACATCCACTATCACAGACAAAACATAAGGTGTTAACTGGGGAGAAAATTCTCACTAAAAAGCTTTAAAACATTGCTGCTTATGCCCAGTGGAGAACTGTCTCCCAGGATATCGTATTTCCTTCCTATCTGCCCAGTACAGAAGTATCTAAGACAGTTACTCGGCAAGACTTTCTGTAAAGGGAAGATACTGTGCAGACAGGGGGAAAATCTTTGTTCACAGAAATAAGACAGTAGAGAACAGCTCAAGAACTACTTGTTAGCCTGGCTTCTTGAATGCATCTTGAACTTGGAGATTTCACGGACATTTACAAAAGCCAGTAATGAAAGCTCATCCAAGATATATATAAGCAGTATTTTATGAATATTTTACACTGCAATAGGGATGAACTAAATCTCACAAAATTAAACTTGGGCTAGAGATCTGTCATTTAAAAAAATACAATTATTTTAATCTTAGTTCCTGAAGTTTGCATATCTACTTTTGGATGGGATCTGAAGCAGAAAGGCAGAGCATTAAGGGGCACCTTTTTTCTTAAAGTGATGAAATACTGTAAAAATTTTTCAAGGTCAATTTCTAGACACTGGAAATATGAATACCAGTTCAGACAGCTATCCTCCAATCTCGTCTGAACTCCTAAACCCTTGGTGATTAAGCTATTACTAGCTTAAGCCAGTCATAGTAAGTCAGTCCTGAAGGCTGACAGAAGTTGAAGTCACCATTTCAAGGCAAGAAGGGACACTACAAAAAGAATATGAATGTATCAAACTCACTGTACAGCACATATATTCTTAGTATTTGTTATTACACATCCTTCCCTCGAAGGCCAAAGAGAAAGAGCTAAAAAAAGTAGCACAAAGTTGCAGAACAAAATTATAATGCACCAAATGAGTTCATAACAGTCCATTTCCCTTCAGATTTTATTGCAAGATGGCAGTAATTTAACAAATGCTTTTAAGTGAATGCTGGAATTCTGTGCTTTGAACTGTGAAACATTTATTTTAAATATTTATTGCTCTTCTGGAAAAAAAAAAAAGGTGGTAAATGTGTTTTAAAAATTGTCAGTTTAAATAATCAACTTCTTTACTGAGGAATTCACTTTTGTAAAAGTGAAAAAATCTGTGTGGCTGCCATGATGCTGAACGTAGTGTTTGTGAGGGGTGGAAACCTGTAGTCGCACTTGTGCTCTGTCAGGTCCTAAACCCTTAATTCAGTTTGATTTACCACTGTGAGGGATTTGCCACTGCATTTTCTGAGTGAGAAAGCAGATGCTATTATTGGGTCACATCCTACCCCTCCTTATATTTGTGTCAGCACTTTGTTCAACTGAGAGGAAAACAGTGTTAGATCCAAGAAATGCCTTGCATTGTGCCAGGGGTTATGCCCAATTCTTCATTCAAACTCAGTTTTTAATGGAAGGGCCTTTGGCAACAATGTTAACATTCGAGAAAATTCGGATCTCTAGCAGTGACCCTAGTAAGACTCCAGGCATTGGGGTCTCTCTTGTAGCAGCACTGGGGATGGCACTGTGCCTCTGAGGGATGTCATGAGCTGTGAGGAGGCCCCATGTATGGGAGGAGATGAACTCTGAGGTTCCACTGCTGTGCAAGTGTGCTAGTTTTGGCTGGGGTAGAGCTAATTTTCTTCACAGTAGCTAGTATGGGGCTGTGTTCTGGATTTGTGCTGAATATAGTGTTGATAATATAGTGATGATTCTGTTATTGCTGAGCAGTGTTAACATGGAGCCAAGGCCTTTTCTGCCATGCTGGCAAATGGCCTGGGGTGCTTGGGAAGCTGTGAAAAGACACAGCCAGGACAGCTGACCCCAACTAACCCAAAGGATGTTCACAGAATCACAGAATATTCTGAACTGGAAGGGATCCACAAGAATCATCAAGTCCAACCTTTAGCCCTGCACAGGACGATCCCCAAGAGTTCCATACCATATGACATCATGGTGGGGAAGAAGTAAGAAAGGGAAGGGATGTTTGGAATGAATGGCATTTGTCTTTCAAAGTCACCATTACATGTGATGGAGCCCTGATCTACTGAGGATGATGGAACATCTGCCTGCTCATGACAAGTAATGAAAGAATTCCTATTTTACTTTGCTTGTGTTCTTTTGCTTTACCTATAAAACTGTCTTTATCTCAACATATGACTTTTATAACTTCTACTCCTCCAGTTTTCTTCCTTATTCTGCTGGGGGGGGGCAGTGAGTGAGCAGCTGTGTGGCACCTGGAGGCTGGCTGGGATTAAACCAGAACAGTAGGAAACCCTGTCTGTCCCAGTTAATCTTCTTTGCTCACACTCTGGGTCTGTGGGCTGGGAAAGAGTGTGGTTAGACATCGGTATGCTCTGACAAACCCTACTAATGTAATGGCTTTCTGGTAAGACAGTGCAGACTGCCACCTCTGAGACTGTGCCTCAGGCAAACTTCTGTGGTTGTTTCTTAGCTGAAAAGCTAAGAGAAAACCACATTTATAACTCACCACCAGTCATACCGGCCTGAGCTATTGGGGCCCTTCTTGTGCCAATTATCCTATATCTAGTTTCCCATCTCCTACTGAAACCAAAAGTTGTTCTTCTGTTTGGGATGTAATACATTTGTAAGGCAAATAAATAATAAACATTAGCTATGCATGAGGTTTCTACAGTTATTTAGTGCATTTTTAACAGCATATAATTTGTGATATTTAGTATATATTGTCTATATTGTTATATTTAGTCTATATTGTGATATTTAGTCTATATGGATTAGGAGCTGTAAGAACTTTTAGTTAAAGAGCATAAACCAAATGATCTATAGTTAGAAAACATTATCTAAACCATTCCTGATGAAAAGAATAACAATAAAATTCTCAATGAGTAAATTATAAAGTCTCTTGTGTGTGTAATGGGTTCTTGGTTTGAAGGAAACACATGTTTTACCCCTGGAGTTCTGTTGGTCAACAGGCGAGAATTTTGTGAAGCCAGTACGGACAGTAGCTAAGGAAAAAGATAGAAACAAAACTACTGATAAATTAAATGGAGTTTATAAAATCCAGTAGCTCTGCATAACCCATCCTAAAGGTTTGCTGAGTTCATGTTCCTTCCTTCCCTCCTTCCTTCCATCCCAAATGTTGCAAATTATTTAAAAAATTGTCATCAATAATGAACAATTTTCGTGCTGAAGGACTTCAAATCTATTTTTAGAAATATAAGAAATATGAAATATAAGAAATTCAGATAAAATCACAAGGGTCAAGGTTCATTTCACAGAATCACAGAATCACAGAACAACAGAATTGTTGGGATTGGAAGGGACCTCTGTAGATCATCTAGTCCAGTCAAGCCAAGGCTGCATCACCCAGAACAGGCGTAAGTCCAGGTGGGTTTTGAATGTCTCCAGAGAGGGAGACCCCATGACCTCCCCAGGCAGCCTGTTCCAGTGCTCTGCTGCCCTCAGTGTGAAGAGGTTCTTCTTCATGTTGAGGTGGAACTTCTTGTGATTAAATTTTTGGCCATTACGCATTACTTCTTTGCCATGGAATAAAATTCTTAGGGTGTACAGGAAGAGCTTATAGGCATACTCTTTAGGCACTAACACAAAGAACACAGACTCCAGAAGATCTAACATTAGCTGAGTGGAGAAAAGAGGTTATTTGCAGAGAGTGATCTAGACCCTGGTTAAGGTGGGTAATTACAGGATATATCTAGTTCTTTCCATAGACTCTATGAGAAGTCTGAAGTCCTAATGTGCATGCTTTGCTTAAGCATTTGAAATCAGGTTGTCGTGGTTTTGCCCACCAGCCCGTCCCTGGGGCTGTGAATGGTTTTGTCCAAGTAGATTTCCGGACAAAACCC
>JAYRBT010000042.1:20841341-20854378 GCA_036023395.1 Myiotriccus ornatus | reverse complement strand
AGGTCTGTATTTTAAAACGTTTTATTTTTTTTAGTCCTGATTTCAATACTTGTGTGTTTTCATGCTTTATCTCCAGCCTAACTCCTTGTAGTCTCTAGGAAAACATTTCCCATAACTTCTTATTACCATGCTATCCAGCATCATTAAATTTGTTCATTGGTGCACATATGTAAATGTATTTTGGCACAATGACTATTACTGGACTGACCTGGCAACCAAGTGTTGCAACAGAGCTGAGCAATTCTGAGTTACTGAAGTATACAGGCAACTTAGGAAACCTTTTTACTCTAGTATGTTGATGGACTGTTGCTGCGAAGTTTCTATAGAAGCATTGTGTGCATTGATTGTATTGATACATGCTTCATAATCAACTTTGTAAACTCTGAGTACTAAAAGGACAAGTGAGTTACTCCAATGAGCAGTGTGCTCTGCCATAATCTATACGTACTCTGGGGACTCAACAAGGTTTTTCTAAGTATTTCAGTGCCCAATCTCTGTCACGCATCAAGAAATCATATAATAATATTGAGAGTCATCTAATGCCTGCATTGTTCCAATACTTTCATATTCTTCTAAAACACAATCACTGAATTCTTCACAAATCAGAGGACACAAAGTTCACTGGCACCATGGGGCTGTAGCAAGCCCTTTTCTTTCTCCCTTTTTCTTTCCTTCTTGTAACACAGCTGTTTATACAGAAGGGAGACAATGTTGAGTTTGTTAACAGCTGCCAGTTAGTAGTAATTTATTATAGGCTGGGTCTTGAAATGGCCCGATCTCCTTGGCGATGAAAAACCAAAAGGCTGTGTTGCTTTCAAAATCTTACTTTGGGACTAGAAGTGGAGTTTGAAGCTGTGCCAATTCCAGACTCAGGAAAGCTGCATAGAGAGAAGGGGGCCAATTCCTCAGCTTCTGCTTAAAGCAAAATGAGCTTCGTAAGAAAGGATTTGTTTCTACCTATTAACATCATGACTTACTCGGACTCGGCCTATCTCTTTTCCTGGCTTTTGAGATAATAGAATTCCATGAAAAGTTTTTGTTATTTTGATACAGGAGGAAATATACTCCTCATAATAAATGATGGCATATAGTAGATTAGTGGGAATCGGCTCAAATATTCCAAGGAGAAAAGATGGGAAAGGTTCTATAGACATGTCCCAGAACAAAGGTTCATGAAGAAAAGGGGAATAAGGATAGCAGAAAATAGGGGTAAAACTATTCAAGCACAAATGCATTGAGCAGGAGTGTTAGTCTACGAGAAAATGACCCCTCCAAACTGATTTGATGGATGGATAAAATTCTGACTATCATTTACTGCAAATCCTCTTCTGGAAATATTTTCTTTCCTGAAACAGCTTCCTAGTGCTACAGGGGAGACTGTGGTGGTGTAAAATTAGTGAGGTGCTTTGCCAGCACACAGCCCTCTGTTGCATTCTCCACTTCCCAGACATGGAGCTGAGAAGTGCTGTGGGGCTTGGGACAGCACTCCTGACACAGGGGCCAGAGTGGAAGGACCCCACAGATCCCTCAGTCACGGCATAGGCAGCACACAGACAGCAACTCCGCACTGTTTGCACAAACGGTAGGGGACAGATGCATTTTCTGCCATAACAAAGGCCTGTACAGAGGGAAGAGACTGAACAGGTTTCAGAGTAAAGTGCTGTTAGTCACAGAGATGACAGGAGGAGTACATTTAAGCAACTGAAATTGCAAGATAATAACTATCAGGGCTAACACAGAGGTTATCCACATTATAAGCTGTATTTTAACTGGGCAATCTTTGAGCAAATAAGGTTATTGCAATTGTAAAAAGATATAAGGAGAATAAAACTTGTGAAATTGCCTAAAAAATATATTCTACACATTGGGACCTGAGAGTATAATTCAAATAATTATAAGGAAGGACAGGAACACACATACTAATAACTATGTATTTAAAGTTCTTTGATGAACAATTTGACACTTATTTGTGTTTTACCTAGTAAGTTGTGAGAAATACAGGTTTCTACAGGCAGAGATGACTTTATTGAATCAGAGCCCTAGTCCTTCTGCATCCTGACCCCCTATACAGCACAAATAACACATTGCTGTGGGTAATCTTAGTATTCATTCTGGCAGCTAAGAACTTCCAGTGAAGAATACTTACGAGGAAGGCCAAGGGAGTCTTCTGTCATCCCATTAATTCTCACACTCTTCCCTTCCCCACCTCCTCTTCTGATCCCTCAGAGGCAAAGACTGGAGAGGTTGCTCAGGTTACTCAGCAGGTGCACTATGGTGCCATGATGCAGTCATGGCCCACAAATCACCTGATGCAAAGACCCTATTTCATCACATGCTAATCTTCATGGTACTCTCTGTAGGAGCTGTCAGAGCTGTAACTGCCCAAGTCCCAGCTTTGTGAGTGTTCTTTGCTTTGAGATCCAAAACCCCCAGACACCAAAGGGAGCTCTCAAAGCATTCATTCACTTCTCTTTGTGCTCTCTGTTGTTGTTTACCACAGTTCCTATAAGGCTGCTACTGCACCTGTGTGTTTAACATTTAAATTGACCTCTTCTAACCGGCAAAACTCTCCACAACTCCCTTTGCTATTAGGTACCAATTAATTTATCAATCAATCAATCAATCAATCAATCAATCAATCAATCATTTTTATTAATCTGTTAAGTGTGGTGCTTTATCTAGACCTCTAAGTACTTATTTGCCCTCCAATGCAGTGGAATAAAAAAGGTAAATTAGACTCAAACATTCAAAGCAGCTCTTGCCAGAGTACAAACCTACTCTTGTTGAGGTCAGCAGGAGTTTCAATGATTGGAAAGAAGAGGTGGGGGCTCTGTAATTTTAATATCCAGTAACGACAGTGGGATTTTGCAGTCATGTTCTCCAGTATCTTATGCAGGATCATACTCTTACTGCATAATTTCAGTGATGGACAGGCTAGTATTTCTTTAGTCCACCAAACAAATCCACACTTGGCTTTTTGTCCTTTGTCATGTCACGACTCCTTCAAGTTTATTTCATACATCCTCAAATTTTGTTCTCCAAATCACTTATTGCCTTTCAAAAACATAGCCTAAGATATTGTTCTGTTTACAAAGGTGCTGGTTTTACCCTTGTAACTATCAGTGGCACATGAATTCAGTGGTGCTCGCTTTACACTGGGATGAGCACAGAGACTCAGGCCTAGAGGCCACAAAACGTCTGGCAAAGTATCAGTTCATGAAAGCACTTTGTTATAATATCATACAGAATAAATTATGGCTGACATATCTGCTGGAGCTATTTTTAAAGGAAATAATTCATAAAGCTGAGAGGTGTGAAACAGTGAACATAATCTACATTGACTGGGGGGGGGAAAAAAAAAAGCTGTACCTCAGAGGAAACACGGGGTTAGCAACAAGCTCAGAGAGCATTGTTCTGGTCACGATAAAGATCTGTCTGAAGGGCTTTGAGCTGGTGATATCACTGCTTTGGGAGGAAACAGCTTAGCAAAGATGATAAATGGAGAATTATACAGCTTTATTTTTCTCCCCACTTACAAATGACTTAATCATGCTGACAGGATCTCCACTAATTTCCACTGTATATGGAGTACCTTATACTGGAGCCAAGCAAGTGTCAGTCTAATAACTTAGCTTTTTCCATCCATTATATTCTCATGTGTCACTGGTATAGATTGCTGTTTGAAGCATCTGGCAATTTGGAATTATTGTATTTAGAAAAAAAAAAAAAAGAAAATAAACACAAAGAAAATTACTAATTTTAAAAGTGAGGTCTTAGACCTCAAGGCCAAAGGCAGCAGGTAGGACTTGGTGTTGTCTGTAAATACAGCAGGAGGATGTGGTGGATTGGAGGGGCAGCTAGAATTCAGAGGGTAAAAGAGTAGTTTCAGCTGTCATTTAAATCAGCATGAGCAGCACCTAGATAGGTGAGGGTGGAAATGGATCACTGGGCCAGAATCTCTTCTCATCCCACTGCTAGAGATCAAGAATAATCTGTTTTTATTTTGTACAGAATTGGTGAGGGAAGAAATATAAGTGAGAAACTGTCTGGGTGTTACCTGAGTGTCACAGAAATCAAAGACAAATTGGAGAACAGTGTGGCTCGTACGACAAGAGGAAGAACAGAAATGAGAAGAAATTACTTTATTTCTCAGCAGAGGATGTAAGGCCATGTTCTGGCTTATATGTGCCTCTAGGGAAAAAAGCCCAGACTCAGACAGACACACTGTCATGCCTGGCTAGAGCCAACAGAGTGTCAGAGGGACTCCACAAAGGCAGAAGAGGGCACAAAGGAATATGCAAAAATGATGACAGGGCTCAAAGGGATGAATCACAAACGGAAGCTGAAACAACTGTCACTACAATATATTCATGCATTGTGTCATGGCTTAATGTCAGAAAGTAATAAGGACAAAATTATAAAATACCAATTAAACACTGTGAATGAGCTAAACAGTTTAGAAAAGGGTTTTAAAAGCTCTGACACTACTAGTAAAAATACCTTAACAGATGCATAAATGCACCTTGGGATGAATGCATTATGCATTATGGATTCAGGGCTGCCATTATAACCCTCATAATCACTTTTTCCCTTGGTCATGTGTTGTACATCTGTGACTTGTTGGCAAGATATTTCAGTGAGAGGAACTTGCAATTTTAGCTAATCTTTTCTCTTTGGAGAGCTTGGCTGTTGGCTTTGCTCTTTCCATGCTTCTGAATTTCTGCATTGCAACCTTTTGAAAGCATATGCTGCAAAGTGCTTTTTAAAAAACCGTTTCAGTATCTATAAATAGAAAAATGAGACCATAACTGACAAAAGAAGTCAGCTCTATGATCTCATTTCAAACAACATAAATCCCAGCACTACTAATAGTATAAATACCAGAATATGATGAACCACAGAACATAAAAATACCTTCAGCAGTTCTGAGAAGATTCCTCTGCTTTTAAATTTGTCTGATAGTCCAGAGTAGAAACTGTCATCTTCTTCTGGCAACATCTCTAGTCCTTTCCAGTGAGGAGACAGCACAACACAAGCGATAACTAGAATACATAGAGCAAGCCTCCACTTCCCATTGAAAGTTGAGCTTTGAGATGTCAGCAGAGGTGAATAAAAGCATGCAGCCATTGGTGGAAAACATATTTTTGCAGACATGCAAACATGAGTTCTGCACTGCAGCCAAAAGCATTGCTAACAACTCCTAGGCATATGTTGTGACAACAGAGAATAAGACTACAGAGAATAAGATGACTTATCTGTCCATAATCTGTTTCCCTCTCCAGCACTGGGGGATCTGATAGTTTTGAAAGTATCTTCTTACAATCAGCAATGTCAGCATCATAGCAATATACACTATGATTTTGAACACTGCAGTGTATGGACCTCTCTCCTGGATATGGTTTTAACATAATGGTGCAGCACTTTTTATTGATCCATTTTACTAGTGTCCAATCAAGCTAAAGAAGAAATGAAACTTACTTTTGTTTTTATCAATAGCCTTTCCATATTATTTCTGATGTCTAAATAATCCATCATTACCTGTATTTAGGGATAAGCAAAACACATAGAAATCTGTCACAGTGGACAACCTAATATATCTGTATGAGAGCCAGAAAGAATATGTTGGTCACATAATTAAACAATTTTCTAAATGCAAACACTGCTCAAAAGTCAAATACTGTACAATTTTAAATTGGTTGTGATGAACAACTACCGATCTTCACTCAGCATTTTTTGGAGAAAATTAGGGAGTTAATAGAGAGGGTAGCAAAATTTCCCTAGAAAATACATTAATTCTGATGCTATGTGAACTGTCAGTTTCTTGACATGCTTGGCAAATTTAATTCAGAAGGTGGGATTCATTTCACCTAATGGGCAATGTCAGCTGTGATCTGGCCATTCTAGGTGCTCTTTGTAGACACTGGAAGAAAAAAAAAGAATTTTAGGACATGACTGATGGTTTTAAGGCATCTGCTTTCAGAGAAGATGAACTGAACCACAGAATTCTTCATTATCTATGAAAGGAACACAGACAACAAACTCAGAAGTAAACACCTCCTTTGGAAACAGGATAGCCTTTAGTTTCCTGTCCTTCCTGCTTCTTATGAAATAAAAGCATCTCATAAAGCTACAAAGAAAAGCCCTTTCTGAATACTAGCATCCATAAAATAACAAATCAATAATAATACTAGATGATCTCAAACTGTTTTCAGAGTAGCAAATATACCTGTTCCAGTTTTTCTGAGAAAAGTGTGAAAAAATCCATCTATGGTGGTCATGCAGAAGGTCAGTGCCGGAAGCAGAAACAAAAGCCAAGTCTCCTGCCTTCCCATGTGCTCTTTCAGCTCAACAAACCTGCCCTTATTTTTTGTGTTCTAGTTGTGACCTTCATATCTCTAGTTAATCTTTCTGAACTTTTCTGAATGTCTCCATAGACAGTCTCTGAGGGAACATTATTGGCCTTTCCCACTGATGTTTAGAGCTGTGAATACAATTGCGTCATCTCTCCTTTTCACCTTGTAAGGCATCGCCATCTCCCACATCTGCTTTTCGGGCAATTTGGAGATTTGTCCCACATCCTCCTTTCTGCAGCAGAAGCTCAAGGACAGTTTTCCAGGAACATTGACATCCACAGGGCTGGTAACATCATCAGTCTCTCTGGTCCTCTTTTGAAACAAAAAACTGGGTACCAGAGAGTAGATACTAACAAAAACAAAAAAAACAAACCAAACTCACACCCCCACACCCCCACACTGTAACTCACCTAAAAAAAAAAAAAAAAAAAAAAAAAAAGAGTAAAAATTACTTATTGAAGTTCTTGCTGGCCAAGTTTTAGGAACATAAGTTTCAGAAAACTTTGAAAGGCTTATCAAGGTTACTGACTTGTAAAGTTGTATTCACAAACATGGGATTTAGGCAAAAAAACCCTCCAGAATACATTATTTTATTTGAAATTTATAGAGTTTTGTTATTATATGAGGGTTTCTTAGTCAGAAGCCTTGACACAGATCTGAAGCAATTCTCTGAGACATACAGCTTCATGAGCTGTGCCGAAGAGATTCTGGGGATTTACAGTGTACACCAATTTTAATGCAGTGTAACAAATTCTCTTCTGCCGCATAGATATGTAAACTCCACTAAATTCAGCAGTCTTCCAACAAAGATGTGCAGGAGACACACACATAGAGCAAAAGATATTTAAATTCTGTCCCCCAAAGCCTTTTACTCACTGGGGGGTGAGGTCAGTAGTATAAAGACAGGCCAATAGTGTCAGCCTCACTGCCCAAAGTGGGGGTTTGCAGTAGAACAATTAATCCACAAAAGACTTCTACCCTCCAGAGGCAATGGCTGCGGGCTGGCAGGGCACCCTACAGCGTCTCACCTGGCACAAGGAGTCTGTGCTTGGGCAACTGCATCCCCTGTGACAGACATCCCCCTGATTTCAGTGGGTATGGCTTGACATCTGTCACACCCACAGTGCCTGCATGAAAAGTAAGTAGGGAGACTGTAAGCATCAGATGAAGACAGGATGAATAGAGTTTTTTTAGAAATATGGAGTTGGGGTGATGGGTGGGACCTGAGCTTCTCAAGAAAAGGTATTATTCAGAGATTTCTGAAGACAAGAAAACATTTGGGTCAGTATCATTCCCAATTAATGAGACAGAGGCAAAACCAAACATGCTCCCAATCTTTACTGTTGCATTTATAAACAGAAGGTAATTCCATTTAGGGTATGTGAATCTCTTCAGATTTGTCAACAAAATTATTACATCCAGACCTGGACACAGTCTGCTAGAGCGGTTTTGTAAAACAAATAAAAAGCAAATTAAGTTCAGCATCATGTCTGTTTGACACACATAAATCCCAGTTCCAGAAGGGCTTAATTGCAGTTAGGTGATATGATGCTGAATCTAACTGATCCTTTCTTAAAACAGCTAATCTATCCTGTCAGTTGTTTCCATCTTTAAAATTGTGCTCGATTCCTGTGAAAGGAACACAAACCTGTGTTACTCTCTTCCTATAAGTGAATGTTATAGCTAGCATGGTAAGCAGTAAACATGAATTTCCTGCCTTGTCCATATCTTTCAGAGAAGCTTCAGACATTAAAGATCTAAAAGGACGCTGGTCTTAGCTCTTAGAAACATAAACAGTCTAAGGATTTTGAACCACTGATTTGAGCAAGTTGAGCAACAACACTCTGTTGAAGAAGTTTTTCTTAATTCGTAGGTTTGATTCTCTCCCTTCCTCTTCAAAAGATATGAAATCTGTGAAAAAACACTACTTTTAAGAAAAATAAAAAAGCAAAGGAAACCAGTATTTTCAGAATTACTTTCTTGAGACCATACATATAATACTACAGCTGTTTGAGTAAATATCTTTTATATCTGTCTTCCTAAGTAAAATTGTTGAAAAACAGTGGATTAGAGTACAGGATGACACTTAATCTCAATTTAAAGATGGAAAGAGATGACAAAGCTCCAGTATCACTTTTAGGTTTTTCCAATGATCTAGTAAGCCACTGTTTTAAAATATTATATCTAATGATATATGAAAATAAGTCTCTTCTGCGGAACTTCGTGTGCTAAACCAATATAAAATGGATAAATTAAATCTAAAAAAAAACTTGCTGTGAGGATGTATAGATTTTGAAAGCCCTGTTCTAAAAAATGCCAGGCTTGTTTGCCAAGATGGAAAATACATTTTCTAATTTTAATCCCTGTGGGGAATCACAAGATTGTTAATTCATCACAACAGACTCCTAAGCATGTCTGACATAGTTCTCCCTTTAAAAAGTTATGATGATGAATTAAAAAAAAATGCAATAGTAATGGCAAACCACTTCACTCTAAAACTTGGGGTGATATCTTAGATCCTGAGGGTAGATTTGCCGTTGACTTCCATACACATCTGTTTCAACAGTGGTACAAAGAAAGGATCACAATCTGGCTTCTCTAACAATCATAGTAAGAAATCAAAATATACATTTTACTTCCATTACAAATATTTCACAAACTGTTAACACACAAGTCAAATGTTCCCATGGACATTCTGATTCTCTGTGCCCTTCATCTCTGAAAATAACTTCTCCTGTAAAAATGACCTTGTGAATTAATTGTTACTCACTGTTTCCTTGTTGCTTTTAACAAAGAGTCAGAACATAAAATTATTCAAGAGCCATTCAAAGTTGTTTGAATAACAGTATTTTTTGTTGTTGTGTAGCATAAGTCCCAGAAGAGTCACATGGATGCATGAGGAACCTGGTTGAAACTAAATGTTCTGTCATGCAGCTAGACAAGAGCATGAAATACACAGTGACCTTGAATCTTCTCTGTTTTTTTTCTAGAACTTATCAGTTATCCCTTTTCCAAAATAAATAAAAAAAAAATCTGTGTCTAAAAGTGTTTCTCCAGAACTTTAACTTCCTAGACCCCAAACTAAACAAACCTCCTTTCTTAGTTATTTCAATTTGGGCCATAACTCTTTATAACAGCACTTTTACATCCTGCAATTTAAATGAACTCATAGTAAAAGTATTCATACCAACTTCCATATCAGGAATGTCAGGAAGAAATTTCCAAACAGAATCCATCACATGTTAATATTAAAAATCAATTGAAGCATTGCTAGTATGATAGCTGGACTGAGGTCAAGGATATTGTCAGGTGGGTTACTACTCCTAAGCAAGTTTATCTGAAATTTCTGAACACTACATTGGATTACCTTAATTCCTTAATGTGAGTGATCAAACACACAAGAAGAAAACAACTAAATATGTTGTGGTCCCAGATGGGACCCATGCCCCACTCAGCCACTCACTCACTCTCCCACCAGCAGGATCAGGGAGAGAATAAGAAGGATAAAAGCTAGAAAACTCGTGGGTTGAGATAAAGACAATTTAATAGGGGAAGCAAAAGCCGTGCACACAAGCAAAGAAAAACAAAGAATTAATTCACTGCTTCCCATGGGCAAGCAGGTGTTCAGCCATCCCCAGGAGACCAGGGCCCCATCAAGCATAATGGTTACTTGGGAAGACAAACACCATTCCTCCAAATCCTCTTCCCCTCCTCCTTCTTCCCTGCCACTTTATATACTGAGCATAATATCATATGGTATGCAATATCCCTTTGGTCGGTTGAGGTCATCTGTCCTGGCTGTGTCTCCTCCCAACCTCCCATTCACCCCAGCTTCCTTGCCAGTGTGGTTGTGCAAAAAGCATGAAAGCCCTTGGCTCTGTATAAGCACTGCTCAACAATAGCAAAAACATGTCTATATTAGCAACCCTATGTTCAGCACAAAGCAAAAACATAGCCCCATACTAGCCACTGTGAAGAAAATTAACTCTACCCAAGCTGAAACCAGCACAAATGGGTGTTTACAAAACAGCAAACTGTCAGAAGACAAGCAGACAAGATAGTAAGAGTTAAAGATGACTGTTTACGTAATCCATATTATGCATATTAATATTAAACTCACATTTGACTTTTTGAAGAGTAATGGGATGTGTGAAAAATATATAAGAAGTAAAAAGTAATTTTGGAAAAGGTGGTGCACCTACCCATGTATTTCCTAATAAACTGGTGATACAGCCAAATGTGTAGAGTGTGAAAGACTGGGAATTTATATCCATGTCAGCCAAAGAGATCTGAACTAAACTCTTCTCATAAGAATACCCTAGCCACCTTCTGGAATCCAAAGTATGTTAAGGAATCACTACTTTTTCTTGGAGATGAATTACAGCACAGAAGTTACACGGCCACGTGTAGCAGTGAGCAGTAGCAGTGCATAGTAGCTTTGTGATATCGGGAGGCCTTTATAGAAGGGAGGTCTAAAATCTGCTCTCAAAATATTCAGGCAAGTTATATTCAATAGTCGCTCAAGCACAGAAGCAGTCCTGGAAGCAGAATCCAGATTCCTGCTGAGGGCTTCTGCTTGCTGTCTGGCTCCTTGAGTCTTGCATTTATAACAGAATCTGTGAGTTGCATCTTGTTACATAGGCCTGCATTATGAGCAAAAGGCCTGAAGCATGGTTTTCCTTTTTCAGTGAAGTCTCTAGTCAGATAGTATTACACTAAAACTGGGGGCAGAGAGACAAAGCTTCCACATGGAAATATGACTGTTTACAACTCTGATTTGTGCATATAGGTCCTGGAGAGAAGCTTGAGTTCAGAAACAGAAGTTCTAGGAGTTTTCTCCATCACTGCTCAAACTGGCTTCTGAATCATGCTCCACAACCGATGTTTAACTGTATAAATGTGTATAAATCACACATGTATAAACCCTGTGTTTTATCAACCCTAATACATTAATAATCAAAATTACCATGAGGAAATAAGTTAGGGCTGGTTCTGAACTCTTCTGGTTCTCACTATGGTCATTTTGTTTTATAAAAGAAAAAAGGAAAAAGTGAATGAAGGCAAGGAAATGTTGCTACTGGTGCAAGCGGCATTTTGGAGTTAATTTGGTTTAGGAGTGTTTTATATTCACAGGCACAAAAGATGATCTAAGGGGCACGCAGTGTACAGTCAGCCTGGGATGTCTGCGGAAAGGAACGCTAAAGTGGAAGCAACAAATGAAATGGTGACCTAAGGAAGCATGAGGACATGGCAAAGCAGCTGCCTCGGGGCAGCCCTCATTTGTGAGCAGCACAGCTTGGTCACTGCCTCATTAGCAAGGCAATTGGAAACAGAAAAACAAAACCAACACACACAATGATTGCTGCTTGCTAACTATATACCTTCTGCTTAGCTTCAATGAGTCACTTTGGCAGTCATGGAAGTGGCAAAAGAAAGGGACATGACAGTAACAAGAATATAACAAGAGAGGAAGCAGATGCCACTCCCTCCTTTGCAGTTTATGACCAATTACAGGATTTCCATAGTCTCCATGAGGCAATTAAAGAGTTATGCTTCACTGCCCAATTAATATTCACTTGACATCATCAGTTTACCAACATCTCAAAGAAACAGCCCTCTTGTTCCTAGTCTGAAGTAATTGTATTAAAACACAATAGCCACAAAAGAATCATCCTAACAACAAACAACAAAAACAAAAAAACCGAAACAGAACTGAAAATGAGAGCTTTCTTGATTTGGAAGGATATTTTTCCCCAGTGTCTTTAAAAACGATGAAACACTGGAAAACAAAAAGACTGCTTTGTAGAGTACAGTAGGAATATTTTTATGATGTAAACATTATTTGGAAAACAAACCAAAACAAAATGACTCACTGTAGCTTAACTAGTCAAAGCTTTCAGATATATTCTACAGGGGAGGGGAAGGGCAAATCTTACATAAATCACACTATAATTCATTTAAAGACTTTACTGACTTGCACTTGATTAAGAGAAGTTCATGAGACCAAATTTATTAGTCCATGTTCCACAAATGTCCTATTAAGTCACATGGTAAGTTTTCCTCCCAATACTGGGAAACAGGACAAAAGAAACAATGGTTATGGATTAATTAGACCATAACTCTTAATTGTTTTCCATTTTTCAAGTGTTCCTCTGGTCTACCGGATTGTGTCCATCTCTCTCTGCTGAACCTGGAGTAGCTAAGCTTGAGTAAGGCTGCTGCTGTAGGCACCTCCATCAGACATCGAATGGTGGGCACAACCAGTGGGGGACGCAGAGCTCACTGAGAGCATTTACAGGGCATTTTAGTCTAGGCAAACCAGAACAGCAGCTATTCCCATCCTGTCTCACTATGGATGAGACTCCTAACAGAAGAGCCCTAAATCCCACTTTCACCAAAACTTGCAGTTTAACATCCAGTATACGAAGTTTTCCTGTGTGAAAGCCCTGATTAATCACTCTGAGATTTTTGAAAGGCTAGAGCTGCTTATTATTTACTAATTAGTGGGCTACTGATGTTCTCAGGTTGCCTGGGTTACGGTTAGGTTTATTGTTATTGCAGGGTACTGCCAAGTTGCTGTTATTGCCAAGAATAGTCCCCAGTTTGAATAAGCAGAGCCTCCCAGTGCCTAGCTCCCATTTAACCCAGCAAGGTAGTACCAGTGTGTGGGGGAGCCCAGCTGGC